>VXBZ01000667.1:37733-97505 GCA_013399135.1 Heliornis fulica | reverse complement strand
CGACACACAACTTAAAAGTTACAGAATCACTAGAAGCTAAAATACATTCATTACATAGACACAAATTTCTCCCTTACACATCAGATTTAGCAAGCACTCAAAACATAAGACCCAGTGAAAGATTTGAATTGTAATCTAGAAAAAAGGAGTTATATATAAATTCCAATTTTAATTCTAGTTCTTAGAAACTACCATTGCCCGTCTATTTCAACTGTTCTACCGTAACAGAGCATGAAAATAATGCATACACACACAATGCAACTGGGTTTGAATCTTGGAAATGTGAAGTGATTCTTGGTACAATGCAAGTTACTCTCCAGCTGGTTTCTGGTTTTAAGACATTCAGTTACATTAAAATATTGAGTATTATCTCATAGCTCACAGGTCACGCCGCCAATATTTATGTAACCCATCATGAACACTCATTTTTTTAAAACAGTAAGGCAGATTATTTTTGTGTCTAAAGCATTTCACATCAACAAACTAGAGTCAAACTCTCACCCCAAACAGTTTCCAGGAAGCATTCCCGCAGTGCCCCATCTGAACCCTCTACAACGCGCCATAGGTATTCCTGCTTTTCAATTTGTTAGTCTGCTGCATTAAATGAGGACTTTGTGCTCTGCTGGCACAGCAAATGCTAAACACAATTGAATTGATTTGATTCCAATGCACATGCCAAGAAAGTGTTTAGTGAGTCAAGTAGTTGTACAGGGCAAGACCATAAACCCTCCAAAATGCAGAGAGATGATCTTTTTTAAAGGCCAGAAACTCAGAGGTGGTTGGAACACGAGTCCTTAATTCACAAAGTGCCCTGTGCAAGAGACAAGGGAGCAGGTAACACCATATCTACATGCATGTTCATATATACTGTAAAAGTAACAGGAAGGACATTGAATCCATAATCCTATGCTTACAAAAATACAGAGGCAGCTAAGGACAGGGACCAGCATTTACTTTGGTAGAGAGAGAAGCGAGTAACTGATCTGATGCATAATACAAGTCAAGGATTACTGAAAGTCAGTGGAGACTTAGAAATCTGCTTTTTAATCCCTTTCAAAAATACCAGTAGATGACTACTTCCACACACAGGTCTTGAAATACCTTTGAGAAAAACAGGGTTTTCCCCATTATTATATTGATGCTATAATGAATGAATAAAAACATTGCTAAAACCTTGAAAATACAATTTCTTCAGAGAATTGTCACTGTCATGTACTATATTTAGAGTATGATTTTCTTGTTTTATTATGCTAACTTGTGCCTGCCTTAGTAACATAATTAGAAATTTGAAAGGGGGTAAGAAATGGTTGGTTAACGCTGAAACTCCTGTGATTATCCTTCTTTGTATGATCCACACTCATTTTGAGCATGTATTCACTGATGATCAGGCCTTTTTTACATTAATGCTAACAGCACTTACGTGATGTTTTTGAAGCAAGGAGAGTTGTTTTTGAACCAGTTAAAAACTGAAATCCCAAAACATTTGCCTGGTCATCCTCAGATGGATCAACAAAGTCTGAAAGAGAAAGTTAAATACAGTTTTCTATAATTCAACACTGGTATCCAACAACTCTTAACTCACACCCACATCAACATTTGCACAAGCAAGGGAAGTCAATGTGAATGAGGCTGCTCCCCTTCATAGGGCTCAGAAGAGAAGAACATAGGAGCAGTTAGGGCTACCTCCCCTTCATTCACAGGTGGAAGCTGAGCCACACACACTGACTGTTGTTTCTTCCCAGGCTGCAAGCAAAAGATGCATTTCTTAGAGGCTCAATCTGTATCATCCAAAACAAGTTCTAATTAGTGTACAGCCCAAAGACTTTACCAGATCCAAGGTCACCTTTAATTCAGATATTTATTCTAAAATTACAATGAAAAAGTTTAGGCATGCTCTTATTCATTTCAGCACAGAGCACAACAAATATCTAGCTTGCTAAAACACCAACTCTTCTGAAGTTCAGAAATTTAATCACTGCCAGACTGAAATTACAATCACTTTATAAACCCTGGTTTTGCATTTGTTCTTATGCTAATATTATTTGGCTCCATGATGCAGCCACAAAATATTTACTCAAGGCAACTGTATTCCCCTTTTTTTGTCTGTATTTTATTAAGCTAAATGAGTCACTTTCTTTTATTTTTCATCTTCAAATCCCTAGAGAACACTCATAGCTTTTCTCTGCATTTTTGAGTTTGATTTCATTTTTATTTAGTATCAACAACCAGAACTCAGTGTAGTAATTTTCTATTAGTTTCCTGAGTGGAAACATGTTGCCTAATATATCCTTAGTTATTATTTGGTTGCTTATGATTGTACCACACTGTGCCATCCAGTATTCCTGTAGTAACTTCCACCCCCTCTATCTCTTCCAAGTTATGAGCACATAATTGCAGCAGAAATCTCTCTCCTAACATTGTACTTCATAGTACTCGATTTCATTCTTCTTTTTTCCAGTCCTAAGTGGCACCTAGTTCCTCTTTCATACTATTTTAACATTCTCCTGAATATAAAACAGTTCAGGTTTGTGTCTCAGAAAACTATTACTAAGTGCATGTCTTCATTTTGGTCTAAGAAGGCTAATGAAATTATTAAATAAGATCAGCTCCAGACCAATATACCAAGAATGCCACAAATGTTTCCTGCAAGCAACTGCACCCCTTTCACAGAATCACAGACTATCAGGAGTTGGAAGGGACCTTCAGAGATCATCTAGTCCAACCCCCCTGCCAGAGCTTACCATTAACTCTCTTGCATACCACATCTAACACTTCTGCTTTGCCCTGCTTACCTTTTGTAGCTGAATGTCCACGTTTTTCCCATTACACCACCACTCATGGAAGTTTACATAAATTAAATTTCTGGATGCCTAAAAATTAGATCTCTGTTATTGCCACTGTGTGGAGATCTGCAGTTTTACCAGAGACAGATAATCATCTAGAGGAGGATTATTGTTGAAATATTATGCCATCATTTCCTTCAAAGTACGCTTTTGAAAGATTCTAACATCAGCTTTGTTAATTACCTCGTAAGTTCACACCGACAAACAATTCCTGTTGGAGTTCTTAACATATTTCATAAATACAGACATATTTTAAAACTTACCTGGAAAAATGGTGAGAAAACTGACAGGAGGTTTATTGGTATCAATAGTTAGCTTGTGGTTTGCTGCTTTTGAAGGTTGAACTGGAAAGCAAATTAACCTCAAAGGCAGCCTGAAGTTACACTGTGCAACTCTCGGTATTCCTAAAATGAAAGAACACATCTTTGATATCCATACTATGAATACAAGATACTTCACACTGCTGTCCTGAAAGAGGTACACAAAGGTAATTCTAATGTGATTACATTAAAATATGGACTATGTAAAAAATCTCAATTTTTGTAAAATTTTCCACCTGAAATTCCTTTAAATTTGAATACTTTTAATTACATTTTCAAGTGAAAGCAAGTTCCACATCATACTTGTATTTATAGCAATTAACATTCAAGAAGATTAGTATTTAACTCTCTAGACAAACAATTCTCTTTGACATGGAAAACACCTGTGTGATTACTAATTAATTTCTATTGGTGAGCCCAAAACAGCTATATATATAAGGAAACCAAACCCAAAAGCTCAACACAATTTATCGCTACAGTGAAAAACTCTTGCTGGAAAATGCTTTCAAAACATTTCACAAATCCAAATGGTAGTAAAGAAACACAAAGCAGTAGCAAAGTGTATTAGCCAGAACTCCCTCAATCCTTTGGTGTTATGTCTAGTAATACACCTCGCTTCACCTAGAGTTCTGATACATTGCAGAACACACAATCTTAGCACTGTAATAAAGAAAAAAATGTGGAAAAATATAACCAGATTCTCTTCTCATCTGAAGCACAACAGCTATTCTGCAAGATTATCTCCTAAGTTACTAGTATTTAAAGGCATACAACATACGTACCTGACAAAAGTAATAAAGCAGTTAAATAGACTGTAGTTACAATTTCACTTTCAAATTACTCAAGCATTTTCCCTAATTATATTTGAAGCCTACTACTGATTTACATTATAAAAAACCCATTACAGCTCAGATCTCTAATTTAGGATGTTAAAATATTGAGAGATTTTATGCTTTCTCTGGTATTGATAACTCTGAATTTAACTAGTCCAGTGCATCTCACAGTAACAGCAATAAATTTTGCTTTTGATAAATCTACAATTTACTGTACTCTACAATATTCTCTTAATTTTGAGAAATTTCTTAAAACAAAATCCAAAACTTTATTTTTAGAATATATGTAAATAATTTGAAATAATAACATTTTATATAGTTAATATTTTTACTCTATTTTCCTATTTTTTAATTACTTTGAATAGGAGAAATCTGACACATGGTGATGGCTGTTCTTGCCAGGTGTAGTATCTTACTGAGATGGTTCGAGAAACTATTTGTAGCACAGCACCTCAAGGTCCCTCCCCTGAAATATCCATAAGCCAGAAAAGAAAGGGAACCGTTGACCAATCTCTTCTTTTTTTACTTCACTCAGCATGCTCATAAGAGTGAAAGTATTTTAAAAAGACTCAAATATACATACATCTGTATGCACAGCTGCTGTTTAGAAAAACAGCAAAACTGAAAACACCCTTTTTCAGTTATCTTTAAATCTATGATGAGCAACCTTTTCCCTCTCCAAAACATGATCAAATTTGTACTTAATATGTATTTTTGAAGTTACTAAGCTCTCTTCTACAAGGACTATTATCTTCTCAACACAACTACATTGCAAAACTGCCCTTTTTTCAGTCTACCAATACATAAGGAATCTTTCCAGACTTATTTTGTCTTTTAACTGTATCTTTCACAAGTATCATATCTACCACAATCACATCGAAGATTTGTACTGCTGGTAGTTTTTTGCTAGAAATGAGCTTTTTAGCTTTGAATAAGATGTTTCCAATAGGAATTGGAATGAAAAGATGTTAAGTGACATCATTCTCAGAGCTACTCAGTCCAAACAGCATAGTCTTTGCAACAATCCTTAATAGCTGTTTCAGTTGCACTAAAAAAGCTCTAATTTAGCTGCCAAGTGCTAGCTGAAACTTGAAAAAAATAGCTAAGTATATGGTAAAGAAGGATCATGAAATTGTGTTTTTCATTCCCAATGTCAATGCACAAAGCACTTAACGGTCTGCAAAATCCCTATTTTTCATATGTGAAAGTACAACATACTTCACCAAGAAATGTCTTTAGCACTTCCCCATTTCCCCATGGGTAACTGTCTTCTTATGTCTAAGCCTTGTTTACTTTCAATTTTCTCAAATAATCATACTTTCAGAGCATCAAAGCAAAGACAATAAGAACTTGTAGAAATAATAGGTAAAAAACCAGCTCTCTTCCAAAACTGCTTTATTCAGCACATGTTGTTAATCATGAAACCACTGAAACTTCCCATTTGTTCCATTCACTCACCTTCAGGGTTGAGCTCTACCGTATAAGCAGCAATGGGACAAAAGAAAAGGAAGAAAAAAAGAAAAAAGAATATATAAGATGCTGTTCACTAAAGGAAAAAAGGAGTAGTTACAGGTTTTCAAAAACTTTAGCCACATTTGTTAAGTAGACAATACATAAAGACTTAATACTAGCCAAAAACCAGACATGAGACCACATTCATCAATAGTACAATCCCATCCAACTGAGTGACTCATTAGCCTTCAGCTGTATGAATCCCACAGAGATACACTGAAGACTGGCTTGGCCAGAAATAGGGGTATCTTAAAAAACAGGGGGAAGAAGTCTCTATTCACATAATGAAGTCATAAGAGCAGAACTTTTTTTTAACTGGTATAATACACTTAAGGATTTGATTGTTGTGTACAAGTAATATTAGTGTTTGCATGTAATTGAATTATCCTAGCTTAGTAATTTAATGTATATAAAAAAAAAATCAAGGTATTATTTATGCTCCTTTATTTCTTACTGCCCTAACCAGAATAGGAAGGTGGTTGTGTCACCATCCACAGATGTCTTTAAAAGACACACAGATGAGGTGCATAGGGATATGGTTTAGGAGAGGGCAGGTATGGTTGGACTTGATGATCTTAATGATCTTTTCCAACATAGTCATTCTGTGAAAAGCCTAGCAAAATCCAACTTAATATCTAAAACAGAAGCATAAATTTAACTAGTATCTGAAAGAAATAATACATTCATTTGGCATTGAGAAATACCCTTTAAGCTAGATAACTTGAGCCCTGTGAATCAATCACAAAACAGAGGGACTGTACAAGCTGTTTATGCAAGCTCTCAAAGACAAGGGAGGAGCATCCTTTTCTCTCCCACACTCTGCACATACCTGCAAGTCTCATCTGAAGGAGGTATGATCAAGTCTTTTAAAAATATGAGTTTCAGTTCTGTCTAGAAATAAATATTTCAATCATCACACAACCTAGACTACCATCATGTTTCAAATAAGAAGTGATGTGAAGACTTAAGGTGTATACATAGGATAAGATTCTCAAGACCTCCACCCTTCACAGAAGTCCTAACTCCACATCCATTTCTTTGATGCTTTCTAATTCATGTCACCCTTCCTCTGGTGCTGGCACAGCTCTGTGTTTGCATAGTGAACCAAATCAGCAAATCTGGCTGGGAAATAACTGTTGACTGTGTGAGTACAACAGGGGAGGGGGTGCAGGAGCAGAGCCAAGCAGTGAAAAGTGAAGAACAGACAGCTTACACTTGTTTATGCTATATTTAACTTAAATGAAGCCCTGCCTAAATACAGTTTCTCAGTAGCCTGACACATCCACAAGGCTGTGTGCAGTTTCCAGTTATGAATAGCTGGCTACATTTACATATTTTATCATTAGGGTCATTATAAAACAGAACAACTTGGCTTGGCTTCTCTTCCTTTGAATTAGTTTATTTGTTTAGAATTAGTAGGTTAGATTTTTAAAAAGTGAGGAATAACTCCCAATGGTTATGCAAATCTCTTCCTCTCTAGGGAGGCAGTTACTGTCACATTTGTTGGCAGCCCAGAAAGCTCAACAGTCATAAAGATGTAATTAACTGTCCACTCCAAGAGATAGACCTTAAATGGCAACCCAGAACCAAATTGATAGGACAGGGTGGGAAGGCTTTACATGATTCAGCCCCAGGCAGTGGCTGAGCACTATGTGCCTCTTGGTCACCCCTTGACTGAAGGGAAACCAAACAAAACCCACATGGGTTGGGATGAAGACAGTTTGTCACCATGAAAGGAGAACAACAAAGGCCACGTGTTGTGGTTTTGCACAGGGTTCTGGTAGATGAGGGGGACTGCCAAGGTGGCTTCTGCAAGAAGCAGCTAGAAGCTTTCCTGGGGCCTGACAGTAAATATCAGCTGGATTCAAAGTCAGACCCAGTGTCAATCAAGGCCAAGCCAATCAGTGCCTGACATAGGGCTTCTCCATATTTAAGAGAAAAAGAAAAAAAAAAACCACAAGCAGCCACTTTTTGCCACCAGAGAAGGGAATGAGAATATGTAAGAAACTTTGCAGACAACAAGGTTAGTGAACAAGACTGATGGGGTGGGTGGAAGGAGGCACTGAAAGAGTCCCTTACAGCCTATGGATCATGATGAAGCGGGTGTTTTCCCACAGCCCATGGAAGAAGCAGAAACACCACCTGCAGCACATGGAAAGGCACCATGGAGCAGGTGGAGATACATGGAAGAAGCTGTGACCTGCATTGGAGAAAGCACTTGCAGCCCATGGAGAGGGAGGAAGGGAAAGAGACCCATGCCAGAGCAGGTTTTCTAGGGGGANTGGTCTTGAATGTCTCCAGAGAAGGAGACTCCACAACCTCTCTGGGCAGCCTGTCCCAGTGCTCTGTCACCCTCACAGTGAAAAAGGTTTTCCTTACAGGCAGTCTGGGCCTGAGAGACTGCTCCCCATTGAAGTGACCCAAACTGGGGCAGCTGGTGATGAGATGAAGCCCCATGGGAAAGGATTCACATTGGAGGAGTTCCTGGAGGACTGCCTCCTGTGGGTGGGCTCCCATGCTAACTCAGGGGAAGAATGTGAAGAATGTCCCTTTCACTTCCCTAAAAAGGAAAACAATTCCTGACAAACTGACTGAAGCCCCCGTTCCACACCCCTCCTGCTTTCCCTTATGCCATCCTGGGGAGGAGAACTCATGAATGAAGTTAAGTCAGCAGAGAAGGGAGGGGCAGTGGGTGGTGTTTTAAGATCTGGTTGTACTTCTCATTATCCAATTTTGGTTTCTCTGTGTGTGTAGTATAGCCAGCCAGAGTCAAACAATATACACAGCACATACACCCACCCCCACATTGACAACTCAGAGCACTTTACTAACCCAACCAGATGATAACAGAGCACTGCACAAATGTTAGGACTGACCCAACACAACTACACCCAAAGTACCCCAAAACCCCACTTCTCAGCACCAACCAGCCCTTTTATAGGGGCTGGATTGATGTCAGGGGTGTGGAGAACAGCCCTGGCCAACTCAGCTCACCTGTGCTGGCTGCTTGGGGAGGTCACCTCTGTCCTGTCAGGAACCAGGACAAACTGCTCCCCAAGCCATAAACATATATAAGACCTATATAAGACCCATAAAACTCTATAAGACCAATTACATAACATAAAGATGCTACATAAAATATTAACTGAAACTGAAGACTAGAATCTGATACATATTATTTAATTACTATTGCCTTCATATTATTTAAAAAAAAGTTTATAAGACATATGTAAAGAAAAGGCCCTCAAAAAGACAAATCAACATGAAATCATTAGTGGCTTACTTACCTGTTGGTGTATCATATGAAACCACACAAGTTCCTTCTAGTTCTGATGGAGGACAATTCCCCTTCAAAAAGACAGACAGGACCACGGTTTCAGATGCATCTGGTTCTAAAACCAACACAAAATTAAATCAAGTAATAGAAGTATCCAAATCAAAGAACATAATTTTCTAGTACTTTGGGAAATATTCTACTAAATTATGAATAGGTGTTTCCATCAGTTCACCTCTGTCAAATCACTGGATATGTGGGAGGTTTTAAAAACATAATTTATAAAAGGAAAACCAGTCTCTACAACTCATTATCTTTAAGTATAACCAATAAAACAATTCAGCCCACTGAGCACAAGGAATACATTAACAAATGCAGTGATGTTAGTATTTTACAAAGCCATCAGCCCTTTGCTTTTGTTACATGTTGAGAAAACATAAGACCTGTCCTTATGAAAGACAACAGCATTGAGTAAAGCCCTGTTTCAATATGGACCATTATTTTAGAGCAGAAATGGTCTGTAGTTCCAACTGAGGCAACAGAACACATTACTCCGCTCTACAGACATGTCTATACAGACAGAATTCCCAGCAAAACAAAAAGCCCCTGCAAAAGTGCCCCAGAATAACTGGAATTGTTTACATCTATCATGGAGCTGCCACCTACCGTGCTTTATACCTCAAGGAAACAATTTCTACTCTGCCTTCCTCCACCAAGCAGTATCTACAAGCTGCAGAGTACAGGCAAGGGAAAATTGCAATGGCTTTAACTGCAGTATATCTGCAACAACATACTCAATGTATGCTGGATTACAATTTTGAAAAACCCTCAGAAGAAGTGATACAATACAATAGCTGTTAACAGTTCTAGAATTTACCTAAATCATCAAAGAAGAACTGGTCACAGGTCACTGCTAGTGGAGCTTGCACACATACTGCTAGGTTCGGTCTCTGTGCAGTCACTCTGCTCTGTATCATTATCTAAATCAAATGACATACAGAAATATTTAAATGAGGTATCAAATAGATCTAACAGGAAAAAAAAAAACATAACCAGCAAAACCATATAAAAAACCTGCAAAGAACAACTCAGCAAAAATGTTTATGGACTTCAAGTTTCAACTTCAAAGCCTTAAAATTCTTACTTACAGCCAATAATGGACAACAATAACTTGAAAGGCTACAAAAAAATCTGAAGGGATTTCTCATGTTTTTGCAAATTTCACCCAATACAAACTAATTCTGCGTTAATTAAAATACTAGTATTTTGCAAGTGACCTGTGCATTTGTTCTAAGACAAAATAAAACATTGCCTCTTTTAGGTGACTAAAGTAAAAACAAAAAAACAAAAAAGAAAACAAAGGTAGCAAATGAAATTATTTCCTTCAGCTGCAAAGCACAATGCATAATCTTCTACACAACTTATGAATCAAGTTCTATTCAATTTTCTACTTCAAACAAATTCTAAAATTAAATATACAGGATTAATCAACACAACTGTAACTGTAAATTCTGAGAGCTGACCTAACCATAAACCTGGAGTGGCACTAGTGGCAATTATTTCTCTGCAAAACCAAGACATCAAAAGACTGTCCTTAACTCATATCTAAAATGCAAGAATAGTGGACTGTGATCTGAACTTGGTCAGTATCTGCTGCAAACAGCACCTCAGATCATCCATCACTACTAATGCTGGGAAGGAAGGATCACATTTACATCTGTGCATATATCAGGTAAATTCTGCCCCATGTTCTGAAGTCACAAGCTCAATAAGATGAACAATGAAGACAGAATCCACAGCTTTACAGATTTTAAGCCAATTCAATGAGCTAGAAGCATGCAGGCATGAGACTGCACATCTTGGAATCTGTAACAGTGACATTTGAAGTTATTGGCAAAAGCTGTATCAGTTCATTTCTCAATAATGTTTGGCTTTCTGTTGCATATAGGAGTCTGAAATGAAGAATACTCTTACCTAGTAAGTTTCATCCAAAGTGTCTAATTTTAATTAAACTTTTCAGACAGGCTTGTCAATTGGTGCAAAATTAACTTTTAAAATTAAGTTTTTAATATAAAACGAGTGTAAAAAATTCTAGAAGTTTTTTAGAGCACAGTGTATTGCCTGTAGGGTTTTGGAGTATAATACCCACCATTACAATGGTCAAATAATATTCATTAGTAACATGGCCTACTTAGGAGAAAACGTGCAAGGTATATATAAACATTGGTTGCAGGTCAAGAAAATATATTATTTTAAATATTTCAAAATATATAAATAAAATATTTTCAAACTTGTTCAAGTTAGCCTGACAGTTTTAATGTGACAGCTATAACATACAATTATTTGTGACTTTCCCAAAGCCAATGCTTAGATCTTTGTAAATAACAAAGAGTTAATTAGACAAAGACATAAGAAGAATTGGAAAACTATTCTTATAACTTCAAAAACTACTTCATCCCCTCCTAACAATGCTTTTGTGACTGCTGATTCTATAAAAAAAAAAAAACTCCAATGCTTTCTGACTTCAGGAGAAGGCTTGCTAGAAGAACACTTTGTCAAATAAAGGAAAAGAACTAAACAGATATTGCATTTCACATTTTCATGATTTAAGGGAAACACACAGAAAGTGACAGGCTTATTAAAATTTGCTACCACTATTTGAACACTACTGTTTTAAGTTAGGCACAGTACCTTTACTGTGACTGATGGCACTGCTTCTCCTTTTATCTCACTGTCAATAGCTTTCTGTAAAAAAAAAAAAAAAAAGATGAAAACAGAGTAAATTCAGTATTACACATGAATGAGTGAACACAGGGAATGCAATATTACTTTCCTACAAACAACTTAGTAAACAGAGAATTAAACAGTACAGGACTTCTCATTCCTATGACAGATTAAAATACACAAAATACATTTCTGAGCTCCTTCTGAAAATATAAGACCTCTGTTTGAAATTGCCTGAAAAATGGGTAACTAATGGTCATGAATGCTGTGTATATAAGAAACCAATATACTTTGATGTATATATGAATATTTGAAAATATTGTTTGGCACAGTACTTTCCACTGTATATTTATTTAAATTCTGGAAACACCTTCTGTTATTCATTAGGGAAAGGTTATTTCCAATCTGCCAATATGCAATATATATACACCACAATATCTATTGTCCTACTAGAAAATCACCACACACTATCTTAAAATCTGGCACATATTTTGAATTTCTAAAGAGAATTAGAGCAGGTATCCTGCTACTCCTGCTAATTTCTACTTCAGTAGGCAATTCAATCTAATTCAAAATACAACTTGCCCTTATAGTGTATTTTAACACCTTATTTTGTGCTTGTAGTTCATTTTGCAACAGGCCAGTCCCTACAGTTTAAGATCTGTAAAAACAGATTTATTTAAATTATTTTATTTTAAAGAAACATGTCCTCTATAGTACCAAATTAATGACTTGAACTTAGACCTTCTCTGGATAAAGGAGTAAATTAAGAACAATCTGAGGTCCTCTACCCACATTCCTTTTTACCCCAACAGGCTGCATAAGGTCTCTGGGTTTTAGAAACAGGACTTGGATCATTTTTCAGCTAAAATAAAAGATAGCTATATTCATGCTGCCTTGTCATGCCCACTATCTCTGGTGACTACTGGTTGATCCTGAAGCAATAGCAGGGGTGAAAAGAGATTGATTCATACTATATTCAGCTTTCAGAAGTCAGTTGGACTTCCTAGGTCAGATATTATGCAGAGGAGACGGTGTTATATAACCAGAACAGTCCACCACTTGCTTATCTAATCTATGTTAATACATGTAATATCCTCTTTGCTTTTACCACATACCTGACAATTTAAATGTTTTCACAAGTGTAGATGCAGGATCTATAAGCCTGTAGTTTCCAAGATCACTGCAGAAGACCTTAAATTATTTCCATATTTGCTGTGTTGATCCTTCCCCATGAAGTATTTTAGGTTTTTCCTTTCTAGATAGCTACCAAAGAAACCCTCAAGAAAGCCTACTTCACATTAAAACTAAGAAATAGAGAGCACCTTGGGAAATAAAGATTCAAGGCCGTGGTTTAATTGATATATTGAGTTAGTTATAGATGAAACAGACAATTTGCATCTGGAAAGCTAAGTGAAAGAGCACAACTGCATCAGAGCATGCTATGGACCTAAGAGTTCTATGTATTTATGAACAGATTATTGCAGCTGGCCAGGACTGTGTCACACTGTCCTTTTTTTCCTCAGAGATACACTAGAAAACTAGCAGACATTATAAAGACATCCCTCAAGCAATCAATTACAATAGTAGAATTCACAGCAGTACTAGTAACAGAGTTTAAAAACATATACCACATATATATGTAGAAGTATTAAAAAGCAGCTCCTATAATATTTTCAAACAGTGATTAGTCCTGAAAAGCAGTTTTGCAGAAATCACTGGCCAGAAATTACTAAGTACAGATGTTCTGATGCAAATTCTGAACTGTTAAAGTGAAAAGTTTTAAAGTGCCAATATAAGCTCTCCTGAATATTAACTTGGAATTTTTATAAACTATGTATGTATACAAGATTAATAAACTAATTAGGCTGCTACACCAGAGAATATGGAATGATGCCTTCACAGAGAAAGGTTACTTCTTACAATGCATCTCTGTGTGGTTCATGTATCAATCTTTAGAAGACCCAGAGAGATGTTTCTACCATATCCCCCCATATTATCAATTGCTCTTGAATAACAAAGTTATTCAAGAACCTAAGCTCTCACTCACATTTTCTCAGCCAAGAATCTAAATATCCCAAACAGTAGATAGTAAATAATTTGAAAATTCTAGTTAAAATCATTAACAAAACTGTGCTTTAATTGATGGAAAACTGGGAGCCATGTAGAAGCTCTGCCCCACAAATATAAATACATAGTAATAACTATCCATGATCATTATTTACTCCTGTATGAAACCAATGATTTCAGAGTAATATCATTTCTATACAGGTACATACAGACTCTGCATCCAAATCAGGTGAAACTTCTGCTCTGACAATTAAATCTCTGTGCTTTTCTGATTTGGGTAAGATATCTGGAAAAAAAAAAAAGTAAATCAGTTCTCCTTTAACAAACATGCAGCTACATTTCTAAAAATACCGTTTCAATAGCATCAACAATTTACACTGTAACACCTACTAGTGCAAAAGAAAAAACAAAACCCCAATGCATACGATTCCTGAACAAATAAACTTCCCAATTTTATAAGATTGCTACAACCTAAACCTGGATCTCATTCTGGATTTCCAATTTCTGTTTGAAAAATTACTTAGATACATTTCATAACAACATTTTACACCTACTCCACATGACCTCTGGAGACCATAAGAAATTTTAAGTTTCTGTTCTCACATGAATATACTAATACACCAATAATAAACAACTATTTCCAAAATGCACACATCTAATGGCACTTTAAGCTAAATAATTTGATAAGTAATATATAAGACACATAAAGATTCAGTGCCTAACAGCATAAAATTAAAATAGGTTTTAGAAATTCCTCTGCATTAGATGGTATATGAAAGTCTTACACACAGAATTATATGGGGCTTTGTTACAGCATATTACCTGATGATTTCCAGGACTGTCAACATACAAGGTAAAGAATGTTATCAATTCATTTGTATCCATGATATAAAACCTTATTCAGATTCACATATGTAAAGAAAACTGTATGGATTAAAAGCAAGGCACTTAAGTACCATTAGGAATTAGAAAAATCTCCTAAGAGTTAGAAAGTCCAGCTCTAAGGAAAGCCTTTATTTCCTAATACTAAATATTTTGGAAAAAGAAAAACACAAATAGAAAATATTTCATTTTTAAAGTAACAAACATTGAAGACTTAATCTAAAAGAATAATAATGTATGAATTGAATAACTGAGAGCCTGAGCACATTCAGAAAGCTGCAAGATTTTATTAGACACAGTGTCCTGAAAATGATTCACAACTAGCAGGCAGCACATTATCTCTTTCTATGAAGAGGGTCAAGGGAAAAAGATTAAGACAGAAAATAAGTTTTCATTTTCTTGTTCTCAGAGGAAAAGGCCTCCCTTAACTACAAAGGAAAAAAGTAAAACTAAAAGATGTTCCTCCCATATCACCTACTAACAAAGCCTAGGCCAGGTTCATACTGCCACAACTGCACACAAGTGATTCTGCCAAACACACATAGGTCAGCACAATCATAGAGATAACAAAATATCTTCCTTTTTTTATTCCTTCTTAACCATTTCTCTTCAGGTTGCTTCTTCAAGCAAACTATGATGCAACTTCTGTCATACAGTCATTTTTCTATTAGAAATTGGACAGAGATCACAGCCAAAGCTTACATAGATGTATCAGCTCTGTGTTGCTATTAAACCGAGCCAACACACCTATGTTTAATCACTGTTGTCATGCAGACTGATGCAAGTAACATAAAATTTAAGTTTGTATAACAGTTAAGATTTTCAAATATTTCATCAGATTATAATGTAAATCTTTATTCTTCAAAATGTATAAAGCAGCCTAAATTCAACAGTTTGATGGTCAGCACTGGACAGAAATACAAGACATTTATGGAAATAACTATTGTAATGGGTTTTTTCCATGATGATCTAATTCTAAATACCTTCTCTGTCTTGAAGTCAAAAATGAAACAAAGAGAAGTTATTTCCATATAAGGGTAGTATTTTCAAAACAACACAAGCTCTTACTACACAAATGTGAATCAGACAGAAAGCTCAATGGCTCATTTTAACGATCATGCTTAGAGTAAGTTAATGCTGACCAGCATTCAAGTGTTTTGCATTGAACCAGACATGATTAGCAGTTATTTTAAGACTTAAAGTTCTAAGCCAAAAGTCAAAATGAAACAAAACCAAAAGATCTGAAACTTGAAAGGCATTCTTCCTAAGTAAAAAGCTGTTGTAAGAAAGTTCTTCTCATAAGTTTTACATCTAAAGCTAAAGCTAAAACTAAACACATTATTAGAGTTTCTCTTCACAATGAAAAGTTCATAAAACTCATCTGAAAACATAACACCTTAGATCAGATTAGAAAGGCTGACAAAGAAAAAAAAAATTAGGAGGAAGAGAATGGGAAGAAGATCAACAATACATTTGTCAAATGTGCCATGACAGTTATTAGAAAAGTTATAAAAGACAGATATATTTCCTTTCTCTCTCTCTAGATCTTCCACACAATATATTAAAACTAATAAACAAAAGGTGATTCACTTCAAATGGATTTTTTTCTTTCATCATATTTTTCTTTCCTTTGGTTATGATAGACAGACAAAAATGTCAAACACAAGAGCAGCAGCAGTAGAAATCAATGGAATTTACCCATATCTATATGCTTAAATCAACTATTACTGGATTTGTACAATTTTAAAAATGGTATTAGCCTATCACAATAATGGACAGTTATATGCAATTAGAAAAAAGAAATCAGAGTTGTAGAATTAAGCTCACAACCGCAGATAAACAATTTTCTAGGGATTTAAACTAAGCTTTATCGATCCCTTTTTCACACAGAAAGTCACAAG
Source organism: Heliornis fulica (assembly GCA_013399135.1). NCBI lineage: Eukaryota > Metazoa > Chordata > Aves > Gruiformes > Heliornithidae > Heliornis > Heliornis fulica. The sequence goes on along the minus strand of VXBZ01000667.1, from coordinate 81,146 downwards.
CATTTCTTTAAGGCATTTTAAGAACATGCTAACTATCACTGAAAAAAGTTTGTAATTGGTTCTTTCTATTTCTCTAAGATTTTTCCATAGCTACTTGTAAAATCACATGCTTCCAATTCCCTGTGAAAGTCAGATGCACTGTTTATAAACTCAGTTATGAAAACACAAACTTTGAAGAATCTCTGTAGAAATGATGTGCTCATACTTGAAGAAGAAATAATGTAAGTTATTAGTAATGTAAGCAAATCCTTAATTTTATCATGGTCAGTTATTTGGGTTTTGTGTCTCTCACTACGTTACTCAAATAAATCACTTTCAAAGAAGTTAAAGCATCTTTTTACTGCTCTGACCAGCCCTCAGGAGCCCCAGACTTTGGAAGTAAGAAAAAGTCTGAAGGAAGAAAGATGTTCCTTTGGTTGAGAAAGATCTAGTTAAAGACCAGTTAAATAAAATGGATATCCATAAGTCCATGGGTCCTAATGGGATACACCCATAAATAAGTGTGCAGGGAGCTGGCAGAAGCCATTGCTAAGCCACTCTCCATCATCTCTGAAAGGTCCTGGAGATCAAGCAAGGTGCCTGAAGAATGAAGGAAAGCCAATGTCACTACAATCTTCAAAAAGGGCAGGAAGGATGACCCACAAATCTACAGGCCGGCCAACCTCACCTCCATCCCTGGAAAGAAAGATGCTGCAGCAGCTTGTTCTGGAAGTCTTCTCAAAACATGTGGAGGAAAAGAAGGTTACCAGAAGTAGTCAGCACAGGTTCAGCAAAGGGATGTCATGTCTGACTAACCTGAAAGCCTTCTACAAGAACATGACTGGACAGGTAGATGAAGAGACTTTGTCTACCTTGACTTCAGCACGGCTTTTGACACCATCTCCCACATCCTCATAGGCCATCTCAAGAAAAAGTAGGTTACTTGAATGGACAGTGGGATGGAAAGAAAACTGAAAGACAGAGCTTATTGTGATCAGTGGTGCAGAGTCTAACTGGAGGCCTGTAACAAGCGGTGTTCCTCAGGGGTCAGTGCTGGGTCCAGCCTGTTCAATATATTGAATATGTTTCCTATCCAGGAGTATGGTATGAAACTGTGACAGTGGAGGTTTAGGATGAGGTTCCTCACTGACAGGGTGGTCAGGCACTGGAACAGGCTCCCCAGGGAAGTGGTCACAGCACCCAGCTTGACTGAGTTCAAGAAGCATCTGGATGATGCACTCTGTCCCATGCTCTGACCTGGCTGGTCCTGTGTGGAACCAGGAGTTGGACTCTAACCTTATGGGTCCCTACAAACTCAGGAGATTCTATGATCCTATGATACGCTCATCAACAACTCAAATGAAGGCATGGAGTATACCCTCCAAGTTTGCTGATGATACCAAACTGGTAGTAGTGACTAACACGCTGGAAGGCTGTGCTGCCACCCAGTGAGACCTGGACAGGCTGGAGAGTTGGGCAGAGAGTAATCATGAAAGTCAACAAGAGCAAGTGTAGGGTCCTGCATCCAGTGTGGAATAACCCCAGGCACCAGTACAGGTTAGGGGCTGACGTGCTGGAAAGTAGCTCTGTGGAAAAAGACATGGGACTCCTGGCCTACAACAGTTTAACCACGAGCCACCAATGTGCCCTCGTGGCCAGCAAAGCTGATGGCATCCTGGGATGTAATAAGAAAGGTTTGGCCAGCAGATGAAGGAAGATTCTCTTTCCCCTCTGCCCTGGTGAGGCCTCATCTGGAATATTGTGTCCAGTTATGGGTTCCCCTGGTCAAGAAGGACAGGGAGGGCAACAAAGAGTGCTACAAAGATGATTAGGGGGCTAGAACATTTCTCTTACAAAGAGAGGCTGAGGGACTTGGGACTTTTTAGCCTAGAGAAGGCTGAGGGGGAATCTCATCAATACTTTTCAATACTTGAGGGGTGGGTGTCAGGAGGATGGGGTCAGTCTTCTTTCAGTGGTACCCAGTGAGAGGACAAGAGGCAATGGGCATAAACTCAAATTCAGGAAATTCCACCTGAACATGAGGAGGAACTTCTTCACTGTGAGAGTGGCAGAACACTGGAACAGCCTGCCCAGAGAGGCTGTGGAGTCTCTTTCTCTGGAGATAGTCAGAACCTGCCAGTACGCTGTCCTGTGCAACCTGCTCTAGGTGATCCTGCTCTGGCAGGAGGGTTGGACAAGATGATCTCCAGAGGTCCCTTCCAACCCCTATCATTCTGTGATTCTCTAAAAGAAATGTTACCTTAATAAAAGTCATTCTTTGTTAATTGCATGAATTAAACAAAAAAAACCTCTGCAGTAATTAAACAGAATTTGGCAATATTTTTGCTCTCTCTGGAGCCCTAAGTATACGGAACTGTTGTTGAGAAATTCCCTAGGTTTCCTTGCCTTAAGTAGTACATAACTGCCACTTTTTTTTCTTTGAACCCCTGTACTAGTGAGAATTACCTGGCATAAATATCTTGAAAATTCCAACAAGCATTATGAAATTACAGAGGAAAAAAGCTCTGTATCCAAGGGTCTTACAGTTAAGGATTTTCTATCCACCATTGTTCAATAAAGTCTAAACTTTATTAAATATTACATTTCCTACAAAAAAATAATTATGGTTCAAGTGTGAAGATAAACCAAAAGACTTTCAAGTGCTACAAGGAAAGACAGTGGTTAAAATATAGAAAAAAAGGAGAAGTATACCTTGTGTTTTTGTGGCCTCCTTGATGATTTTCTGAAGTTCTTTCAATTCAGCATCAAGTTCCTCATAGTTTATTTCCCTCGACTCAACTCTAGGAGGCTGGAAGAATGAAGGATCAGTTCCAAGGTAGGAACACTGAAGATGCCCATTGTCACTCAGAGTGACTATAACACCTTTCAAGTCTCTGCATTAAAGGAAAAAAAAAAAGGCAGAAAAAGAAAAAAGCTATTCAAGAAATTTTGAAGAATCACAGAAACACTGGCAATGAAATTATGCTACTTCTACTGTTCCATCTATTTGTAGGTGGAAAAACAGAACTTCTGTTAGTAAGATTCTTTGATCAAAAGAAAACAACAATACTTATTCTTCAATTCAGGTGTATTTATTAATATCACTTATTGCAATCACACCTAGGAACCAATCTCTGCTCCACAGACAACTAAAACATCACCAAGTATCTCAGAATCTGTGTAACCACGGAAACAAACGAGCTGAGCAGGCAGGACAATTGGGACTTGACATATGGATATTCAGGTTAGTATGCAGGAAGAGGAATTAGTTCAAAGGAACACCAAATAAGGGAGGGAAGAGGATGCATTAAACAAGTCACAAATAGATGGAACATGTTCACAGTGAATACTTTGATGGCATCAGTAACACCCTTGACCCATTCTTTGGATGCTACTGAAGCTACTGAGCTGGCTTCAAACCCTGGCTGGCTCTTCCCTGCAGTAACTTTCTGAAAGGAAGACACATGGATCCAGAACATTCCCCTGACACTTCTCAGAATCGATACAAATGAGTGTTTTATTTGTTACACTATAGTCTCTTTCCTCAGGGGAACTTACGCCTAGAAAAATCTCACTCATTTTGTTTACCTGATCACGTCCCATGCAAATGCAAGATTTAGGAAAATATTTGACAAATTATGTAACAATAGGGAATACTGCCAGCAATTTACTTAACTTGAAGGTTATTCCTGAAGAGATGAGGAAACAAAGAAAGACTAGCTTAGATGGTAACAGCATCAAGTAGGAGAAAACTAATTTTCATTTTGTTTTTTAAAATGCTTACTCTTATTTAAATTAATAGCTTGCATTCATAATCATAAATTGGCATTTTCATGCCAATAATTTGCTCTTATTCCATAATACAATGGAATGCTCTTATTCCACAATACAGCACAATCTGCCCTTGCATCAAATAAAACTGCCATAAAAACCAAAGATCAAATTTAATTCTTCAATATAAAGCTTAATGTTTAAGAAAGACTAATGCACTATCCCACTAACTGAACCCATGCAAAATATTTCATTTATATAAGTATTCAAGCTGTAATCCATAAAGAATTATCAAATATTCTTAATTTGCATACACTGATACTTTTCATGCACCTCCTCTAGTACAATCCTCATTAAAAAACAAGTAGCTGCATTTAAAAAAAATATAATTTGCTCTGGTTTCCCATGTTGTCTTGTAGCATGTCTCCAGTACACACACAGAGGAAACTTCATTCCAAAGTTTTCCAGGCTAACCAGAATTATGAATGCAAAGAGGTGTCAGATATTGTGAATATATTGACCTGATGGTCCAGTTGAACAGTCCAAAATGCTTGAACAGTTGAACAGTCCAGAGGAGATTCCACAACCTCTCTGGGCAGAGAGGTTGTGGAGTCTCCTCTGGAGACATTCAAGACCAATCTGGACACATTCCTGTGTGATCTAATCTGGATGATCCTGCTCGGGCAGAGGGGGCAGACTAGATCTTTCAAGGTCCCTTCCAACTCCCAATGTTCTCCGATTTGCTATGAAAAACTAAACAAAATGTAAAAGGAATTTGTCTTTATGATTACCATAAGTCTGGCTATTTAGGTGTCCTCAACAAATGCTTTAAGAAAGCATAAGAAACACAAACTTTCCACTTACATATCAAGAATGCATGTTAGCAGCCATCCTGTGAATGTGATGGCCTATTTGTCACCTTGGAGTTTGCATCCATTACTTCTGACAAACAGTAAACTCTCAATCCAAAGCGAGAGGAAATGAAGCTAAACATGAGCTCTGGTTTCTCTGGCTGCTGGAATATTTGCTGCTAAGGACTGGGTCTGCTGCTGGAATTACATGCAGAACTGCTCATCCCAGATTTCTTATGTCAAAAAGCTCTGTACACCACTCATCTGTGCTATATTTACAGAAACTTGGATGGCACACTGAAAAACTACTTTGTGCTCACCCTGATGTCTCTATACAAACAGCACAAATGAACAGATTACTGCAAATACTTGGATCATGACAGCTTTGGTAAGGTGTGCAAGAACACCTAATCTACAACACTTTGTTTAGTGCCTTACAAGTGTTTGCAAAGATCTTTGCCATACTGGCCATGGGCGCAGCAGCCTTTAAGAAAATCTATATTGTTGAATCAGATGCTATCATGCTACCAAATATACTCCCCCACACTTCACTATTTAGTTACAGCAAAAATTGCTAAGAAAAAAAGAAAGTTGCTAATAAAACATTGTGACAGGTGAAACTGCACTATGAGCTTGTTCCACAACTGGAGAAAGAAAACTGAACCCTGAAAATAAGACAATTTCTACTCTCCAGCGATGGATTTCATATAGTGTTGGAAGGGACCTTTAAGGTTCATTAAGTCCAACTCCTGGCTCCACAGGACCAGCCAGGTCAGAGCTCAGGACTGAGTACACAGTCCAGATGCATCTTGAACTCAGTCAAGCTGGGTGCTGTGACCACTTCCCTGGGGTTTTAGAGGCTCTTAAAACTCTTTTTTCCTGTTAAAAAAAAAAATGTATCTGTTAAGAAGGAAAGAACCATGAGTCACCATCCCTGGAACTATTTAAAAGATGTGTAGATGTGGCACTTGGGGACAGGGTTTAGTGATGGACTTGGTAGTGATAGGTTTGCAGTTGGACTCAATGATCTTAAAGGTTTTTTCCAATCTAAATGATTCTAAGAATCTATAAGGACAACTGAATGTAAATCACAAGGACGTGAAATATAGCTACATCATTAGCAATAAATTCTGAATGATACACTACTACAGTATAAAGCATTCAAATGTGGTTTGTAAATACAGTCCCTTCCCACAGATCTTTAAGCCAGCAGTCAGCTGCACATGACCAGTGTATCAAATGAAATGAACTCAAATTAATGAGGTGGTTTTGATAAATTAGGCTTTTCTTAACTTCTGAATCTGTCAGCTCTACAGAATGCTCAAAGACTCCATCTCCAAACAAATTCTTTCAACCAACTCCCCTGTTAACCCTGACATCCTTTAGGTGTGTGCTAACTCAGAAACAAAAGCATTGGTTTAAGCAAGCAGTATTACAAATGACACTTTTCCCTTGCTTCAGTTAGTGTTCTGCTGGGTCCTAAGACCACTGTGCAACTCAAAACATACAACCATACAGAAAAGACTTTTTTCAGCAATCTTTCCTTACTGAAGTTGTCCATGAAATTGTACATCAATAGAGACAATAAGAAAAATATGGGTAACCAATTTTAACATATGATTTATTAGACAATAATTTCTATGTTGGAATGTTTGTCAGCCAGTCAAGTTCACTTTATTTTTTCAACCTTTTATAACAGTGGTTAAAGACAGCAGGGGGAGGGGAAGCATATTTAACAGTTTTATAGTAGTTTCCCCACAGCTACTGCACTCATACAATATCCCTTGAAATACCATTACTTCATTTGGCACATTTTGCACTCAAACTGGAATTTCAATTACTTGTTAAATTTCTTTTATTATAAACTACTTTTTTTTTTACTACATATCAGACAATAGTCAAAGTAATAGCAAATCTGAGGGGACATTTTAACAGTGAGGAACTCAAAGTATGAAACAAATTATTCTGGTATCTGAAATAACTTTACAGTACAAAGCAACTCCTACACACATATGGAAATAATGTGAAAAATTATCTTTTACTGGATTCTGGGTACTATTAATGGCATATGCTTTTTGTAGCTCTTCTCTTACCAAACAAATTGCTCACAACATAACTCCTAAAGAAATTGAAGTGCTTTGCATGCTTCCACTTATATAACACCAAACTGATCATTTGACTTGGAAGTTGAATCTGTAATTCTGAGTTTTATTTGAATGACACACACTAAGCCTTGGACAACTCCTAGGACAAGGTCTGATTACTGACACCATTTACAGCTTTAATTATTTACAATACATAATACTTCTACCTCAGAATTAATCTTAATCGATATTACATTTTAGAAAACAAGGTGCTCTGCAATACTATCTTTAGTTCCTTACTGATAATACATTATTTATACACTAGTAAATTAGGAAACTAATTCTTGAAATGTGCTCAAGCATTCTGAATCAACTTCTCTGGTTTTATCATCCTCTGAAGTAATTATATGCAAAGGCATACCCACAATAGCACTTAGTACTTTCACTATTATTTCAATGTACTTTCAGCTGTAAGTCTATGAAGTACTTGATAAAACGCTGAACGAAGATCAGACTAGCAGTAATAAACTGTAAGAACTTTCTAACATGAACTAATGAGAGTAAATTTGAAAGCCCATCTTACTCTTAGAAGGCACACACTCCAAAATCAGACCTGCAGTTGAATAATTAAAGCATATCTGGTGTGACTCAGTGTCAGCTACCACTGATGTTTAACTGGGTTTGGATATCCTCTAAGAACCTCTTCCTCACTAAAAATCTTCATAAAAGAAGATATTTGCCTGCAAAGTTTCTCACTCCTTTCTCTGGCTTTTTTTTTTTTTTTTTAAAAACTGCCCCTTGGAGGATGGCTTTTTTTTTTGCTTTCTTAAATATGTTATCAGAGAGGTGTTACCACCATCACTGACTGGCCCAGCCTTGGTAAATCTTGGTTGGTATTGGCTGTGTGAGAAGCTTTCAGCAGCTTCTTGCAGAAACCACCCCTGTAGCCCTCACTGCCTCCACCACCAAAACCTTGCCTCACAAACCCAAAACATTAATCTTTCTTGTATGTGTCTTAGTTTAGGATTGCTGTTCTTAAGTTTCTTGTATACATACAGCTTCTTGTATGTGTCTTAGTTTAGGATTGCTGATCTTAAAGGAATACCAGACACAAATCTAGTTTTAAAATAATTATGAAATACACATAAGAGGAAGAGAGAAATGAGACATGAGTTCATCTTGGTAACCAGTGGAAAAGCAGGTAATAAAAGAGAATTTATGACTAGAACAGGTCAACACCCATCCCCTCTTATATGCACCAAAATCCACTCAGAATCAGAACTGAATAAAACGTGAATTTGGCCAGAGTGGTATCATTTGAAATGTCTGAAGGATTCTCCAGTTTCCAGGCCTTATTCTTTCATTCTCTACTTGAGGTCAAGACATTTTCACTAGCACCTTTACATTGTGACACCACATGGCAAAAGAGCAAAGTGGTGCCTTACTGCACAACAAATTCAGACAAGTCTCTAGCTTGTGTAGCTTTCTCTTTGAAAAAGACTCTTTGCCTAAAAGGCCAAATGCCATCCAGTGCCCAAACACAAAGGAGCATCTTCCACCAAGCAACAAAATGAAGGGAAAAAACCCCAAAGACCAACCAACCATGGAAATAATTGGGTTTACTGATGGCTTAAAAACAAAACCTACTCACCACAGTTTGTGTCAGAGGTCCTTTCTGCCAGACCACTACTGCCACCTGCGGGGCAGCACAAGGCTGGTGAGGGCAAGCCAAGTACCTTCCACTCAGGAGAACCCCTAAAACCTACCACATCACATTAAACGAAGCAGTTTGTTTGTTGTTTTGTTTTGAACAGTAGAAACGTAAGGGAGGGTAAAATTTTGGAATGCATGCAGCTGGGGAACACACATGTACAACACCATCATCTGGTTCTTTCAGGCAAGGAACACACACTGGTACAGGCAGACTGTACACGCAACTGTTAAGCTCAAGCTACAAATTGCATGCTTAAAAAAAAAATTTCAACTAAGTGATTGAACAACTTTGTCTCTTGTTTTAATAAAAATCAAAACTGTTTCAAAAGCAGTGAAGGTTAATTAAAAATGAAACTAGCCAGCTGCACAAAATAAAGATTTAAATTAAAATTAGTATTTGTCACAAAGTAGAATTAAATCAGAATATTCAGAGCGGTGACAAAGGCCTCCAGAAATGCACGCTCTTGCTTTAGGAAAAAAATTAAATGTCAAGAGGTCTGAAGTAGACTATATTCAAGGGAAAGTTTAGCTTCAATGTTTCTTTTCTTAATAACACAGTTCCACATCTAAGACACATCTCTTAACTGCAAATGCATGTGAGGACTGATAAGAAAACCTGATTACTTGAAGCGTGCAGCCTCCAAGTCCGACTCCAAATAATACAAAACAAGAGAAATTACACTATGATTTAGTTTATGCCTGTACCAGTGTTAGAAGTAATAAAGAAATTAAGACTGTGACACACCTAAAACATCTCCATGACTCATTCCCTCTGAGAGCAACACCAAGTAGTACATAATTCTTCATCTGCACCTCCTTTGCCTGAAGCCTAAAATGTGTTTCAAGACCAGACACCCTCACTGGCAGACAGGTCTACAGCAGCTTCCAAAGGGTTTACCAAATGGTAGCAGCTACATCATTGTAAACATAGGATCAGGAGGGCCTCAAAAGTTTATCCTTCAACTAAACCTTCAAGACAGTGGTCAGAGGCCATTTCACTCTAGGCAAGCTTGAGAGGCCCCTAGCATCTCTACTTCCAAAAATGAAGAGATGCTATGTGTGATACTTACAGAATCTACTCTCTCTGGTAAGTTCATTGGTTTAAATAAAGCTTATTAACTGTTGACTTTATACAAGTTTACTATCAGACACTACACGAGGAAAATCAGACTACCCACAGATTACACAGAGACTAACAAGAATAACCATGATGTGTCTTTACTACAGAATTATTTTAAAAAGTTTGGATAATTATATAACTTTACAAACATTTAACTTCAATTAGCTTCCATTTCTTTCTCCTCACAGCTTGACAATGATGTTCCTGCAAGCTTCAAAATTCACCAGCACTTCAAGCAGGAAAAAGTGCAGACATTGTTACTTTTAGCTATACTTGTCACTGCTCTGAAAGCATCTCTGGTGCTTTGCTAGCTGGTTCATAGCTTAACATAAATGACCCTTCTGCTGGTCCTCACACAAAGAAACGTCTCTCATGTTAACAACATAATAATCAAGACATTCAAATTCAAAGCCTTAGACTGTTGATAACAGAGGTTCAAACAAGATTCCCAGCACTTTTGTGAGCAGAGCAAGTGTCACAATACATCCATAACCTCCAGCCTCCTGCTTAGCACCCAACTCCAAGCCGGAGTTGAGTAACCGATAGGGTTATACTCTGTCCCAGCATGAACAGGCACGAAGAAACTGCAGGTGAGTCAAAAAACCCTATGCTATTTCTTTAAAAACAAGTATTACACTTTAAATACTAGAATGAGGGTCAGTTGTTGCCTTGTCCCCTTGAGCAGTTGCATTTTGCACTTCTAAGGCTTTCTGTAATACCACAAGGGTAGGAATAACTGAAGTGTTATTCTAAAATAAGCAGAAACCCTTACAAAACCATAAGACTAAAAATTGGGCTTTTTGAAAAAGCAAATAAATGATATGCAATAAAATTAGAAGAAATGGCAATATGGGCATGTGCTTAACATCATACAGTAAATACCATTTGAAACTAACTTGCTAGAAAGCCCAGTCACAAATCACAGCATATGCTGGACACAGTATCTGCAGGATCAGAATCTTACTAAAGTAAAAGAAACACAATCACAATCACATTCATATTTTGTGACTAAGCTGAACACATTAAAATTATGTCTTCAGAAGACCTTCAAAAAAAGGAGTATTTTGTGATAAAAAAGCACCGGGGTTGGGGTTCTTTTTCCCCTTAAAATAATTTCTTTAAAATGCCTTTATATTGAAGTAGGAAGATTCTAGAATTCTCTGCATTTAACTTTTCAGATCAGGCAACATCCTAACAGAACACTCAAATAAAAATTTATATATGTATGGATGTATATAACCGACCAGTTCATACTGTACGTCATAACTGGCATTGCTTCTATTACAGAACTACTATACAGAAAAAGGAAAAATCTTTAGAAACCATAAAGTTTGATTCCTGCAGTTTGCTTTCCATAAAACCGTGTGCTGGTTTTATATGTCAGTTTTGCCATTTTTATACGGTGATTCTTTAACAGTTTTGGTAGCTGTGGTGATGTCAGTTAGACTAAGGAAGAACAGATGGGCTGGAACTAAGAACAAAGTATTTTCAAGCATCTGGAGAGCAAAAAAATTCAGTGAGAAGGGGTTTATTTTGACTCCACCCACTATCACCCTATATATGAATGCACTTTTACACCTTATATACTTAATTTCAGCTACAATATTTCTGCAGATTTTTTACAGTTAAATTTAGTTCCTGTTGCCTTTCTACTGTTTGGAGAGCCCAGCTACACAAAGTACATTCATCTAACCACCCAATGTACTAGGATTCTGTGCCAGAGAATAAGTTTTAATTTCAAGTTTGTATTTGGACCAGGCCAGTATTTTCTCACGTGCAAATTGATCACAGATTTTAATTTTCTTCAAAAAAAAAAAAAATATTGGAAGCTAAAATTTCCCAAAGCACATTTTCAACCAATGGATATAGACCAGAATTCTGAGCTCGTGTTCTGATTCACGTACCTCATTTTAAATTAAACTGATCAGTCAGTTGGGCTACATACGAGTTCAAATCTGGGAATGAATCCTGTGTCAAAACAAAGAATTTAAACACTAGCTTATGTTCTCTTCTTTATGGAGACAGGTTGCTGGATCAGATTCAATATATAAAGTTATTCAGAGAAAGTGCTGTGAAGTTATAAGGATGTGAACAGTGTCAGGCTCAAGCTATTACTCACATACAGGAGACAAGTATTGGTTCTATGATGCCAGTGAACAAGTCTGAAGAGACTTTATACCTCATTAGTCAAATAAGAATACAAACCACACAGTTCTTACTGGTCATTCTAATATTATAAAATATTAACAAATCAGAAAATCCAAGCAGAGTATTCTTTTACACATTTTTCTAGAAGCAAAACCAATGATTCTCTCCATGGACACACACTCCAATTAGAGGTAAAATTCTTAACTGTTTGCTGTTGGGGTAAAGACTAGACTGTTTTTAAATGCAATAACCAAAACAAACGTCTCTGTCAGTATTGTTTTCCCCTTCAGAACACAAACTGATTAGCAATCCTGAAGCACAGAAGCAGGTAGCACTTGCCTTATGCTGATGTGCACTGGAGGTGGTGTAGGGACAATCTCAAAAGTCAGTCACCAACATTTCAGTCTTTCAGTCAAGCTGCAGACTAAAGGGCAGAGACTGGACAGGAACAGAGCACTGGAACACACAGACTACTAAGCCATTCAAATCACCCAACCCTTCCTCACAAATAATTCTTAACATGGGGTTAAAGCATCAGCAGTTCTTCTGCAGGCTTCACTGCTGATATGGTCCTCAAACAGCCAACACCAACTATAACACCTACAGGTCAAAACTGGTACATCAGACTACCAAGCCATAAAAACCTTCCCACTTGGACCTCTTCAGGGTGCTTCGAGCTCCTTTCTAACCAGAAAGGACAAAGAATGAATGCCACAACCCTGTAGCAGTACAGGGCATAACAGAAAAGTCAAGACACGGGTGGCAAGAATTCACCACCTTCAAGCAAAGCAGTCTGGAAGTCACTAGATAACTAAACAGCAGTGTACTCATCTTTTTACACTACTCACCTAGTTTTGTATGTTATACATGCCTTTATTTGGAAAGATAACAGCAAAAAGGAAAGAAGCAGCTAGTAGTAAAATGGTAACCTGGCATACAGCAAGAGAGTATTGCTTCAGCAAATTAGAAGTCACTGACTCAAAGTAACAAAATTATTTTACAAAATTATTGTAAAATAGTCTCTGGTAATGTACTCATGCAACTAACACAAACAGGGATTTTCTAAGAGTCAGAAAAGTGCAGTATTCATGACTGTCAGCACCACATGGGACCACACAAATATTTAAACATTAATTAATACAATTAACAGAAAATTTGGGGAAGTGATTCTCCCACTATGCTCAGCTCTGGTGAGGCCACACCTTGAGTGAAGTGTGCAGTTTAGGGTCCCTCACCACAAGAAGGACATTGAGATGCTGGAGTGTGTCCTGAGAAAGGCAATGAAGCTGGTGAAGGGTCTGGAGCACTAGTCCTATGAGGAGCAGATGAGGGACATGGGGCTTTTTAGTCTTGAGGGAAGAAGGCTGAGGGGAGACCTTATCACTCCCTACAACTGCCTGCAAGGAGGGTGCAGAGAGGTCAGGATCAGTCTCTCCTCTCAGGTAATAAGCAATAGGACAAGAGGAAATAGTTACAAACTGCACCAGGGGAGATTTAGGTTGGATATCAGGAAAAATTTCTTTACTGTAAGGGTTCTTAAGCATTGGAACAGGCTGCCCAGGGAAGTGGTGGAGTCGCCATCCCTGGAGGTATTTAAAAGGTGGATAGATGATGTGCTGAAGGATATGATCTAGAGGTGGTCTGGGCAGAGTTAGGCTGTGGTAGGACTTGATCTTAGAGGTCTCTTTCAACCCAAATTATTCTATGATTCTAATTAATTTTCAGTATCTTCATTAGACAAAACATCTCTGCTTTTTTATAATTTTTTCAAGAGGAAGGACTCACAAAAGAAATTAGAAATTTTAGACCTACTGAATTATTTGTTTTACAAGTAGTAAGATTAGAGCATCTTAAGTCAGTAACTGCAGTATTTTCTGACTCAGCCTACACAATATAATTCTGAGTTTATTAAGTCTTTAATCCATTATCAAACACATAACAATAAATCAAAAAATGAACACAAGTAGCCTATGGGTAGCTGGCTTTAACAGATGGGTGATAAATCCATTACCATGTAATATGGTCTTAATCACCTGGTGGTTCACACCACCAATTTTAGGAGTTTGAGCACAACCCCTATAGTCAAGTCTGCAGTGATCAGACTTGGGAGAAGGAGTAAGAAATCACCTACATAAATTTCAAATACCACAGTCAGTTGTAGTGTTAGCAATCAGCAGAAAAAAAAAAAACCACTTTTTGATTGAGAACTGAGCAGAATAGAACCAGTGGTGAAGACATGGAACCCTGTGATATTTTTATGGGACTATTCCTTAATATAAATCTAGGCAGGCTTGAAGTCCATAAAGAGTGTGGATAAAGCCTTCTAAGCAGCCCTACTTGCCATCTTGAACATATAAAGTCTACTTTTATTTCCTGGTTTTTCAGCAGTTACTTTTGTTTAAAAAAGAAAATTCTTTTTCCCTCCATCTCAGACGATGAAAAACTATTTACTAGCTTAACTCAAGCTGAAATGCTGAGCTCTGGAAATTCAATATTTTAAGAAACTCAGAAATTCTTATTCTTTAAAGGCGATAAATTACTTCCGCACAAAACCCCTTTCCAGACTGCTTTATGTTTCCTCTCCAGAAAACATACTGTTCTATTACCAAGTAAAATGATATTTATCAGTCAAATAAATGAAAGTGAAAGCATATATTCTAGTAACTTTCACCAACTTGTCCATACCTGTCAACCCCTTGTAATAAAAGGAACTTGGTATTTTACACGGCTTACACGTCATTTTGTGGGTTGTTTGCTTCAGGAATCTTTCTTCCATGATGAACAGTCCTGCCCACAGATACAGTAGTACATATAAATGCTGACAGAAGAGTTCATTCCCCTGTTTTAATTCCAGGATGTAGCTCCTAAAAGCAAGAGGCACCACATATGCAAGGCTTCCAACTACCTATGGAGAAGCACTACAGGTGGCTCAGAGTTTTTCCTTTTGGGTGTCTCTAATCAAATGCCAATGTGGCTGAAAATATCCTTCATGTAAACCTGAAGTTCACTGACAAAGTGGTGCCTAACTAGTAAGAATCCTTAATACATTAGATGTTAGAAAGATTTCTTCCCTCTCTAACTCATACCCTAAACCCTGAGAGAAGGCTGGTTTACTGTAAGAACTGCACCTGCTGACCAATTTAGTATGTAAACAACATTTTTTACCATATAGTTACCCCCAGAATTCATTTCCTTAAAGACAGCCCAAAGCACAAAGCAGCAAAACTATGGACATTGTGAAATACAGACTTAAAAAAAAAAAGAGTGGTATTTGAGGAAGTTTGTGTTACATTTCAGTTTAAAAAGAAAAAAAGTCAGGCTACCTTTTAGCATTCACAGGCTTACCAGATGTAACAAAGGCTACTTACAAATAAAGCCAAGTAGTAAAATAAATACTAGTGAACCTCAACACATTCAGAATAAAAAGTCCCAGGTTTAAAGGCTTCATGCTCTACTACTGAAAAAAAAAAAAAAGGAAAATTGGAAGCCAGCAAAACAGAAAACCCTTTCCTGAGAGAAGGCACGAGCTATAATGCTCTATGTGGTTTTAACTGAACCCACAGTGGCCTTTCAGACAGAAACATCCCTGAGGCTAACAACACAACCTGCTTTGCTTCAGACAGAATGAACCTTAATGTAATTTTCAAGTTTCAGGCCAGCCAGGTGAGAGCAATACTTAGTGCAACCACTGAACCACTAGAACATGGTACTCTTAGGAACTCTTTCTCAAGTGAGTTAGTGTCCAATAACTAGAAAAGTTGTTGTCTAAGTATTTTAATCTACTTCAAGGACCTTTTATGGTCAAGCAAGTGGAGACAAAATAATTCAGACACATAGAAAAATAATTGTGATAGTCACTTCTAAAGGCCTTTCTGCTACTTACAAAAAGTTACTTCAGCTGACTCAGAGAAGTGTAATGCACCTTTCTGGCAGGGGAACATTAAGTCACTTGCCTTTACAGGCTCAAATCCCTGCTAACAGGAAAAAAAAAAAATACTTTCATGTGAGGTGCTTTAGCTAACAGGAATGCTATGTAGGAACCACAATCCTATGGGCTTGCTCCCTACAGAGTTACCTGAACTAAGAGAAGAGGGAGAGACAAAAAAAANTTTACAGGCTCAAATCCCTGCTAACAGGAAAAAAAAAAAATACTTTCATGTGAGGTGCTTTAGCTAACAGGAATGCTATGTAGGAACCACAATCCCATGGGCTTGCTCCCTACAAAGTTACCTGAACTAAGAGGGAGAGACAAAAAACCTGAAAACTAACACATCTCAAGAACTATCAGAAAGTAACAAATTCAAAGAATTCCTAATCTATGAACATAATAGACACTGTTCATGAAGCTTCCTTTGAAAGGAGATGTGGAGGTACAAGGAAGGCCTTAGAAAAAGAGGTCTCTGGTGCAACAGGAAAATGGAAACTATTGGGCACGAAAAAAGGAAATGGGACAGTGATAGGAAATGGGTCAGTGATAAGGTATTTCTATAATTATGGTGGATACCAAGCAAACAGTGCTGCTCACAGTTACCATTTCAACACTGAAAATTTGAGGGGAGCAGGAATTCTTGTAATTCCTTTGTGTAACTTCCTCAGATTTCAGCTCACTGCAACATATGGACCATTTCTCCTCAAACCACTGTAGAAGGGTTTGGGTCTTCTGCTGGTTTTGGGAGGGGTGGGGTTTTTTAATCAACTCTGACAGAATATCTACACCATTCTGTTCAAGACTCTCAACTAGGCCAGAATGCTTTTGCACAGCCATGCCTTTAGTGATGACACCACAGAACACACCAAAAATGTAACAGTCCAAATAGGGTTATCAATGGGAAGATGAATTTGTGCTGAAACAAAATCCTGCATGGTTTAAATTAATCCAGATTGTAGTTGTACCTCTGAAGCAATCCAGGCAGTGTTAAGCATGTAGGAGTCCCCTTGATATTAACAATGTCATAAACAGTAACTACTATGCAGTAACAGAATATCAACTTATTTTTGTAACAAAATAACTGACAAATTTCTACAACAGTGATCAGAAATGAACTTCCAGTTCAGTGATCATAGATACAGAGATCTTCAGATAAAACCCAGAACAAGATAAACTCTCAAATTTTTGCCTGTCATTCAAGTTTCATAAGTTTTTACAGGAAATTTTCAGTTTCCTGAGAAACAATACTCAGGTTTTGAAAGAAGGCACGAAAGTGTGGTTCAACAGCTTAAAAATACATCCGTTTTAGAGTGCAGACACCTCACCACTTAAAAGTAACCACTTATCTTTGATTCTATTTTTCCTTGCATGCTTCCATAAATGTGATGGAAATCAAGCAGTTTATGCTGGAATTTAACCCCAAATGTTGTAGTATATTGTTATAATTAATTACATACGGCTAATGCAATAGGGAAATACCACATTTCACAGCATTGTAAGAGGAAAAATCAATCCATAAGAAATAAGGAGGGGCACACACTAGATTCACAAGTTACTTAGCTGGAATTCTCCTAAGCACTTGAACAGTTGATCTTAGAAATAGACTAGCAAGATTACAGGATAAAGTAAAAGACTGCTTTTATGAGGCAACCAGTACTCCTGCCCCACAGGGATTTTCATAAAATGCATTGAGGTAACGCTTTTTCTTATCCAGCAAGCCAGAGCCACATGTTAAAAGTAATAAACATCATGCCAAGAAGAAAATACAGATGAACATACATGATCTTTAGAGACAACTGCTTTCACAACACTCCATTTACTTTGTAAGAATTACTGCAATAAAAGTGGAAAGGATGTGAAAGCAGTTAATTGACATACGTCATATTTAAGACACTTCAATCTCTCAGCAGTATAGGATTAACAACTCTATGCTTATTAAAGTACTTATTATTTATTTTACAGTAGTGCCCAGAGGCCCCAAATGAGACCAAAGCCTCTCTCAACTGAAGTATTAGAAAATCATCAAGTCCAAGAATTCCCTTTCAAATTACTTTTTAAAAAAAATAATCTTTTGTTTAAGACAAATGACTACATCTAAAGCTTTACTCAGATTACCTGTTTAGTTTATCTTTATTTTTAAAGTCAAAAAGAAGTAAAAGCAGGCTGCATATTTGTAACCAGAAAACCAGAAGCAGCATAGCTCTGAAAAAAAAAGGGTGCCCTAGACTTCTACTGGCCTTTCAGGCCATTGAGTCTAAATAAACAGAAATTCCTTCTTCTGTATGAAGAGATTTGCATAACTAGATGGCTGTCTCTCCACCCTCTAAGGAGTAAAAAGCCAAAGCAAACCCTAGTACATCTATGGGAATCCTGAACCCAACCAGCAAAATGATCTGGGACAGATTAGCAGGCTCTCAAATCTCTCACTAAGATCAAACCACCGAGTGTTGAATTTCACATGGAACAGGCAGAATCTGCACAAACTTCTTAGAGGCATTATTGAAACAGATGGCTCAATAATATGAGTTTCCAAACCAATAATTGTATATACAAATATCAGTACAATCTGCTGCTGTAAAAATCAATGCCTTTTTCACATTTTTTTTCCCTGACACAAACATTTTTTCCAAACTTCAAAAGCTGTACTGTCATGCACCACATAATTAACTTCTGGTTTATACTAACTAGCCCACTGAGACTGGATGTGTTATATTTTACTTGTAAGACCTGTTGAATGAAAGCCAGCACAACTCTCTCCACAGAGTCTAAAATTTTTTAAGTTATAAATTCTTTTAAAAATCATGAGATAACCATTAGTACCAAATAACATGCAAAGGTCCCACAGATTACTCTACATACACCAGTAATGCTCGTTAGTCAGATGTTCCATCTTCATCTGTCACGAGGCAAACCACATGACTTATGATGAAGTTTTCAACAGCCCAGTGTATGCTGGCACAGCAGCCACAAGCCTGCTGGGGATGAGATGTAAGCTACCTGACAAGGACACTCCTGCACCCTGCACAGTCACAGGCACTGGGCAGCCAGCACTCCCCCCCAGCTCTGGTGGCACACTGCACAGGCATAAACTGAGTTGTCAAAAAAATTAGCTGAACTTCTCTGTAGTTTGCTTCTTTCAGTAATGGGCTCAACAGAAGTTATCAATATGCCATAATTTCCCTACACACAATATTCCACCCAACCTGCTTTTCCCTGACCTGGCTTATGTGTATTTTAGAAACGGTTTTGGTCTGTTACAGTGTAGTGTTAAGCAACTTAAACAGTTCCTTAATTTTCACAGTTTAACATTGGATTTGAATAATCTGTTCCAACAAATCATCTTCATATGCTCTTAAATGAAGAACAGATTTTCAGTGAGATTCCTTATTTTCCTGTCTTGGGGAAGGCTCTTAACAGATTGCAGAGCTTTATTTTTTATTCTTTTAAAGGAAAAAAAAAAACTACTCCACTGGAGGTATGAGACACCAGGTTCTACCTTCACTCAAAAAAACCCACTATATCTAAAGTTGAGTACAGCAATTGTAATATTCTTCCAGAATTAACATTATGCCCGATAATGAAATTAATTTTTTACAAAACAAAAAAAACCACTCTGAATATTCCTTTTTATAAGTCACTTTATTAGTTACACACCTCAGAACTGTTTCTTAAGATCTACAAAGCAAATTTCACACTGGAAATGAATCTGAAAAAGTTAACTTTAAGAAGTTACTTACTGTAAATTCGCTACTTTTACTGACACAGGTATGTGGGGAAGTTGAGCGGCCCATTTCAGCGTAACATCTTGATAAACATTCAACATTTTATTATGGTTTCCCACTAGGGTGTTTATTGTTCCTTCTTTCACTGTTAAAAATATAAAAGCAGTGTTAGGATGCAAAAATATCAAAAGACAGTACTTCTCTTTGAGGCTTATATCATCATATTATTTTTCCTATTCAGTAATGACTTGTTATAGATGAATTTAGTATAATCAAAGTGTCAAAAGTTGTGAAAGTGACATTGACACTAAACAAGGATGTATGTGATCAATTATGGATACCAATTACAATTGTATACTATACAACACATGCCACAACTTCCCAAGGTCCTAGGATGCCATGTTTTGTAATTTAAAACATGGCTAATGGACTTGCAATTGCCACATTAGCAAGCCAGAATAGATATGACAAAATACATGTTGGCTAAATATCAGCTACTTACACTCTTCATTAGTTCACTGACCTATGAATTAATGTACATACATTTATGGGTTTATTTATTGTATAATTGAAATCAGAAAGTATAAAATATGATTTTTTTAGATCATATTTATATCACATCTAAAATGACTGGTTTAAGTCTAAAATAAGACAGGGTCAAAAACTTATCAGACCGTTTTTGAAACATTAATATACAATAGGTATCAAGGATCTGTAGTTCTATAGTAGCAGCCAACTAAGTTGCTTCCATAGAATGTAATGTTAGCTTCATCCCATAAGAGTAAACTTTCTTTTTTTAACAATCAGTAAATGACAGAAGGTCCTCAAACACTAGTTTACTCTTCCAAAATCTCAAATTCTTCCATGTTTGTTGCTTTGGTAGCCTGGGCAGACTTACTCAATCACTAAACAGACAAGTATCTCAATTTCATTACGAGAAAATATCTATTTAGAGTCTACAACCTATGACAGGTCACACTAATGTTTGAAAATAAACCTGCTTCATCCAGAAAGAGAGGTCTGATTCCACAGATTTTACTACAAATCAACAGCTTGTTCTAAAAATGCATTTATTCAGGGGTGAGAATCTTGGCTGCAAAAGTAACCAAGATAAAGTTGAATGTTCCTTTTACAAACCTGAACAATAAGGAATGAAGCAGCTTGGACTGTAATCCAGTTTTTTCATGAATCGTATTTGCCCGTTATCCTTAAGGCAAAAGAAGTTTCTCTCACCAAGCACAAAAACAGAAGAAACTGCCTGATTAAAGGAGACAATGCATATATCCAGTGCTTGCTCTCCAATGTTTAAAACCCAATCCACCTTCAAAAGAAAAAACATGTTCGGAAATCAGTTGACAACTGCATATGAAAAGATAAAAGTTACATAAAAAAAGCTTAGAATTTATCAAGTTACATGAATATTGTTAACTTAGAAAAGCAAATCAAAGTTTTTTTTGACTAAGAAAACATTAGTTATCCTCTTATTTTTAAGACAGTTGGTGACCTTCCTTATTATAAGTAAAGGATCAAAAACATCTTCCACTTTTTGAAACAGATGTGAATTGATGCCTGAGCAGTTTGCTTAAGTATATCTGAATTTTAAATTACACAATCCATTCTAAATGACAGTGCTTTATACATCAACTATTGAATACAAGAAGAGAGTATTAGAATCATTTAATTCTGCCTCTGTATACATCCATAGATATTGAGGGCAAGGTTAGAGAGCAAAAGGTCGCAACTTATTCTGCCAATATATATAAATGGAAAAGCAGACAAAATTTTAGGTGTATCAGCCAATATTCACGCTTGCAGTCACTAATATACACACTTCAATCTGAATTATGTTTGTGTATGTGATAGCTTGTCTACTTTTCCAACTACATACATTGATATAATAAGCAACTACTTATAAATCTTACCTCGCCTATATCCTTACATCTTTAAACAATAATACTGCTTATTGATATATTCCATCAGTTTGTTATTTCAGCTCCTATGAGAAATTTCAGCTAATTCACACATGCAAAAATTGCTTTTGACTCCTGCCAAGCTGGTTATACAGAAATTCACAATTTCTGAAGTCAAAAAATAGCCAAGTTCCACTGTCAGCACTCCCTATATGAACAGCATCAATCATTTTGCTTAAAGAACACTGAATGTTTTAGGACGTGGCATACTGGCATATATGATATATGAAGCTGGAAGTCCCCTTTTAAAATCAAAGGGGAAAAAAAAGCCAGGCTTAACAGTCTCTATGTATGTTTCCCATTTTGGATTTTATAAAGTATTTAATTTGTGGCCTATCTGACGAAGCTTCCAAATTCCTTACTTAAAAATTATGTTCTGTCCTAATTCAAAATACAGGATTCTGACTGACATAGAGTTTGAAAAAAATTCTATGATTAGCCACTGGAAGGGAAATACTTTCCCAGTATTTTACTCATACCTGAAATATGCTGAATCTAGCATTTTACACAGTACATTTACCAGACAAGCAATTCTGCTGCAGGACCACAGAGAATGAAATTCTCTTCCTCTTCACAGGAGGCAGCTCAAACATTAAACAACTTAGTCACAGGGACCTCCTGAAGACCACTGAGTCAACAGGTTTATGACAGTGAGTCCAGGATACTGACTATTTATGGAAACGTTTTTCACTGCTGAGTTTAAGATTCCCCAAGTAGAATGAGATTAATTTTGTAAATTTGATATAGAGTCAGTAATAGACTTAAAAGCACGATTAATATTTCATGTGTGCTTATGTATCCATATTATTACAGTTTAAGCTCTGTATTACAAAGGCTGCCCTAGAAATAGTTATTTTTCCAGCACACTGTTCCTTTTTTCTTTTCCTTCAAACAACAGTGAGTTTTAGGGCTCAACAACAACTGAGGCCCAAAGAAACCTTAACAGAAATCTACTGAAGTCTTTCTGTTGTCGTTAATGGCAATTGGATCAGGTCCTTTGTCAGCAGACAATGTTTCCATTCGTTACTTAGCACTGGACTTTCTAACAGGTTATGTAAAATAAACAGGTTTTACCACAACTCGTTTTCCAGAACCAAGTTTTTGCTGTTCTGTTTCTTGTCTTTCATCAGCATCTGTTGCAAATGCCAATACTTGGTATCTGTTATAGGAAGTTAAAAAAAAAAAATCTTTGAGGTTAATACCCTTAGATTAAGTAAAAAATGTAATTATCATGAGTATACATATATACAGTAAAAGCACAGTCTGAAAGGATTGTTAGAAATCCTTCTGAAACACATCTATCATCAGTAAAGATGTTAAATATCACTGCAGCTACATGTAAAGGCAGATATTAAAAACATTTCTAATCAGACTTCATCTAGTGTTAAAATAAACTCAACAGCTAAATACATTAGAGGATAGAAATCTACACCACAAAGAAGACAGAAGCAAGAAACCAGCATTATCTTCAAATTGTGAAATTAAAATTCTATTGTTTTTCCTCTTACTAAGCTTTAAAAAAACCCCTCCTAAACTAACTTGAAATATAATCTGCTGTATCTAATATTTACATGCTAAAGCACAACCATTAAATAAACTGAGTGGTTCCAGTCCAAGAGATAACAGTGAACTGGTACCAGTAGGTGGTATGTGTAGGAAAAGATGGGAGGTTTGAGAGATTTTCATTATTTTATAACTGCCAACCAAGCACACTAAGAAAAATTGGCAAGAGACATTAGAACAAAACATGTTAACTGCCATGGAAGTTCCACACTTGTATCTGTTCTCACTTACATCTATGCAGTCCTCCACATTTGACCTTAAGATACGTCTTCATTGACTCTTCTGTTTCTCTATATATTTCTATTATATTTGTAGTAACTTACTGAATCAGTCAGTTTCTAATGTATTACAATTAGGCACATCAGTTAAGAAATTACTGAACTTTCCCACAAAATGAAATAAACCAAAAAAAACCAAGCAACCCAAAGACTTAGCCAAAAGACAGCACTGAGTGCCATTGGTTCTTAAGCTCAAACTAACACAATTCTGAATGTTTGGATTTAAGCCTAAGAAATAAAAGTACATATAAAATATTGTCAAAGTCATAGCTGTAAAACAATGGCACCAGCAGCCCTGACATTTCAGATGCATGTATTGTGCTTATTAGTATTGAAAAATTTTAGTTTCCAAAGTTACCTTACAGAAGTAAACTAGGAAGAAATTTAATTGGTTAACGGGAACTCATAACCTAATTATAAATGCTAAATAAACTTCTTTTAGTACAGCTGTCATATCTTCAAGTTCTTCCCAGTAGTTGGTATGGGGCTCTATGGTGCTTAGGTGCCAGCTGGGGTTATACCATTACACTACAAATTTAAATAAATTATATTCTAGTAAAAATACGGATTTTCTACTAAATTACTTTTAAAACACATATCTCTTCTATATTAAGAGGACAATAGATGTTGTCTGTAATCTGCTCATGCAACACCCAGAATGTTAAAAAATCTGATTAATCTTAAACAGCACAATAAAAAGAGTATTGCTTGAGAAATTCAGATGACAGAGCAAGGTATTACAAAAAAATCAGTGAGATCAATATTTCCTGGATTAGATTCCCAAGGCATAACCTACAAAAAGTAGTACTCTTTTTTTTTTTTATGATTGTCTCTGAAAAAAATCCTTAAGGCATTTGTCACCCCGCTCCTCCAGCTGGATGAGACTCCTCTGAATGGCAGCCCTACTCTCTCTACTTCAGTCACTTCATACAATTTGGCACCATCCCTCAATTTCAGGATGTGTTCTGTCCAAATGTCCAGGATGAAGTTGTTAGCAGAAATACATGCTCCAGTATCAGCTCCTGAGAAGCATCACTTATCTTTAGCTTCTAGTTAGAACTGGGGACAGCTGCTGCTCTAAGTTTTCCCACTTTGTCACTCATTTTTTAGGTTGTTTTGGGTTTTTTTATCATGGGTAGTAGCTCTGCCCAAAACAGCACTCCACAACAACTTACTGCTATGCACAGAGATTCAACAAGCCTAAGAGCAAAGCTTGTCAGTTTTAATAGAGATATGATGGAGCAAAGCAAACATGAAGTTCCTCAGTTTTTCACACATTATTTTGAAGCTGTCCAATCTGTTCAGCAGTGGGTCAGTTTCCTGCATCTACCTTTTCATGTGTGAGGTATCTGTGGATGTCCTAGCTCTTCAGACCCTCTGACAGTAGAAGTAACCAAGCTTGTGTCTTCCCACTCCCATCCCCTGCATGCCCACATGATGTTTTATAGTCCTCATGATGGTCCATTTAAACTTCCATCTCATAAATTTCCTTTTTTACCATTTGACCTTAGTCACAAACTAACTATCAAGCCAAGCTGCTTTCTGTTACTTCTCATTTTCTTCAACATTGGAATGCTTTTTTCTTGGTCTTTGAGAAGGTTTTGCCATCTCTCCTGAGCCCTTTTGTGCTTTAGGGTAGCCTCTCACAGGATCCAGCCTACCTTGAACAAGCTCAAGTCTGTTCTCTTAAAATTAACAAACTTTAGTCCACTGCCTGCATTTCTCACTTCTCTCTGGATCTTAATCTGTATCATCTCATGGTCACTGAAGCCAGTGTCTGTGCCACTCAATGGCAGACACTGACTATTACTTCTCCAAACATTTCTTTCTTCTTTCTGAGTTGTGGGTTCAGCAAAGCATCTTCTTTAGCCTGGCTATCTAGCACGACCATCAAAAATGTTTTCCCTAATGAGCCTCAGAAACTGTCCACAGTGCTAAAGTCCATTCTGTTGCCCTCCTCAGCAGACATTAGTCCTGCATGAGAACAAGGGCCTCCAACTGGGAAACTTTTTTAAAACATAAGGGAACTCCATGCATTCAAGCTACTCCTCCATGAACACAAACCACCCTTGCACTCTGACAGCCTGGAGTCATCAATCAGAGCACCTTAGCCAAGCAAGCTACCTTGTCATATCACTAACTGCACACACAACCTTTTGTTCCTCCTCTTTGTCACAAAGGCTGTGTTTCTAAATATGCACTTAACATGCACACTCATCTCACTTTCTCTAAGGTATTATGAAAGCATCCTCTTCTGTACACTTAACCCTTACAGGCTATACCATAATTTACACACTGGATGTAGCAGTTATCATTCAGACTAGCAGACAAGAAAGTTACGAGCCTCCTCTGTCACTTTGTCAGGTGGGTTCCATCTATCCCCAGCAATCCTCATTTGAGAGGATCCTATGACCACAAAAGCCAAAACTCTGTCTCAAATCTTTTTTTTTAAAACTGAACAGACCCATCAGTTTGAACCAAAAGAAATAAAAATCCCATTGAAACAACCAGAAGGAACACCTTGCTCAAGCAGTATAGTGCAGACAGCAGTGAAAGCATGGATTACACTGAACTGAAACAGGAAAAACCTGGTACTTGCAGGACAACCTGACGTGCCCTGAGAAGCTAGTAAACTTTACCATTTTTACAAATAAAATAGGACCACAAAGTCCTTAGGACATACAGCATGCTTTCTTCCATGACTGTGCAGAGGCAGTAATCACTCAACATCACACATTTTGTTTTCCTTCTTTCCCACAACTACCTATCCCCTCCATTGGGATACAATATTAATAAAGGCAATAAAAAAATAGACAACATTAATTTTCACTGATTTGTGAATCAGTGAAAATTAATTAAATTTATCACTGATCAGTGATAAATTTCACTGATTTTTAGTATAATTTACATACTAAATCATAGCATCAAAACATGCTATAATTACTGAACATGAACACATACTTGTAACTCTCAACCTGTCGACAAGATGACACTGTAATGAAAGAGTCTGTCCGAGAGCTGTAAGCCAAGGGACCAGGCAGAAGAAAGCCAGGTAAAAAGCGGCCAAAAGCATAGCTTTCCTGTTCAAACAGCATGAGCATCCCATCCATGGACTGTATGCATATCAAATCTCGACCTAAGGAGAGCAAAAGAAAGAAATACAAACAAACCAATGGTATTTTATACAGCTTTAATCCAAAATTTGGTAGTAAACTACAACTGTGCTCATAAGTAATCCTAACAAAAAAAAAAAGATTCATTTTGATTTATGTGAGTGTTTAATATAAGGAAGAAAAATAAATATTCCAACCTCAAAAGAAAAAACAATCTAGACCCTTTTCAGAATAATATCCAGAACACGTTAAAAGCAAGAAGATATTTTATTTCAAACCAAATTTCTGAAGATGTGACTATTTTTTAAAATAAAATAGTAATACTACCAAATACCCCAAAATTATTCTGATTCTTAAATGCCTCTACAACTCAGAAGCAGCCATAACAATTGTGGTTTTAAAATAACCCAGTATAGTTTAGGTAGACCTGGAACACTATGTAACAAAATCCCACAAATATGTATTGTGAAAATAGCACAATGACAACATTTGCCACACTTGGTATTCACAGTTTCTGTATTCAAGGGAAGAAAAAAAACAAAACAGGCCCACTTAATGTTACCAACAAGACTAAAAAAAACCAAACAAACAAATAAAAAAATTCAGCTTGGAAGAAGTTACTTCAAACTTTACCCATTATTCATCAGCCTCGAGACATGGCTTAAGCCATGACTTGTCATGCCTCAAGGGCACCATCCAAACTGAAAGTCTCATTTTGAAGACTTCTGAGAATCATAATCGGATTATTCAGTCTGCATTTCATAGGCAAGGGCAACAATTCAAGCATAGAGCATTTGGCATGCATTTGAGTACTGCTATACCAGTAAGACTAACACCTTCTGATAGAAGTATCTCTCTTGAATTCAGAGATAAAACCCTATCTTGCAAACACAACATGAAATACTTGTAATTCAAAATACTTCCATTAAAATGCTCCATTGTGTCTCAGGAATTACTCTACATGCATGGAGGACCCAAACAAATTGTTTGCTAAGCTCTATGCTCAGTTCTTTAAGAACTGCTTTCTAACATAGGAAGGTGAAGCAATATAAAAATAGACTAAATCTTCAGTCTTACACTTAGAAAAAGGTAAAAATGTCAAATAGATAGTATCTGAAAAAGGAACATTTGTAAATGACATCACCTCTACAATTCCCCACAGAATCTTTAACTTCTTTAAAATAACCAGTAGTGTAATAGATCAGCAGTAGTCCATTTTACTTGTCTTTGTGATAAAAACATACAATAATAATTTAGGTTAAGGTAAGAACAGAGAAAAATATAAGGAAGGTAAAGTAGCCAGGCCCCTTCCACCTGCCCTCCCCTCATAACCTTTTCAGACTTTCCCATTTTCTAAGAAACAAGTTCTCTCCTTCCTCCTAAATTCTGCATATAATTAACTACATATTCTATAAATCCTGTTGCAAATATCAACCACTGACAGAAAGAAGATTTGGAACTGTAAAGTTGTTCATTCCATGGAGGCAACATTGTTTCACTAGAGAGTGAGAGTTTCGAAACAAGTTCTTCAAGCCTTCCCACCAATGATTATACAGTTAGAACTGCAAGACTATTTTAACAGTACAATTTCAGGAACATTGATGGCATTTCAAGCACTTAATCACAACATGATTCTTCCCTTATATTCTACACAGACCTTCACTTAAAGCCTTAAAGGTCACTCTTATTTAATGGAGTTTTGTCGGGCTTGTCTGTTTGAAAACTCCTGAAGTGCATACATTTTGAGAGCTAGCATTAAATGACAATAGCAAACACTTAAATTTTACTTTATCAAGGTAATAACAGCATTTTCAATTGACAAATTCATATATGAAATTATAGAAAATAATTTTATTCACTTTAGAAAACCCCCTTATTCTGCATTAAACACGAGTCAAGTACTGCGTTAACCAAGAATCCTCGGTGGCTTCAAAGAGAAACTTAGCTGAGAAACAATGAAAACTCATCTTCCTAAGCTCAAAAACATCAGAATCTATTCTGCTACACAGAATCCATACCCTGTTACACCAAAGCAATTCAATGTGGAAATCATTAAAGCACTGTTTAGTAGGAGCCAGACTGAGATCCCGTCTAATACTTAAGTCAAAGCCATGTATCTTTGGGGGTTTTTTTCTGCTACTGCAAGTGAGAAAATTTAAATATATCATCTTTATAAGCAGCACATTAGAGCAGTGACCGCTTGTCACCAGAAACTTCTATTTGATGATTTAAATCTCAAAAGTTTAATTTATAATATACTGAAGTTTGTACCACTACACTCAAAACATTTAGAAATGTTTCCTCTCCTGTATTTGATAATCTTCAGATTAAAGTCATACATACTTCAACAAAAAGTAAACTCTTTGCATCTGTTAACAGCAAAAGTCAATGAAAAAATGTTTCCTGTGACTAAATGTAACGATTTTTGAAAGAAATGTGTGACCTAAGTCTACAAAAGCATTTTCTGAACAGACCGATTGTTTTAGAGCTATCGTTTTCCTAGGATTTTCTACACAGGCTTTTTAAATTATAAAGCAGGGTCTAGGGCTTCTGTTCAATCTCAGAATTTATTGTTTATAAAATTAGAAACATATTCTACAGTATACAAACTTTAGATAAGCATAGACACCCACACTTACATAACCAGTAAATTTCCTCTGAATCTATTGGTATAAAGCAGCTTTGTGAAGTCTTTAAGAATCATTTACCCTCTTAAACACTATGCACAGGACAGATTCTCAAACTGATTTATTCATAATTCATAGATGACATTCTGCACCTGAAATATGTGGTCCATAAGAGGTGACAGTGACTACTGCTCACAGCCAGAACGAACATTTGGTTTGCTGCTTACAGAGTGTCTCTGGAGTACTAGAGAACACCACAATGCCTTTTCTAACATACAATTCAGGAATTAGTGAAAGTGATCTCTAAGTACCTCACATTTCTCAATAAAAAAAAACAATGCAAGATACATATATGAATTTGAAAGTTATCTAGTACCACAGTTCCTACAATTCTGAATGTACTGCTTTTCATCACTATCAGTTAATGCTATCAACTAATATTAGTGTATTAAGAAGAAAAAAAATGCATTCATAAAAATAATTGTAGCAATTTCCTAAATTCAAAGCATATCACTTGAAGCACACTAAAGCTGTGAGTAGACAGCTCAGGAAAACCAATCTAATGCTTTGCTGCTGCTGGCAGGAGCAGTCCTGACCTCCTTTCCCTCTGGGCCTCTAGCTCCCCTCGCTCCGGTCTCACAGTTCTTCCTCAGTCCCAAACCAGATCTCATTATCATCTGATGGCTGTTAAGCTGATAGTTGGACACCAGCCTGAACTGGTAAGTTTTTTAAAAGGTTTCAGATGAGTGAATCATCACCCTACATAAATAACTCCATACAAGCTCAGCAACTGCCAGGGGTGATCTGGAAAGCATCAAGTGTGACGTGGCTCTGGTGGTAACAGTTAAGGGCATGAGGACCAGGTGGTCCTTCCCCTTCCTCAGCAGGATCAAGGAGGAAAACATGAGGAATACTGGATGTATCTTATGGGTCAACAACTGGTTGCACACCAGCTATCCACAGCAGAGCTTCATTTTATGACCTGTGCGACCTTCTCTAGGGAACCTGCTTTGGCATGGGGTTGGACTCGATCTCTGGAGGCCCCTTCCAACCCCCTACAACTCTGTGTGATTCTGTGCATGACTCTCTTTGAGGATTGACAGCTGTTTGGAAAAGAGAGGAACCCTCCAATAGATACAGCACAAGTATCTTTGCCAACAGGCTTGCCAACTCAGCAAGAGCAACTTTAAACTAGGAATGCCAGAGGATGGAGAGATTTTACAAAGCAGGGAGGAGTGGTAGGTGGGGTAAGCAAGCAAAAGCCTCAGGATGTGAACCAAAGGCACATAGCAATCAACAACACAGAGCTGGAATTAAATTCAAGCAAAGTAATCCAGGCAAGGAAGTGCCTATGGAAGAGCAGTTTTATGGGGAAAGCTCTCATGACCTTTTTGAGTGCCCCTCTGAAATGCTTCTACAGTAATGTACACTGTATGGGGAAAAGGAAGGAGGGCAGTTATTGGGCTGTGACCTCACTGGGATCAGACACACAGCACGCCAGCTCACATGACTGGAGTGCTAAGAGGCACTTTAGGAAGGACAGGTGATAATGGTGATGGGGAGTTGCCCTTTTCAGCAAGAGAGGGCACCTAGAATGCATGGAGTTCAGCCTGGGCACAGGTGATGACTGGTTCATCATCCTGACCTTACAGATCAGGATTATTGAGAAGACCAACATGCCAGTCTGCCATAGGCCACCTGATCAGGAAGATGCAGATATAGCACTCTTCAGATAACTGGCAGAAGCCTCATATTTGGTGGCTCTGGTCCTCATGGGAGACTTGAGCCCCTTAGGTATCTATAAGGGCAACAGCAAGGCACAAGAAATCTATGAAGTTTATGTAACACACCAATAAAAACCTCCCCACTGAGGTGACTGATGAGCTAAACAACAGAAGTGCTCTGCTGGACCTGATACAAGCAAGGAAGGATGTGAAAGATGGGGTACAGCCTTGGCTACAGTGACTGTGAGGTGGTCAGGAGGATGATCAGGATAAGTTCAGGAGCATAAAAGGAAAGAGCTAGGTGTAAAACAGGACCACAGCTCCAGATCTGAGGAAATCAGACTTTAGCCTCTTCAGGGATCTCCCTGTAAGTACCTAATGGTATATGGGCCTGGAAAGAAAAGGGGTCCAATAGAGCTGATAGAATATTGAAGGGTTACCTCCAAGTTCAAGAACACTCTGTTGCAACCAGCTGCAAGTCAAGCAAAGGCAGGCAGCAATATACACCTATAAGAATAAACAAGGAGCTCCTGACTACACTGACATAGGGTGTAAAAGAGATAGAACCAGGGGCAGGTAACCTAGGAGGAATATAAGGCACTGTTAGAATCATTCAGGGATGGGGTTAGGAAAGCCACAACCCAGATGAGTTTAATGTGGCAAAGCATGTGAAGAGCAACAAAATAAAATTCAACATTCAGTGAAGACTAGGAAAAATGCAGGACAACTGCTCAGTGGAGCAGGGGCCACAGTGCCAAAGGGTATGGAAAAGCCAAGGAGCCTGATGCTTTCTTTGCCACTATCTTCAGTAATGAGACTGGTCTCGAGGAATCTCCAGGCCCACAGAAACCAAAGAGAAAGTCTGAGCATAGAAAGACTCACCCTGAGGGAAAAGGGGTCTGGTGAGGGAATACTTGAAGTAAACTTAAGTTCATAGAGCTTGATGTGATGCACCCACAAGTGCTGAAGGAGCTGGCTGATGTCACTGCAGTGCTCGTCAGTTATCTTCAAAAGGTCACAGCAATCAGAAGTAGGATTGGAATAGATGAAGTAAAGAGAAGAATCATTCAAAGAAGGCATTCTTTTATCTCTGATCTATTCCAAGGCACATGGGCAGACACCTCTACCTCCAGGGTGTGGAATTTCAAATTATTTAGTCCTATGACACATTCCTGATCAGAAAACAGTGAAATCATTAGAGAAATGAGATGTTTTGCACTTGCATACTATCAGTGTTAATGATACCCAGCTTTCACTTCCCAACAGTTCCCCACACCACTGATACAGTCAAGAAAAAGCATCAGTGAGCCTTCTTATAAAATTAAGAGTAACCAGTAAAAGTAGTCAGAGAAACCTGTACACTGATAACTAGCAGAAGGTACTAAGTCTCTTAGGTACAGCTGTCTTAAAACATGGTTACTGGCTACCAGAAATAATATTTTAATTAGCTTGCAAAAAAGAGATTGCTTCATAATCTGGGTGTCCATATGCCCATAGATTCTATGTCCATTACCTCAAATCATGTTCCCATTCAGCATTCAAGAGAATACTAAAAACCCTCCAAACACTTTAGACCAAACTGTACAGTTCCATTTGTACTGCACACCTTTATCAAGAACACAACCTTGTGAGTCTTAGTAAGTCTTCAACTTGCCTTCCACAGTTTACTGTGAATTTTCCTGTGTGCTACAGAAGAAACATGCAGCTGTCTGCCCTGTTTCCAGAACCTTAACTTTTATGTCTAACTTCAGTGAAACTCCTTGGTACCTGAAACCTGAAGACAAACAAAAATTTAAAGGGACAGTAGAAGATATCTGTACTTTTTTCCTTAAACCTTCTTAACTTTCTTAATCTGTATTTTTTCTTCCATAGAAAGATACAGATAGAACCAGAAAAGAAAACCCAACCCAAAAAAAAACCTAAAATTGTGCATGCAGTAATTTAAGTCACAAAAAACAGTAACAATAATATGTTTACATTTCTGCCATCCTGCTATCATTCTGCTTTGAAAAAGTTCTAAATATTACTTGATATAACACAATATTACAAGACATTTAATTTTAAAGGGAATGCACTTAAACAGAAAACTTACACATTTTGTAATAGGATTACATTTCAGAGACTCCTGTTTCTGCTGATCATAGTGAGAAAGCTATCTTTTAGACAGCTTCTGACCACAACCATCAGAGTTTAAGCTTCTCTAAAAGATATAATTTAGTTGTTAATTTCTACCCTTCAGATACAACAAATAAGCAATCCAGTAGACATATTACAGTTCAAATAACAGAAAATAGTAAAGATCAGTAAAGGAGTTAGGTGTTTTTGCTTAAGCAACAAGTAGTAATAGCTTCTGCTCTCATATTTTTACCAGTTTCATTACATCATGAAAATGATGATCAGAAAAACTACAGACACTTCTGCAATATATATGAAGCAACATGTCACAATGCACATGGAAGCATTCATCCTTCATATTGGTAATCCCTAATTACACACAGACATTATTGTTAAAATATCTCCTGTTTCTACAGCAGTGATGAGATAGAATACATGACATAAGAGCAGTTCAATGATCTCCCAAGCATACTGCAGTACTGAACCACGCTGTCTGAAGAGCCAAAAAAACTCATCAACCACCCAAAGCTGAATCAGTATCACTCTCTTTGCCTTTGAGAGGACAGCATCAGTCCTTAATACACCTACCATCTTATTCATCGTATTTGTGGTGTTCTTAATGTTCAAATGTGGATTTTTAACTAGCTTCTACTAGTGGATCAAACTTCAGTTATCTAAACTATTACATGTAAAGCATAATTAAAGAAAATTAAATTATGTATGAACTCCTACTTCCCAGCTTTTTATAAGTCATCTTACTTCCTTTGGCCATTTGTTTTCAATGTGTAACTAGTGAATGGAGTTTTTATGTTTCACTTTAAGAAATGCAGTCTTCCAAAAACTCAGCCAGAAATGTCCATTTCAAGAAAAGCTTATTGCAGCCAGTTGGCTTTGCCAGTGACATATTTATAAAGTGAAAATATAACCCATAGTGTTTTCTGCAGATCAGATGGAATCACTTAGCATACTCTACACAGTTTCAGCAGCTTGTGCCTCAAGAGGAATGTCCCTCAGCCAGAAAGTGTTACTTTTAAGGGCAAGTCCAGCTACTGTTGTTTTGTAGTTTTGTTACTCTAGCATGATATAAATACATTTACGTCACAATTTTAAACCACAACACATCTTTAGACCTATTCAATGATCTCCATGAGAGACAGGTGGTAGCTCTTTCAAATAAGCTTCTAATTAAAGCTATTTTGGAGCTTAAGTTTTTTGCATGTTAATGATTTCCTCTGCTCTGAACCTTCCCTCTGGCACAAAATCCTTTTCATAAAAAGTACATTATGTAATCACACGGCCTGAGCACCATATGAAATCATGCAATGAAAACTACAGTATCAAATGGGATAAACTAGAACCCAGAAAAGCTTAATAAAGTTACAGATTTTAGGGAGACATCAGCAGAGAGAACTTTACTGCCTTCGATGGCAATCAAAAGCTTCAGTCAAAAGCCTCATGTGGAAGGAACTGTCAATGAAATAAACCAAGAAAGATAAAGAGGCATTTATAAGACACCCAAAACCCTAAGAGTCCTTTAATGATGCATGGGAAATGTTTTCCTAATGTGACAAAAGGAAAATTAAATCCACAGTGCACTGACCAGTGAAGCGATGCACACAAACTGTATTCCCACATGCTGGAACACAAATCAGTGTCCTGACCTGGAGCAAGTAAATACACTTTCCTTTTCCTTCATCGCTGAAATTTACCTCCCAAAATTTCTCTCAGCATAGAAAACAGCCTCCTCCAGTTCAAGCCCATGCTGGAGAATTCAGCTTGCTGCTGAGTATAGCTCCTGAAGCAAAACAGATCTGGGTCAACTGTGAGAAGAGCACTTTAGGAATCGCTTCTGACTAATGGAAAAACCATTTGAAAATATGTCAGGCAGTTCTTAAAACAATGTATGCCTAGTAAAAGGCAAGTCTTTGGTTACATCCCTAACCCAAAGCAGGAAGCACATGTCAGCATACATTCAGAAAGAACTCTGAAATGACTAGCTTGGTGGTCCTGTGGCTGCTCCTTGCATTCCTACAGACAGGATCAAAGCCCAGGCCTTCTTCCGCAGCCATTCATTTCAGGCGGAGGGATCTGACAGGGCTGCCAAGGCGGTGCAGCACCCCGCACACGTGGGAAGGGGAAAGGAGAATGCCCACATCACTCAGTGCCAGTGCCTGCACCCATCCCCAACAATGCTCAAAGTGTACATATGTTCTAGCCAAGATCAACCAAGTGCTTTTCTGCTGGCATTGAAAGATCACTCCAACAGGCAGGACACAGCAATGAAGAAGTGGATAGGCGTTTAAGAGGGACTAAGGAAACTGATTAAGGAAAACACTAAAACCTTATTCTACTGATCTTAGTTTCAATTATTTTCTAATCCCTTCTGGATATTAAGTATGGCAATAGAATATGTTCCCAAGACCCAACACAAGAGATGCTCTCTGCAATCCAGCAGAGAGTTGCCATGAGAAAAATAATCATCTTGCTTCTCTCAGCCACCATACTGTATTCTCTCTCTATCTCATCTCCCGCAGATTTCTACCTGCCATAAAGCACAAGGAAGATTCCAGATGGAAAGTGAATCTAGAACTATTAATATCTTATAGTGGTCTTCCAGGACCTCAAGTGGGCCTACAAGAAAGATGGGGAGAGGCTGTTCAGTAGGGCCTGTTGGGACAGGACAAGGGGTGATGGTTTCAAAATAGAGGGAGGGAGATTTAGATTGGATATTAGGAAAAAGTTCTTTCCTGTGAGAGTGGTGGAGCACTGGAACAGGTTGCCCAGGGAGGGGGTGGATGCCCCTGGATCCCTGGAGACGTTCAAGGCCAGGTTGGATGAGGCCCTGAGCAACCTGATCTAGTTGGGGGTGTCCCTGCTTCTTGCAGGGGGGTTGGACTGGATGACCTCTGGGAGTCCCTTCCAAATCTAATCATTCTATGATTCTATGAAGTACTTCCAAACGCAAAACCAGCCTCACTTGCACAATTAATCCTTCAGAGACCTGTGATATACTCCTTTAGTGTTGATCCAATTTATACCACAGAAGATGATGTAATTGAATTATGCAGCTTGTGAATGGTCCCTTTAAACCTCATACTGACCTGTGGTGGTGGAAGGAACCTTAGGAAAACACTAGTATGGTTCAAAGGAGCATACTAACTGACATGCAGTATAGAGATCCCAACGTGTAGCTGCAAAGGCCAGTACACAAATGTTCTTACTGAACAAAACCTGGCATCTGGCACTGTGTTGACATGGGAGGTAAAGTCCCCACCCCTGAACAGATTATAATAGTAAAACTTGTTTGTCACAACCTCCATATTATGCCAAGGTTTTTTCCCATACTCCAAGTGAATGATTCTAACTAGTGCAAGAAAGAGTCACAGGAAAACATTCAGGCAGCTGCAAAAACTGTGTCACACAAAGTTGTTCTTCTTTCAGTCCAGCAGATTAATTATAGGGAGTACAAACAGAGCGAGTCTTGAAAAATAAGATTAGCTGTGCATAAGAGAATGGCTGCATGCATAAAGGTAGCCTGAATAATGATGATTCATGAAGAAATGGTAGAATTATTTTTCTTTAAATTCAGTTTCTTGTCTTAACTTGCTGAGTAACTATTTTTCAAGCCCTGGCAACCGCAGAAATCTGCTTTTAAGTCCTTGCATTCATTGAAGTGTTACAATACTGACACATGCTTTTTCTAAAGAAAGAGAAATTCTGCTGTGTAAACCTTTCATTATCAAGCTGTCCTCATCTGAAGTTACAGACCTAACATATATTCCATGAATATTATAGAACATCCTAGTGAACTAGCAAATCTCCCACAAATAAAACTGAA
Organism: Heliornis fulica; assembly: GCA_013399135.1. Classification (NCBI taxonomy): domain Eukaryota; kingdom Metazoa; phylum Chordata; class Aves; order Gruiformes; family Heliornithidae; genus Heliornis; species Heliornis fulica. The sequence continues at coordinate 44,602 of VXBZ01000667.1, read as the reverse complement.
ATAAAGACAAGTACTGTCAACAGTTGCCCTTCCAAATCAATAGCCTTTGACTGAAAATTATTTAAGGCACATGGATGTTTCTAGTGAATCACAAATCAATAGCAGACCTTTAATAGAACTCAAAGTTGAATATAGTCCCTATTTTGCAATATTTTAGGTACTTTCAGAAGGTCTTAATTCACCATCACACAATAAAGCTGTCATCTTTAAAATTCCATTTAAGACAGATCTGCAAATTTACAACTAAACAGAACAAAATTCCACTTTTAAAACCCTGTGAAATTCCCCATCTTTTCTCCTACTCTTCCATTTCTAATCTCCTTCAAGTAGGAAGCTTCACGGTTTCTAAGCACTTCCCAAAGCACTGATTCTTTCCCAATTTTTTGAGATAGAGAACTGCTGAAAATATTTGCCAATTGCTCTCCAAAATAACTGAAGTCATATTCAAAGACCTCATTAATAATATTTTATGACAAACTCTAAGAACCTTAAATACACAATGCAAAATTAGGAGTTTACAGAGTATTAGATGGAACATCTATAACCTCTTTGGGAAGTTTCAAATACACCATTTAACTTAGAAATAAATAGCTTGATTAGATATCCTCAAAAACACCTATTAAATATATCTACTTTTCACATTTAGTTAATTTGTCTATATATTGTGGGCTGTAACCAGCATACAGAAAGGACTAACTCTTACTCTGGTCAAATGAGTCTGAGTTATGTCTCCATAAAATAAATAAATAAAAATAAATATCACTATCCCTATTGGTTTCCTTTTTTATAGTCTCAGAAAAGACACCATAAATTTAGGATCCAGGAACAATTTGTTATCTTGTATTTTAAGACTGTAGGAAGCACATTGTAAATACTAAAATGAACTTACTACTTTACCACTAACCTGACAAAATATATTTTTATCACTTTCCACATAAGCAAGTTGATACATTTTCATCCTAGACAATACTCATACTGAAGAGCAGTGGCTCTCATATCATTTCTGCTGTAATGCTTTCTTGTCCCTTTATTCACTACAGTCACTAAATACATTTTGGGGGTTTACTCACATTTATCTTTATTAAACCATGCTCATAATCAGACTCAGCTAATATGACAACAGCAAGAGAGGAGCTAACTCCAGCATTGCATGGTGAACTTACAAGTTAATTTAGTGTAAAAACTGAATTTTGAATCCAGTAACTCAAAATTTTTTTTGGCCTGCTGAACTTTTTTTGTGCTGGACTGATTTTTCAACCCCCTCAAGATTCTCCCATTGCTGCTAAAATTCAAAATTTTACTGCTTGAAATGAAAGCTCCACTGAATGTACAGCTCCACTCCTTAAGGTTTCAGGAAGCAAAGGCTCTGCTACTTAGCAAAAATAATTAACACAAGCTCAAGTCTCATTGAGCAAAGGCTGCATCACCACCCAGGGGAAAACACGGCAGTCATGCACAAAACAAGTATACAGAATGAAGTCTAGCTAAAATTTCCAGTTTTCCAGCTTCTTGAATTTCTAGCTATTTGGTGACACATTTAAAACCTTCATCTGCATATACACAGCTGTCCAAGTTTCCCAATAACAAACCTACCACAAGGACTAGAACAAGTAGTAACCATGATCAGCACCAGCTGGATACCACAAAACCAGAATTCTCCTCATGAATCTAGAACAAAATCACCTTGCCACATTTTTAATGGTTTTTATCTCCTTTTGCTGGTCTGTTTCCTCTCACTTTTGACAGGGCAAACTGTATTCACTGACTTTCCTTTGCATTCTTTTCTGTGCTTGGAGGATACATACGGAGGATATACTCAGACCTACACACCACTACCTAAAATCTCAAAGAAAATCTCTCTTGAATTACACCAAACTTAATAAGCCAAAGTAGAAAGTATCACAGCCTGTACAAGGCACATTTCACCCCTATAGGAAAATTAACTAACAAGGTTTTGGTGACTTTAATTTCTATAAGATACAGAGTTGGTTTGGTTTTTATTTTTTTTTTTGTAATGGAGTAGTCACAGATGAACACTAGAAAAATAAATAAAAATACACACATATCTGAAAGAGCCTTTGAGAAGACAACAGAAACTAAATAGTTGGAAACTAACTACAGCCTTTTGGATGAAAAAAATACCAGGCAGCAAACAAATCTGACAGACATATGCATCCACATGAAATGCTGGAACATATAATAAGAAAGTACATATGTAAATAATGAAGCTGTACATAGGACTGAAGTAACAGAAAATAAATCATGCCGAAATATTTATTAGACAGGGTAATATATAGTGCATCTCTAAAGTTTAGAGACAGCATCTCTAAACTTAAGTAAAACATCTGATATGATCTCAGACAATTGTCTCACAGGAAACCAGAGAATGGCAGGCAATAGCACTAAGAAGAACAATCTGAGGATTAGAATAGGATGATGAATTAAATGAGTCAACAATATGTCACCAAAATGACAAATGCAAGATTGGATCATTATTAATATACATGTACTATTAAAAACATATGAGGTAATTATTGTTCTGCTTGGCATTCGCTGATTCTTGGCAGGAGTACTGCAGAAGCCATAACCCCACATCCAAGATGCAAAACAGTTTATACTACCAGTGCACAACGACTATACATATCTGGGTGTCTTTCAACAAAAGACATTAGAAAAAGTATCATAAAAATCTAACCAAGTTTTGAAAAGCAAGTGTTTTGCTTATACACACAACTGCTCCCAAATTATGTATTTCTACAATTGGTGACAATTGGGTTTACTTCAATTACAGCCCTTTGTTTAAACAAAATGGAGATTAAGTGATATAATTTTGCAATATTTTCTGAAGCATAACTGACATAACATGAAGTTCTGTCATACTGAAGTCAGTGGGAGTTTTCACTTCAGCTAGGCTGTGATCTTACTCATTACTTTGAGGAGAAGTTGAGGAAGGTGAAAGGAAATGGATCATGAAAGATTCAGAGAACATTTTCCTTTATTATGTTTCCATTCACATAATCAATTTAAAGAAGAGGTTGTAACTGCATGATTTAAAAAAAAAGCCACTAACAGGTTTCCAAAGTTACATGAGAAACCATTTAGAAGTAGTCATCAGCAGATCTATTCCACAAAGAAAAAAAAGCCCAAAAAACCCCCACCCTCACAAAGACCATGCCTTTCAAATAATCTGTCCTTATCCAGAAGCAATTTAACAGGAAGGGAACAGTTAAACATTCTGCTCCTTAACAGAACTAGCCAATAAATCAAAATCCAAGCTTACACTGCCGCTGTATTTAAACATAGTCATAAGAATCATTTAACCTTAGAGCGTAAAACTCAGCTGATAATTTTTTTCTGACTAACACCTAATAAAATTCATTCTTGCAGAATTGTGGAAAAGTTAAGCACAGTCTACCCTTCGTATAAAGTTTCCTGTTACAAGGTTGCATGGTTTACACATATGTTGTATTTCATTATTAAAAAAATTCCTCTGTATAGCACCCTCTTTGTTGTAACACTCCTAAACACAGTTTGCCTCTAGGCCAGTGCTATAATAAAAGTAAAATGAATGCAAGGCTATTTACTGAGAAAAAAAGATAGGTTCAAGGTATTTTCACACTTTTTTGCTTGTAATTTTTTCATGTCAAAGCTGTATTTTCTTTTTTCTTCCCTTTGCTATTGTTTTATTATTTCCTTTCATTGGAACACTGTCCACTGAACAATTTTAAATAAGTCTGAACTATTCTGGAAGCCAACTTAAGGCTGTAAGATTTCAGATTAAAAAACAAATTACAAATCCTGTGCATTATTAGGAGTATCCAATTTTAAATAATTTATTGATTCATTTAATGAGATTCACTGATTACTTACCTATTAGATAACGCAGGTATATTTTGTGGAACCACACAAAATAGCAATATTTCTTTTACAGTGAAAATAAAAAGCCATTATCTAGAAGTGAACATGAAAACTAACCAACTAAAAAAGCAATGCTATTAAACTATACTTTCATTGTTTCTGTCACCAAATAAATTTAGTATTCTATTCAAGAGTAACCCAATAGCTTCATGTCCTATTGGTAAGCTATCAATATGCCAATTCTTTAGTTCTTAAGTAGAAGGCAAAATCTTAACAGATATTGAAAAAGAAAACTGAAGCGTTGAGAATGTTCAAACACCCACACTACACACCACTTACACCTTGGAAAACAACCACAGAACTCAACCCTCACCTAGGAAAGTCATCCTCCTCTCACAGCATGTGATCACTCACACGCTTCCTGAGCACATCAGAGAGTAGCTGAGGAAACCTGTGCATCACACACTAGTTCTCAAAGCACTGAGTTTTGTATTCACTCCTTATATGCTGTTTGCTCATGTATGAGCTCCTATCCTGTCCACCACTCAGTCCAACACACAACTGGCCACTGAAACTCATGTGATAATCTCTAAAGCTACCTGAGCTTCAAGTAACAGTGGGTTTGCTTTCACTTTAGCTCACTCCATTGTTTTTATCATTTCAATTTGATTTTATGTGCACTTTTCTCAAACATAAGTCACATGTCACTCAAGGCAAACAAGGCAAGGAAAGAAACCGTGCCCGATCTGTATCCATTTTTCTTTTCCTATATCAGTGTAACACCATCACTTCTTATACACAGGCTCCACATCAGTAAATCTCTCTTTTTAAGAGCAGTCAGGTGCAAGTAGTGTATTGATTCTTCCTCAAGATGTGTAAGTACAGGCTAATGGCTACAAGCTAGCAGAGTTGTAATCCATTCTACAGAAACCAGTAATGTAGAAAAATAAGAGTAATTGTCCAAGTTAGTGTCTCTTGCTCAGCTTTCTCTAAGGGCAGGTCAGCATACCATGTCACATACCCCCAGTGTGAACAAAAGAAAGTCAAGGCACAGGACAGACTTTATTTCTGCATGGTGCGGGTACAAAAATAATATATGCTCAACACTAATTATCTAAACATAACATTAGAAAAAGGCTGTAAAAATTATTATGAAGTAATACAAATTTATTTGCCCTGTGTGAAAAACTAATTTTGTCTAATGCCCACTGCCTGCAAATCTCCTGCTGTACAAATATGTAAATGCATGGAAATCCTAAGCCAGCAGCTGACAATTCTCAGCTTTCTGGGTGATTACCCATCTGTAAGAAGTGTATATATTACCATATGAGGATGGTTAACTGATATTGTTTCAAACACCTGAAACCAACGCTGCTAAATTGATTAACCAAAGATTCTGCACAGCTAGAACAGATCCAATGCAGCATTATTTTAATTAAAAGATCTAGACCTAAGAAATAAATTCTACCAATAAGAGCACAAGGTAAATGATCTTGGTGGAGATGTAAACAAAAAAAATTAAGAATGGAACAAAACTATGATCGAATTATATCAATCACAAAATTTAACAATAGTGGTTCAAAATCTAATCACTACATATTTAACAGAAAAAAATCTTATGTTTTCCAATAAACATTGTTTTAACTTTAAGATTAAACAATCTGTAGAATATTGCCTAAGACTTGACTGTTTCTAGATTAATAGCAGACAATGCCTTAAAGAACTGGACGTACACTGCTGCATAAAGAAGAATAAGAAAGCAAAGGAACTCTTGGCTAAGACACTACATTCGATTCACTTGCTTCACTCCATTTTGTTCTTTTAATAAACTCAAAATATGCAACTTATTTATCAGAAGTTTTCTATCGGCAGCAATTTCAGTCAGCCAAACGAAGTTTTGTCATTTAGAGTTTACCAGCCCAGTACCACGTTTTAAGCTATTTTATTTAATCACCATCAATAATATTGGTACTTCACAAAAGGCATCTGAAAGATGCTATACCAGTATACACACTTGAGCTCTCTAAAACAGCACATCCCTCTGTGTCTGGTACACATGCTGTTGGAAATCCAGTGCATCTGCCTCTACACCACATAGCAACCACAGAAGCATAAGTTGCTCACATTAGATAAACTAATCTCAGATCTTTGATACAGCAGTAAGGAGAGAGCTTTGCTTTTGGGTGACCAAAGATTCTAAACAAGTCTAAGATGCTCAATTACTTTCTCACTTCTTTCCCAAACTAAAACATAAACCAAAACTTGAGTTATGCAAACTATACTCTTGCTCTGACACACCAATTGGGTTCTTTAAGATAATCTTACTCAATAACCAGGCACTTGTCTCCAGTATCTTACAAAGACCCAGAATGACATGCTACAGATATGAAATATCTTTCCAAGATATTGTAAGCTATCAGCAAACATCACTTCACATAATGGCAGTTGAATTGTTAATGCAGCAATCTATGGTGACATCATTGTATGACAGCATAACAGTATAACCTGATCTTATAAAAATTATATGATGAAATGAGTTATGTGAGGTAAAATTTTTGTAATGTCAAGCCCTCACCATAGGCATGGGTGTGATACAAATAATAAAAGGATATGCTCTCTTACCTTCATTTTCTTTAAAAAAATAATCAAAAGAGCTTACAGTATGTGGTGGTTTTGCAATGTGGCTTCTTTAAGAAGTGGCTAGAAAGTTTCTTAAGGGTACAACAAAGTAAATCCAAGTTGAGCTCCCAAAGCCAAACTCCCAAACCCTGTTACTGACAAGGCTGGCGGGGCCAATCAGCGCTGGTCACAGGCCTCTGGGAATCACATTTTAGAGAGAGAAAAACACAAACAGCCACATTTTGCCACAGGAGAATGGAGTGAGAAGGTGTGAGAAACTTTGCAGACACCAAGGTCAGTGAAGGGGGAGGAGGAGGCACTGAAAGAAGATTCCCTGCGGCCTGTGGTGAATACCATGGTGAAGCGGGTGTCCCCCCACAGCCCATGGAGGA
>VXBZ01000667.1:24470-37623 GCA_013399135.1 Heliornis fulica | reverse complement strand
GGCACAGGGAAAGAGTGTGAGAAATACACACATCTCCCCCCCACCAAGAAGGAGAACAACTCATGAGGAACTGACTGAAGACTGATGCCTCCATTCCCTATTTCCCCCATGCCATAGAAACATTGAATCATGGAATAGCTAGAGTTGGAAGGGACTCGCCATCCTGGGGAGGAGAAAATCATGAATCAAGTGAAGTCTGCAAAGAAGGGGGACAGGGAGTGATGTTTTGAGAGCTGTTTGTACTTCCCATTATCTGACACTGGCTTCTCTGACTGCATAGTGTAATAAATTGGAGTTTTCTTGATTTTCCTGTGTTGAGTCTGTTTTGCTTGTGACACTAATTGCAGAATGATCTCTCCCTGTCCTTATCTTGACTCCAAAGCCTCTCAACATGTATTTTCTCCCCTGTCCAGCTAAGAGGGGAGCGATAGAGCAGCTTTGGTGGGAGTCTGGCCTCCAGCCAGGGTCAAAACACCACACAGTAGAGTCACCTCAGTTCTTTAAATTTTATACTTGAAGTAAAACGTGAAGACTGTACAATCTGTTCATTACTTAAGGGCTATGACATTTTGTGGCTAGGCTAAGAGTTCACTTGGTTGAAAAACAGTGTTCAGCACTATTAACTCATGGTTTTATCATGAATCATCATTTTTAAAGAGACCCATATGCTAGAATGAGAGCATTACAGGACAAACAACTTGAGATCATGAGGAAGAGTTCAGAAATACAACAAGCAGATATATGCATTACACATTAAAAAGTAAATGACAATTTTAAAATTCAATTTTTGAAAATCTGGGCTAACAATACACAACCTTTCAATCCTAAAAGGAATACTTGATCTTCCTACATCACCTCGTAGCTTAACATTTTCATTTTAGCACCAGTATTCAGAGACAGTAAGGAACAAATATAAAGTCAAAGCAGTAAAAAATGCAAAGTTGTAAATTATAATCCTTTCCTTTGCTACAGACAGCCACAACTAACTCTGCCTATTCTGCCCTTTCTAACATCCTTGACTCATTCAGAGTTTTGCTCAAATAAGAGTCAGGATCATTTCACCTTTTTGTTACAACCAACAGAACACATTTTGGTTTAATCAATAAAACACTTTTAGCTATACCAGTTTTCTGAAAGTGATTCTGTTTTCTATCTTTTATTAAGTCTAATAGTAATACACCTGTAGAATAAGTTCAAGTATAAATGCAACTTACTGAACAACTGTAATGAGAGGACCATCTAGTGGTGACAACCACAATTCACACCCTCCTATTTTGAAGACAAACACACTTAATCTATGCAAGTCACATGACAACCTCTTAGTCTTTGCTATTTTCATTCCATAGCTTCAATCGTTTCTTTAATTTATACTTTTAGTCTCTATGATGAGGCTAAATAAGTGAGTTTGTTGACTGTCTTCATCTGTTCTGTTATGAGAACAATTGTCAATTTTAAGATGCTCATTGTATCAAGCAATTCAGCTGAAGACTCTAGGAAGAATGAACCTGCTAGCAACTAGCTTATAAAAATGTTTAACTCTCAATTCTCTCCTCAGAGAAATCTGCAATACCTTTTTTCTTAATACAAGAGACCAAAAATCACCCATTGAGAAATGACAGGTGTACTTGGTATGTTTTACATCTCCATCACATTTCAGCTAAACACACTTGCAGCTTGACAGAGCAAATTATACAAAAGGAGGAACTAAGATTGCTACAAACTAACAGGGACAGAAAAGCAAAAAACACCGGAGGAAGCTGAGAACATGACAGACATTTAGCAGTGTTTGTTTATTTTAAACATGTCAAACCACTGCAGAGACATCCTTTCCTAGACAGAAATAGAAGCTGTTAGAAATCCTCCTTCCTAACAAAGCTCCAGAGTTGGCACAGGGAGAACTTCATAACCCAACCAAAACATAAAACAGTAGCAGAGCATTTGCTTGTAACAGCTACTCTGCTTAATTTCTGAAAAGCTCCAAGAGGACTCTAGGTCAACCAATACACAAGTGAAAAATTTCAGGTGGTGTCTCCTTAAAAAGACAGGCATCCTAAGCCTTTCCATATTATAAAGACTTACAAGTTTGGTCTGAACAAATCTGTCTCTTCTGCCCCGTTAAGGATCTAAAGGGAATTGCAGGATTTTCAGCAACTCAGTTAACTGCTGGATTAAAACAGAGTTTCCCTCCATACCTTAATGTGTACCTTGATGCCTACTTACAGAACTGCTCCCCAGTTTTCACAGCAGTCACCCAGACTCAGACTTCTGTTCCAGTCTGTTCCATGCACCTCTTGGAACCCTACCTACCCCAGCCCATATCATGGAAGGTTCTTGATGGCAAGAGAGCATGCTCAAGCTCCTTCATCACAGGATTGTTCTCTATGAAGCAGAGTGCAGCAGTTAGGAAGAGGCAAGCCTCAGCCACCTTCTTCACACCTTTCTCTTGTGGGTTTTTTTTCTCCTTTTTTAAACAATATTGAAACTTTATCCATAGGAATGAGCAGAGGCCACCACTGAAGCCAAAGGAAATGTAGGATGGGTATATATTTCCATTTTCAAAATCGACTATGCAACCTTGCAGCATCAAGAGACTAACAGAGCACCTGGCATCTCAGTTAAGGCCACTGCTGTACTGGCCCACTAAATGACACAGAATGCATCTGCACATGGGTAGAAATCATACTGTGAATGATTATAGGAGAAATGTGAATGCAAAGTGGCGAGTATCAACTGATCATTTATGGCAGTATCCATTTAACTGGCAGGCAACTGTTTAGAAGTCCAACAAAAAGAAAAAAACAAGAAACAGCATGAACTAGAACTCAAATAACTGTTCAGCCCCAAGAAAGGACAGAAAACTCTCAAGGATGTGTTAGAGGGCATAAGTACAAACCAGTGTACACAAACTCAATCCTTTTTTTCTTTTGCCAGTGTTGACTACTATGACTGGGTTGAATGAGTTCCTTTGCCACTGAAGGCATAGGATTAATAGGGAAAGAAAAAAACCCACAATCATCAGCAAGAGAAATCTGAGCAAGCCTAACTTCATAGATCAAGTGGTCTGTGTCAACTCCTCAGCATTCTTTGCTTTCTCAGCTGAAATCTATGTTCCTGGGGGACTTACATTCACCTTCCTCCCCAACATTCCTACAGCATACTTGCCCTGTACAAATGCTTTCCTCCTTCTGTTCAACTTCCATTCTCCTGCGTCTGCTTCAGTAGCTCTGCAAACATGACCTCTGAAGTGCCTCTTTCACCTTCATATTGTTTTAAGCATTCTTTACTATAGCAGTAAGACATGTATTAGCCCCAGCATTATCAGAATACAATAAATACAAAAACTCTCCCTAGGTTAGTCCACTTTAAGAGCATGGTGTAGAGGTCAGACTATTAGCAAAGCAAACTCACTGCCCCACGCTTACAGCAGTATCATTAATTAACCTCTGCTGAAGGCACAATACTGTTAGTAGATGCCTGGCCAAGAATTCCAGTGAAGTCTGTGAAAGGCAGAGAGTAAAAAAAGAAAAAAAAAAATTAAAATGTTTATTTACAGACTGGTGGGCACTACATTGCAGCACAGAACAGCAAAGACATACAGAGATAGTACTGCAGCCCAGACCAGGACAGGAATCTGTTTACTAAAATTAACAATGCTTGATAGACCTCCTTTCTGGTTCACTCTGGATAGTTTTGCAAGACAAATAAATCTGTAACACTGTCATTGATAAGACTCAAGGAAAGAACAGGATATTAAAGAGGATACTTTAAAAACTGGAATAGATTCACTGCAAAAGGCTAGGGGAGCAAGACTGAAAACACATCCAGGACAAGGAATCTAATCAGACAGTCCTGGAAAGCCCCATTAAAAAAAAAAAAAAAAAGGGACATCCAGTCCAGAAATCTACAAACAAGGTCATGTATTTATTTACTACATAACACAAACCTCTGCCTCCTTGCTTATTAACATTTTTGCCACCTCAAAACAAGACTTGAGGTCATTCTTTTTCCAGAGCAATAAACACACTAATGCAAACTGGAACATGAGGAAGAAGAAAGGAAGGCAGAAGTGCTACTAGAAAACCAAGAAAGTTTGCAGAATTTACCAGAGCTCCCTCTGCTGTTCTTGCTGCTTTGTGAGGATTAACCCACATTCTGACGGGCAGACGAGGATTTGAGGTAAACATTACCTTCTTTCACCCCTCACAGCTAACTACAAGATATACAAGAGATGGGTCTGACATCAAGATTCAGCTGGTACTCAGAACTTTACTCATATTTCCATTGTAAACAAACATCCATGTCAAAAATCCAGTGAGTTTATTCTGCAGAGCTGCATGGTGGTATATGGGTATTTGTTTTATCCCTGAATGATTCCAGGCACTCAGAACTCTTAGCTCACAACTCCCTCAACACATGTATTACTGCAATTCCAGTACCGCGTGTCAGGAAGCACACTACTTACTCCCACTCAGATTTCAGAAACTCTGCATGAACTTTCTGCTCTTAGCAGGAATATGCCCATGTCCTATACACCCATGCCTCAAGACCCTCATAGCATATATACCATGTCATCCATATGAGTCACCATTTTTTCCAAGGTGGTTGTGCAGAATTACTAGGTGAAAATCTCTTAAATCGGTATTTTTGGTCAGGGTTTAGCGTAAAGCATTATTGAATTACCACTAGAAGATAATTACAGACACAGAACTGAGGAATTATCTGCATATATTTGCCATATTGACTCAGAAGACTTTCTGCCTTGAAAAAGTGTTACTCTGTCAGCAGTAGGGACAAAAGACGCCACCTGAAGTATTATGTCCAGCTCTGTGGTCCCCGGTACAAGACAGACATGGAGTTGCAGGAGGGAGTCCAGAGGAGGGCCACAAGGTTGATCAGAGGGTTAAAGCACCTCTCCTGTGAGGACAGGCTGAAAACATCGGGCTTGTTCAGCCTGGAGAAGAGAAGACTCCAGGGAGACCTTACTGCAGCCTTCCAGAGAAGGCCTACAGCAAAGATGGAGGGGGACTCTTTATTAAAGACTATAGTGACAGGATGATGGTTTTAAACTAAAAGAGGGTAGATTTAGATCAGATACTAGGAAAAAACTTCTTCACTGGGAGGGTGGCATTGTAACTGATTGTCTAGATAACTTGTGGATACCCCATCCCTGGCAGTGTTCAAGGCAAGGTTGGATGGGGTTTGGGCAACCTGGTCTAACAAGGGGTGTCTCTGCCCATGGCAGGGGAGTTGGACCTACATGATCCTTGAACCATTCTGTGATTCTATGACACTACTTGTATAATTGACTACCACTCCCCAAGATTGCTGAGGAAACTTCACTTCTGAAGAGAAAGAGCTGTCATGTAGAGCAAACCTAAATGTTTCCAGATTAGAACATAAAAAACATTCATAATTGTTCAAGCTCAAAAAAGACTGGCATCTATTAAATTCATTTGAAACTACAAACAGAGCATAAACATTCCTTTCCAGTGCTATGGTTTTCCAATTAAAGATCAATTTTTATTTTTTTTTTTAAGTCTGCATTACAGATCTTTAATGACATTGGTATTTTAGGTTCAGAGAATGAGGACATAACTTTTTTCTTTGTCCAGGATAAGCAAGTTGCAAAAAAGCAAAGCAGAATTAAAGCATATAAGAAGCATATTTTAGATGTTGAAGTATTTTACAAGGGAAGAGCCAGGGCTTTTGTAAAGTTCAATATTATCTTTGTGAATTCATATTCCGTTAAATATGTGAGGAAACAACTCTTCTGCATTTAATATTCTTTGCCTCATTTGAGCTTCCATTATTTCTATATGCAAAAGACAAAAGGTGCTATCCTTGGTAGAAAGGCTTCCTCTAGACAGCAGCAGCATGTTGCCTCTCATAATTTAAATTAATCCTCAACTGTCAATAGTTAAACAACTAATAACAAAATATTCAACAAGGAGCTTACCTTTTACACCACCAAAGGGACCATAAGTCATATTACAAGCAGTTCTTTGAAGATTGTGCTCATACATCAGTTTAATCTGATACTGATTTCCATGTTCTACATTTCCCAGAGTTCCTACAAAAAAAAAAAAGGGTATATATTTATATCTATGATCCATGCAATGTGGAAGGAGGAGTACCAGTTTAAACTGAAAAACTGTAACTTACTCCTAGTGGCACAGAGGTATTAAGGATCACACTGCTGCTTACTTTAAAAAAATCTCCAAGCTACAAAATACCTAAAGGCCAGAACCAGAGATAACATCTCATTATATTAAATATGGGACAAAGACTCAGCAAAAGGCTGAGACTATTTCTTAAATGTACTTTTTTTTCATGTTAGAAACAGCTCTAAGATCAGAAAAAAAGCCTGCTCACAGGGGAATTCTTATGATTCTCTCATTATTCAGTGAATATTCTATATCCAAGAGCTAACCTCAGCTGCAGTAGTCCTCATCTCAAATTAATCTCTAGCTAGTCATTAGCTGTACTTTGACAAAGCTATGCTTGGAGCACATTTATCATTTCCCTACACTCAAATTCAATGCACTGATCAAACATTGTTATGCAAACATGAGACAAACATATGGTAACAAAAACAATTTTATGATACACAGCACATTCTCTAAGAAGGTCTGCATGAACTTTAATTTCCTGATTCCCTCAGGGAACTTGCAGATATTCAAGAAGTCTTTCTAAAGAAACTGAAGCTAAAGCCTCCCTTTTGATAATCAAGTCTTTCCTGCACCCCATGAAGAAAAACATCATGTAGAGTAACACTATTAGCAAGAAAAAAAAAAATATTCACTTTGCAAACAGTCACATCAGCAGAGAAAAAGGTGTTTTGAGTGAATGGTATCTAAGCTAAATCCTACCACAGCTGTTATGCCAACACCATCTTAAAACAACACACTATGAAAGATTTGCAGCTTATGCTAACCTTTTAGGCAGTTTCTCCAACTAAACTCCAATATGGCTTTTAAGCAATTGCCCCCCCAACCAGGCACAGGTTAGGGAAAGGACTGAGGAAAAAAAGCCATGCCTGGATAAGTAAATAGCTCAGCAGTAACAGCTGAGGAAAAAGAAGTTAGAAAGTGTGTATCCTGACTCTAACACAACATCTAGGGCATACTTCAGTCAGCCCTCAGAGATTTCATTTGTTGAGAAGCAGCATAGTTATTTTATTATAAATAACAGATACAGAAACAGGTATAAATTAGGTAAAAAACCCACTTTATTCAAACTGTAGTTTGCATGGAAGCTTAAATCATTATTTCTTAAAGCAGCTTGTTCAAAAGTTACAGTTCAAATGCCAGAAATTACTGTAACAGCATGAATGCTTACAAATTAGTATAAAACACCTGGTATTGTAAAACTTAAGAATTTAGGTAATAATAAAAAAATCACATAGACCAAACAGCAAATTGTGACTAGAAAAAAATTCTAGACTGACTTGTTGCTCTATGCCATTAATGCAAATTTTAAAATAAACTGTTTTAATAAAAATTGCACCAGAATGCTACAATCCTAAGACATAAGCACTATTAGAGAAGGGAAACCATGAAAACTGCAGTACATCTCAAAGCAGATGTACTCAAAAAAAGATGTTTTCCAGGCATTTCCAGATAAAGTCACTAGAAGGCAAAGAGAAACTGGAAAAAGAGCATGCGTTTGTAATCTATCTCTACAAAGTTGGGAATAGGAAGCAAGTTAGTCCTACAAGAAAACTATGCTCTTGTAATAAAAGGAGCTACAGCCATACCCTCACAGAGACAATAAACAATGTATAGTTGTCTACTGAATTTTGAAGAGGCTATAATCAATAGATGACTTAAATCTGTGCTTTTCTTTAAGCATGTATGAGAGAGAATTCATTACACAGAGTGTTTTGTGATTTGTCTCTTTACATACAGAGGGAACACAGCACTTAGCATTTCCAGAGGCAGCAGAAGATAGATTTTTAAAAAAAGCAGTATTTTCATTTTATTATCAGTATCTTACCTCCTACTGCCTACTCTTTCTAAGAAATTATCTGAATTTCTGAGTTCAGAAATAATTTGATCTTTTTTTTAAAGCACTAATTAAGTTGTCATTAAAGAACCATTTGCTCATCAGCATACTGAACAGTAGCACTCCTACAACTATGAGAACTAGCTGTTCACAAGCACTACCAACCATAGACCGTCACACACATCACAGCATCTCAAGCACTGAGCACATCAGCAAATCTGTAACTAGTGGGAAATACCTAGACCTAATTACTAAAGTTCCCTCTTCACACATGAGTTTGAGCAGAACTAGACTACAGCTCTGCAAGGAAGATAAGGAAACACCGTACATACTAAGTTTTGCATTTAACTTAATCCAAATTTTAGAATACGCTTCAAATCACTAGAAAGCTTGCCATGTGTATGTGGGAGACAAACAGAAACAGACATAACTGATTGTTAGGAAGAAACTGTGGGACAAAGAGTCAAAGAGTAAAAACACGAGATGGAATGTGTGGGACATGGTGGCTTTGGGTGCCGGCATGTCTGTTGGGGCTGGTTTCTTGCCTTGTAGTGTTAAGTGTTTTGGTATGCTGGGAGATGGTACGTTTTGTAATGTTAATCGAAGTCCACTAGCGCTAAACAAGACTTTAGATAAGAAAATTGTACCACTGTTAACTAATTAGCGTTAACTAATTGTTGGTAACCGTGGAAAAGTATCGAAACCTGATTGCCTGCTGCTGCTCCAGCAGCCTAGAAGGTATAAGAGCTTTCTGGCTTGTTATTAAACTTGTCTTTGATTCACCACAATCGGAGTCTGCGTCTTTCAATACACCGCTTGTGTGAACTAACCTGAAACAGCATATACAGAGAGTTTTCGGAAGTGCAGCACAGCCAGATGAAGTCCTTCGGTACCCCTGTAAAGAAGGTTAAAAAAGCACTGTTAAAATTCCAAATACTTATTCAAGTAAGGTGTTGAAATTATTTTCAGGTGTGGGCCAAATCCAAATGTTTGGGTGTTATATGCTAGCATAAAATCACAAAAGTAAAAATCTTCCCAAATTAGTGCTGCATTATTACAAGTTAATTTTGGATTTTAAATTAATCCTTCAAGAACATATTTTCAGATTTAAGTATGAACAGCAAATCAACCATTTTCCCAGATTTTCTTCAAATTAATTACAAAAAAGGTGCTGTTAATATATCCAAGACCTAAATGGACATGAAAATCACTGCTCCAAATATTATTCAGCAACAACCAAAATTTCTTTTTTGTTTCTAATTCACTTTTGTACCAACTACATGGAACCCAAATTAAACTATAAAATCAGAAGTCATAAACTAAGTAGCATATATTCACATTCCTCCTCCCCCCAAACCAAAACAGCATCTCCTGCAGCAAAATTTGCTGAATAATACTCACCTGGAGTGATGTTCCTTATATTCATTTGGGTTTTTCTCTCATTTTAAAAGTAGAGCTCTAAGTAAATTATCTTACAGCCAAATAAATGTAAGGCTTTTTCCTTAAAGTCATAGCATGTCTTCTCTATCTGTTCAGTTACTTCCATTAAATTCTTTGGAGTTAAAGACCTTCAATCCTCTACCAAGCCCAAAACACTTGGACAGTATCCCATTCTAGATCACAAGACAGTCCTGAAGTTTTCTTAACACATAACAAAAATTTCAGTATAAGGTTTCCCCTGTTAAATACACTTTTTAAAAATAGTACAGTCTCTGGAAGATCGTCTTCTACATATATAAGTAAAAACTCTCTCACATCAAGATGATTCCAGAAGCAGATAAAAATGCATACTATATATGCACTTAATATCCAACTGTCTGTAAACTGTCAACTCACTCTTCAAAACAAAGAAAGAAAAGTCACATCTAAGCCTTAAACAAACACCAACATAGCCAGCTGTAGACTTACGAAACAAATTTTCCCACTTCCACCTGCAATATTGGTTCTCGTAACTGCACTTCCAAGAGCAAGTCTTCAGCTTGTAGTCCATCTCCAGGTTTCACAGGATGGGGATTAAAGATTCTGAGATATCCCATGTAACTGCCCACAATAATTTTATCTACAAAAAAATAATAAAAAATGAGTACAGAATACACGTGGAATTGAATTTGCTTCTGAAGCGCTTCAAAGAATCCTCTAAAATGACAGAATATTTACACAATTGAATTAATGTTGATTACAGCCTGTCTTCTAGGTTAAGATTAGCAATCAGCTTTTCTGAAAATCCACAAGAACCTGTCAGAAAAGGGTTCAATGTGGTAATTGTCACAGTGGTGAGCCTGACTATCATCACTATTCCATCATTTCAGACTGATGTTCACACTTCCTAAAAAGCCCCATTCTGGTTTTGAAGAGTCTGAGGCGGCAGCATATCCAGGTAGCCAAAGCAACCAGCAGCATCCTGTCTTGTATCAGAAATGATGTGGCCAGCAGGAATGGGAAGTGATTGTCCCCCTGGACGTGGTACAGGTGAGGCTGCACCTCAAGTACTGTGTTCAGTTTTGGGCCCTTCACTACAAGACAGACACTGATATGTTGGAACATGTCCAAAGAAGGAGAACAAGGCTGGTGAAGGGTCTAGAGTACAAGCCTCATGAGGGGTGGCTGAGGGAACTATGGTTCTTCAGCCTGGAGGAAAGGAGGGTGAGAGGAGAGACCTTCTACCAATGTGAAAGGAGATTGTAGCCAGCTGGATGTTAGTCTCCTCTGCAAAGGAAGACATGATAGGACAAAAGAAAACAGCCTTAAATTTTACCAGAGAAGACTTAGGTTGGATATTAGGAAACATTTCTTCACAGTGAAAGTTGTGTCACTCATTGGAACAGGCTGCTCAGGGAAGTACCTGAGTCACCACCCCTGAACATATTCAAGAGACATCTATATGTAGCACTTATGGACACTGTTTAGTAGTGGAGTTGGCCCTGTTAACTTTAAGGTTGGACTCCATCACAGTCTTTTCCATCATAAGAGATTCTGTTAACTTCTACTGAAAGTGTTGCACACCAGAACAGTGCTTTCATTCAAATACCCCTGAAAGTAGACAACCTAAAATAAAAATAATTTTTAAGTATTACAATAAAGGTGAAATCAAACTCAAATACCCTTACTGAGCAAAATCACAGCTCCAAAATGAATATGACTATATCCTAGAGAAAGATCCCAAACATTTATTAAAGAATGTATCACACAAGAGTTCCCCTGACAGCAAAGATCATGAACTGCTATAAATACATCCTCAGACACATCAGTTCCACACTTATTTCCACGTTATTAATGACTACATAGGAAAACAGGGTTTACTAAAGAGTCACTTATTTCAATTACCCTATATTTTCCAGGCAGAAAAGGTTGTTTTTCTAAACTGCCAGCTTATTAACTCTCACCTTCCTTTTCCCCCCCTTATTTTTTTTTTTCAAGGACTTCTTCCAGTACCTCAAGGGGGCCTACAAGAAAGATGGGGAGAGGCTGTTCAGTAGGGCCTGTTGGGACAGGACAAGGGGTGATGGTTTCAAAATAGAGGGAGGGAGATTTAGATTGGATATTAGAAAAAAGTTCTTTCCTGTGAGAGTTGTGGAGCACTGGAACAGGTTGCCCAGAGAGGTGGTGGATGCCCCTGGATCCCTGGAGACGTTCAAGGCCAGGTTGGATGAGGCCCTGAGCAACCTGATCTAGTTGGGGGTGTCCCTGCTTCTTGCAGGGGGAGGGGGACTAGATGACCTCTGGGAGTCCCTTCCAACTCTAACCATTCTATGATTCTATGACTTACACCAAGTGTTTGTTCCCATGACTAACTGAAAGTGTTCTATTTTAAAGATATCTATCACTGAATGATTAAGACATAAAAGAAATATACTACTAAATACAAGCAAGAATTAAAAGGTTTAGAAACCTACAAATATACAAAGACAAATAGCATTGAATTTGTCTTCTAAAACCTACAAGAACACACTAAAGATAGCTGGCTTAAACTAGCTAACCTGGCTAACAAGCTTTCAGTACACATTTGTCAAAGCAAACCCACAGCTGTGTAGTCAGCAGCCACGTAACTCTGAATTTACCTTGTCCACTGCCACTATTATCAACATCAGCAACACACAGACAGCCTTGGTCAAATTCTTCTTTTTCTCCAAGTACGGTGGACCACCAGTCTCTAGCTTTAAACAGAGACATTCTTCTTTACTAAAAAGGAAAAGAAACTACTGTTAGAGCATAAACAGTGCACGTGTGCATTAATATATATACCAACAGCTTTGTCAACAAAACTTTTACTGAGTGTATCTTAGTTTCACATTGGTGTGGTGAGAAATATTGATTTCAGGTTTTTATTATACAGTTATATATAATAAATAAGCTTAGCAAACTTCTTGTCATTAGTCCATTAACTAGTTGCGACAGACATTAAT
Source organism: Heliornis fulica (assembly GCA_013399135.1). Lineage (NCBI taxonomy): Eukaryota > Metazoa > Chordata > Aves > Gruiformes > Heliornithidae > Heliornis > Heliornis fulica. Next base: position 25,216 of record VXBZ01000667.1, on the reverse strand, counting down.
AGTTATATGAAGAAAAATAAAGCCACAAAGAAACTTTTTCTTTTTAATTAGTAAAAAACCTTTTGTAGCAAGCATTAAGAAAATGAGGTAAGTGTTCAAAGCCACTGAATTTAGGTTTTCTCTCATACTAGGGAAAAAAAAAATTCTAATGCAAGTCTTCCTGCAAGTCTCACTTTTAGAAGAGTAAGTGAAGACATCAGACAACACCAAAACCCCCGAGTAATCGCCTTGAAGATGCTCTAGTGACATGACTGAAGAAGTCGGTCAAACAGGGCACAAATCAGCTTTTCTGCTCCGTACCTGCTGTTATTTTAAGAAGGGGCGGGGGGGAGGAGAACACGGATAGGAGACAGACAGAAGCTATTAATCCTTTTGCAGGCAGCTTGGCGATAACACTATCCTACTTCTGAACTGCCAGCTCCGCGCCATCGCTGTGGCGGGAGAGGGACCTCACAGCCCACGGAGGAGGCGAGGGGCAGCCGGGAAGCGCAAGGTCCGTCAGATCTCTGAGGGAAGAAGGAAAAACGATGGGCTCACCCCCTAGTTTTCCCTCCGGAGCAAACGCAGCCGGCAAGCCCGCGCCTTCCCTCTCTCAGGGGAACCGCGGCCGGCAAATCGCTGCCGGCTCCCCCCGCCCCCTCGGCGGTTCCCGCCGCTGTGTTAACCAGGCAACCCGCTGCAGCTGGATGGAGGCTGGCGACCGCACAGCACTCCACACACACCTTCCACCTCACGGAGCCCCTGTG
>VXBZ01000667.1:0-23962 GCA_013399135.1 Heliornis fulica | reverse complement strand
GCTCAGGACCGGGCTGAGGAGCACAGAGCGCACGTTCACACACCACCGCCACCCCCGTCCTCCGCACCTTTCCTCCGCGTCCCTCCAGCGACTAGGGGGGTCGCCCCACTTCCCCGCAGTGGCTCCCGGTGCGGTGCCGTCCCCCTGTCAGCCACCATGGACAGGACCGCCGTGGCGAAGCTGGGAGCGGTGGCCAGCGCCAGCGTGTGCGCCCTGGTCGGCGCGGTGGTGCTGGCCCAGTACATCTTCACCATGAAGAAGAAGACGGGGAGGAAGACCAAGATCATCGACATGGTACGTGGTAAGAGCCCGAGAATCGCGGGACGCAGAGGGGGCCGGCCTCGTGCCCTTCTCCNCCACAAACCGGGGCCGCCTCCCCAGGCCGCCCCTGTGGAGGCAGGCGGAGAGTCCTCCCCCCTCCACACGCCGCCCTCAAATGTCACCCCCTTGTCAAAAGAGTCCCTTCTCCTCCCCATGCGTGACCTGCAGAGCCGGTTAGCGGCAGGCGGGAAGCTGGGTCTGCTCTCCGGGGCTGCGCCTTGTGACCCCCGCCTTGACGCGAAGGGGCAGCGGGGGTGTGTGTGTGTCCTGCGCCCGGTTCCTGGGCAGAAGGGCAGACGCTGCGAGCGTCCACCGCAGCGGGATCCACCAGCGCCACAGGTGTCCGCTCTGCCCCGTCCTGCGTGACCCGTCTGTACCTATACGTAAAGCTATAGGTTTCGGTAGTAAGCTACAAGCCAGCTTGTAATTTGTTTAAGGGGAGGGGGGGCGGGTGTGGAGCGGCACGTGTTCATCCATCTGTTGAAACTGGGAAACAACGTCTTCAGTTACTATAAAAGGAAGATGGCGCTCCCTATCACTTGTTACAGTCGTTATTTAGGGTATTATTTAAACACCTTCCTATTAGTGACTGGGTGCTAAAAGGTCTTGGTTTAGACAGTACGCTGATTACATTAAAATCCTTCAAAATATGAGTTTACGTTTAGGACACCTCTGTACCGAAGAACTGAAGTAATCAAGACAACCTGCTATTAGCCAACGGATATTTTGTGATCCCCCCCTGCACAACCCTGCTAATAGCTCAAATTTGTGTACTTTAATTACACACGGGAACATAGATTTTGCTAGGAACTAGGATTGTGTGTGTAAATTGTGAGCTGCCTACTCGCACCCCCTGTGATGCAACACGATGCTGGATGTCATACAATGCACTTTGTGGTAACGTGGGCCCAGGAGAGAATTCCACGGTGTCTTTTCACTTAGCGTAGCATCGTGGTATCAGCTGTTGAACAAGTACTTCAAATGCTGTTTCTGGTCATCAGTCACATGATTTGACAGTTTGAAGGGGGAGTGACTTGAGTTTTAGTTTGTGTTAGCCCACTTAGAGCAGTTTGTGGGAGAGCAGAATATGCAGACTGCCGCTTTAGATCTGTAAAAATCCTACTATAGAATCCTGAGCTCTCTTTTTTAGAAATAGAACTCAACTGAAAACATAATACTGGTTAACTACAGGGTTTATTTTCGGTTGGTTTTTTTTTTTTAATTCTAGCATTGTAATACTAGTACTTTTATGTGGACAATAAAATTCCATTTAAAATTGTGATCATAGAAATGCTCAAAAGACAGATCCAGTAGTTTTACCAACTACTATTTGGACTATCCCATGTGAGCTGTAGTTCAGAAAGTGCCTAATAATTGCTGAGGATACATTTGTATTAATTTTCTGTATAATGTTTAAATGGTGTTTTGGCTGGGAAGACTTTAGCTTTTATCTTTGTTGCAAAGATATTAACTTTGGTAGGGAAAAAATCTTTACGCCTGTGTTAAATCGATTTATGGTAAGTGAATTTCTTAAGTACTTCACATAACATTCTCAGAGCTCTGTTCTTGGACACAGCTCTGTGATCCTAAATAGATATGTTTTTAAAAATCTGGTTTTATGATCAGAGCTTCTCTTTAAATTGCAAAGGAAAAATAAAGCTTTTTCAAAGCACATTGACTTTCTCAGACTGAAAAATTTTCCCAATTGGATGCAACACCTTAGTACTACCTGACACTCAGCATTTCAACCAATATTCAAGTTGGCAGTCTCCTTAGCTAACAAACATCTTTAGTTCATCACCTGCAAGGCTTGGAGTATTTTCAGTGGACACATAATCAGGATGTCAGGTTTCTTTGGAATAAGGCAAACAGTTATGTGTACTTCATACCAAGGAGCTCAGTTTGTCACATAAGGGTGAAAATGTGTTTGAGCATTTGTTTGCTTGAACTTAGAAGATAGTTTATGTTATATAAAATACCTTGGTTTTATACCACCATTAGACACAGAATTACCTACATTTATAACTTTTGTCAAAATCAGAAGAGTGCAGGCCTATTTACACCTTAGTTAAGTGACACAAATTCTCACCAATGAAATATTCTTTCATTCCAATTAATTCCATTCCATTATTATTTTTTAAACTTCTTAGTTAAAACAAAATTAAGGCCCAGATGTAAGTAAAAAGCTGGCTTATAATGGTGTTTAAGTGCTTAAATGGTGACCCTTGCAAATCAAATAGCATATCTGTAAGACAAGTTACTATCGGGGATTATGACACTGAGAATGCTTAATGGTAAGAAAAGTGGAAAGGATTCGCAAGCATTGTGGAAAATAGTAACTATGATTCCTTCTTGAGTAATAAAAATTAAGAAATTCTCAAATATCTCACATTTCAGTAGATGAACTCTTTAGTGAAGTAATTAGCCTGGTACACAAATTTAAGCTTAATAAAAACACCGCAAAATTGATAAAATTACAGTATCTTATTTGCCAGCAAAAGTTTGATTTTGGAATTAAAGCATTAGTATTGTGTCTCCATTGGCCATTGGAAATTTGCAAATAGGAATTTCTCCTTAGGCACTGATAAATACAGTTAGTTACTTTGGTTCCACTTCTGAAGTAGCAGAGTAATAGTAAATAGTAAGTATAGACTCTGTCGCGTGAAGTTTACTCTGTGTGTTAAGGAACCCAAAACTTTCTGTATTTGCACAGCCAAACTGCCATTTCTGTGAAACTGTAAAAGTATTCCTGCAGCCAGGTGAAGGTAAGAGTTAGCCACAGGGTTGCCCACTTTAAAGAGAAGGTTAATAGTTAATTAGATTCTTAAAGTAACTTATTAGATGTTCTTTGATTGCTACTTTTAAAAAGAGATCAGACTTTGCATACTATTCAATCTTGTGGATTTTTCATACCCCAGACAAGTTTGCAATGAAGTGGTGGGTCCTTGTTACAGCAGGTCAGTCCTACTGATAATAGACTGGTTTCTTGGTTGCTGTTCAGAAACTCAGAAGAAAACAGGTGTTAACAAAATAAAGTAAAAAATGTTGTCCAAACCTTTTGAAAACACTCATCTGTAAGGAATAACCTAGACTAACTAAAATATGGGGATAATGTAAGAAAAACAGCTTAATGTGGTAGGAAATGGCTTTTTTTGTTGGTCTTCTGTCTCATTAAAAAAAAGTTGATAGAACCTTGGGTTTGGTTTTTTTTTCAGCAGCTTTTTCCTCACTCTAGTTTTGGAGCTTTTTATTGTATTTATTTTACAAGTATAGTAGAGCTGGTTGAAAACAGAATAGCAGAATACCTTACAATGAGACTTAGTCTCTCAGGTTTGTTTTCAAGAAAACTGGGCAAATGCTTAGTTACATTTGTCCATTTCTCCATTCTGTCCCCCAAGTGAGAGGATCTGATTACCAGGAAAACAGACTTTGTATTAAATTCCAACAACAGCAAATTAAAAATCAACTTAAAAGCAGTATCTCCCTTTATAGGTAACTTTTCAACCAGCCATTGTTTAATGTCTCTAGCCAGTTTGCTTTATAGTATGTCGGGGAAGGAAAAGAAATGCACGGATTGTGGGAGTATTACAATTTACCTGGAGACAAATAAGCAAACAAATATGATCAAACTGCTATTTATCTACTTCCCTAAGAAACATATCCCACGAGTGTCACTGTCACAAGAGTTTGTGTAGGAAGGGGATTTTTATTATTTTCTTGCCAGTTTGTTTGTGACACGGATGAAGGATACAGACCTTTACAGCTGGCAGCAGTCACATACCAGTTCGTTATTCTTGTCTTGTTGCTAGTAACTAGGTGTTATAGTAACTGTGACGTTATTCTGGCATAAGACATTAATGACCTCCAAATGGCAAATAAAGTAAAGGAGTATGTAACATGTAGCATAGATATTCAAGAATCTAAATGTCAGGTATGTGAAACTCCTTCATACATACTTTTCCTTTACAAAGATGAGGAGTATTGAGCAAACTGGGGTCAATAAAGGGGGAATGGAAGGGACCTAGACTCTCCAACAATACAACATTGTCACTTTCTGGGTATTACAGTACTAGTACTTAAGATGTTGTGACCTTGAAAGCTATCCAGTGATATGATCCATGTAAAAATAATACTGTTCCAAAAGAACAGTGCTGTGATAGGAGCCTAACTAGCAGAAAAGTGAAAGAACTCGGACACCTGTTGATGTGTGACTGAGAGCCCTTACATAACTAGAGGCTGTAGTATTAGACTACATTTTAGAGTACTGATAAAATTTTAACACCGAGTTAAATTTTATATGAGTACTGGAGAAGCCATATAACTATTTATTTAAAACTTGCTTTTTGCTGAGACTGTATTCCTCTGTAGAAAAATCACACTGATAGAGTGGTATCACCAGCATTACTGAACAATAACCTACCATGTAGCTAGTAAAGTAAGTTTACACAGGCCAGGAAAAACACTGAGCATAGTTCATGTTGATACACCTTAGATACTAATAATAGGTTTTAGTTCTCACTGCAAAAGAATTAAGTTGGAAATTTGGATCCTGGGAGGAAAAAAAAAATGGACTCAATGTCAGTGTTTTCTTCTAACACCATTAGGAATCAAAAACTAGCCTGCTATGATGTGCATTCTGGTATTTTACTTTGGTATAATAAACTGATCCTACAAATTAATCATCCTTTTCAGAAGTGGGTTTTAATTTTCTGAAATTGCTGCTGGCTTTTTTTTTTTAATTCAGTGAGTCTTGAAACATATATACTTCAAGGAATGGGCATGGGAACATTAAGTAAGTTTTTAATTCAGCATTAGTTTCTTTAGAACCCATTTATCCTAGTTAAAACAGTTAGCAAAAACATGATGATGAACTACACTTGAAAATTGAGTTTGAAATAGTAAATATTAGTACACGTCAGGATACACTATATATTGTAACTATAGGCTCAGAAGAGCTTGTTTCCTGCTTTTTTTTAACATTTATGTTTTGTATAAAGTATTTCTGCAAGACAGAAAAGCAATCTTTCAATGAACCATTCTCCTCTGGAATACCTTTACTTTTTTATAAATACTGAGTATGTATTAAATCATACTTTCAAGTGATTTTTCTCCTCTCTGCAAGAACTTGGTTGATCTGTAATCATGTGTTCTATTAAACTCTCTTGACAGATTAGTTCCAGTAGCAAATGCTGCAGATATTAAACATGCTACCTTTAACTGTTAAGTGATATATACATTAAGAAGATTTCCTGTTTGAATACACATATTGCAGATTTGTTCATATTTTGAATTAAAGTTGCATAGCATTTCAGTGGTCAGTCTTGAGCTGATAAGAGCTATCAGCTTTTATTAAAAATACCTAAATTGATCGCATTGAAGAGACCTAGAGTGTGGGCCTGTGCACTGATAGACAGGAAAATACTGGATGTAAATTTAATAGCAAACTTTAGTGTACCTGTAAATGTAGAAATGTCATCATTTGTACAAGTCTGGAAACTTTTTAAAATACATGAACTTTTTAAGTTCTTTCCTTAAAATAAAATAGCTGCCTCTATTATTTTCACTTGAATGAATTACATAAAGCAAAATGTATGATCTCTTTCTGTGTTGGCTAGTTCTAATTGACATTAATAACCTCATTAATAGCCTTCAAGCCATCAGCCCAAATTTCTTCCCTCCAGGTGTGCATACACAGGCATATTTTGTGCAAATACACTACTACAATATACTAAATATATACTACACAATATACTAAATATATACTATACAATATACTACAATATACTAAATATATACTATATTGCAGTATACTTGCACAAAATTTGTGCAAAAAAGAACACCTGTGAAGAGGAAGGCTCGGAGAAAGTCTAAGGACAAATATCAGAAGATAGGCACAATTTTTTTTGTTTTTTGGCTATAATCTGGTGCATTTGTCAGTAACTGGTTTTCAAGATTTGTATTTCAGGTAGTTGAGCTGCTGCAAACAGTGTAGAGCAGCAGGTGGCACCAGTGTGCATTTTGCCTCTGCACGATAGATGCCTGAAGGTGGATGTAGACAGTTTTGTAAGTAACGTGTCACTAAGAAATCCAGTCCCACAAGTGGCATCCCCCGACATGTGCAACCGAACAGCTCCTGCATACAGAGGGCCTAGAGGAACAGCTATGTCTCTGCTGCCTGTCAGATGCTCAGCACTGAAATCTGCCTGCTCCCATCCCCTGATAAGTGCAACCGAGGGGGAGGAATAGCTCACAACTGTTCTTCCTGGCTCCTTTTCCTAACCAGCGTGCAAAGGGATATGTGGCTACATAAGACTTGGCAAGAGAGCTGGATAAGCATACTGTTCTGTAGGATGTGGAAAATAAAAGTTAGGACATGAAGTCTTAACTTTTTGTCTGGCTTTCTTGTAGTCACATCACTGTGCAGCAGCTGACCTGTAGAAATTATTTCTTCCTATGGCAGAGGTCTTTGTATAGCAGTTTTGCAACCAGGTGCTGTAAGTCAGTTGCTTTCTCCTAACCAGAAGTAATCACCAATGGTCATCTGATGTAAAACATTGGAGGCCTTAGACTAAAAATCTTAACTGCAATCATGGTTATGTCAGTCACAGAATAGTAGGAGCTGGAAGAGACCTCGAAAGACCATCCAGTCCAACCCTCCTGCCTGAGCAGGATCATCTAGAGTAAATCACACAGGAAAGTGTCCAGATTGGTCTGGAATGTCTCCAGAGAAGGAGACTCCACAACCTCTCTGGGCAGCCTGTCCCAGTGATCTGTCACCCTCACAGTGAAAAAGTTCCTCCTTCTATTAAGATGGCACTTCCTATGTTCCAGTTTGGAACTATTTCTGGCACCATGCCATTACATTGGAATCTGGGGCTGTTGTGTTGGTCACCTCTATCTTGGGTGATTAGTGTAGTTTCTGAGTGTTAAAGAAAAAGAGTTAATCAGTGCATTCAAATACCAAAAGTAACTATGCTCTTTCCATTCAGCAATGCCACAGAAGAATACAGAACTGCACTGGCTTTAATAGTTAGAAAAATAATTGTTCATAGCATCTCTAGAAATTATGTAACCTGTTGCTATTAGGAAGTGTGGCTTCTGATTTCATACATGCCAATCTTTAAAAAAATAATTTATTTAATTTGTCATTTGCCTTTTATTTAAAGGTGTGGGACAAGGCCAAGACTTGGACAATGAATATTCATTAAGTGTCTGAATATATAATTTCAGACCTTTTGAGCTAGCTTTGCCACCAAGATTTCTGTTCAGATGTTCTTGTTTCTCCACTTGTTACCTGTACTTTCCTTCCTGCACCCTTATATAAAGAACTGCTTGTCTGCTTTGCAAATTGGATCACTGAAATAATCCAGGTTTACTAGAACTTTTATTTTTACCTAAGAGTCTGTTACTCCACACGTCAGAATCAATACCAATGAAATGTACTGCTAACTCTGTTCCTTTAAAGCTTTCCCTCTTTCTGGGAAACTCAGTAGTTATGAGACTAAAAGTGTCATTTTTACACTTAATACTTTATAATGCAACACATAGTCCTGGATGGCATCTGCAACATAAATCCCTAAGTCTCAATCTGGTCTGCATGTTAAACATGGAAAAACTGTATGTGAAGCTGAAGGGTAGGAATTGGTACAAAGCCATTAGCAGTAGCAGTATAGCACAAGGTATAGTACTACATACAGACTACAAGCTGGTTTTGAACATGTCCTATATCACTTTCAGAGGGCAAATACAGAGAGATAGGAGAAATAAGAATCATACAGTTGTATCTTTGAATGGATCTAGCAGTCAGAAACGCACGTAAAATAATGAGACACAGAGGCAAAATAATCCATCAAGTCATCATGCTGCTTAGTACCTTTAAAACTAGTGTACACTGACAGTATTTCATCTTCAGACTTAACTGATTAATTTTTCCAGAAGTTTAAAGAAGAGTCTGTACTCAGAGAGTACAGTTAAAAACCTAACAGTTAAAAACTTAATTAGCCTCAATGTGCAACTTTAATTAGAATATTATATTAGCACTACATTCTTCCATCAGAATTATAGTGTCTGGTAATGCATTGTAGATTAAACTTTGTCCTGCTGACTTTGCTTTCAGGCTAGGCCCCGCAACACTACTCAAGGGTCAGAGTTTATTTGATCTAGATACAACATTCTTAGGCTTAGTGGAAAAAAAAAATCTAAGCAGATTTTTTTTTTTCTTAGAAATAGATAAGAGAAAAAGAGAATCAGCAGCAGCTTCTTCAGTCTGGGCCTTGGGCTTAATGCAAATTCCATTCTAGATGGGATTACCTAGAAAGCTTCTTGGGAAAAATATACTCATTTTAAATTCTTTTAATGTATGTGCAGAGAGGAGTATGTGCAGGGTATTTAATTAATTTTAAAAGTGTTAATTATTAAAAAAAGTGTATGTGTAAATGTACAGTTTGAGAGAAAATTAGTATAGGTCATCAAAGTTTTGTTCTTATGTAAGGTGAGCTTTTGCAGCTTCAGCTGATTAAGAATTTATAAATATACCACAGCATCTGCATTCTGTCAGTTCTTAGAACTCTCTACTGTTTGCCTAGGTATTTTGAAGAAGGATCAGTTGTACCAACAACCTCACTATAAGTATTCTTTCAGTAAGCATTAGATTCAATGTAATGTGAGAGCGAAGTGGATCTTTCAGGTAGTCAGACTCCCAACATCTATCCTACTACCATAGCAGTATTAGAAGAAAATGACAGTAACACTAAAATTTAAAAATTCTTAATTTGTCAAAATTTAGTTTCCTCTATCTGTACTTCTGAAGAAGAGCCAAAAGAAAACAAGGAAGGATGGGGTAAATAATACAGGATCCGAAATTAAACTGTCATGAAGAGCAAATAATTCCAGTTGTCATCACACGTTACAAATGGGGAGAGTTGACTTACTGCCCATGAAAGGTCTTGCCAGATACAGATAGTATCATCTGTCAGTTGACCATAGCAGAGGCCCAGGGAAAGCATAAGAATCAGGCAAGTTGTCCTGATTTTTTCCCAGAATGATTTCCCACCCCCCAGCATCTTGTATGTCGGAGACAGTGTCTGTAATTTAAGATGAGCGTTTTTTGTGGTGTTACCCTGTACTTTTATAAGGCTGTGTAAACTTAAGAGTATCACCAGAAAGGCACTCCACATCTTACCACTTAACTGCATGACCTGTAACTGACTCCTTTCATTTGTTTTGAATGTACCTCCTGTTAATTTTAGTTGATGACCTCTACCTCTTACTCTGGAAGAGACAGTGAAAAATCTTTCCCTTTTAACCTTTCCTACACCATCCACTCATTCATTTTCGAGGGTAATTCCATTATACTATATTCTTCATTGTATGGCAGCTTTTGTTATCATGGCTTATTCCTGTTGCCCTTCTCAGGGGTTTTCCCAGTTCTGCTCTATCCCCTGAGAGGAAGGGAACCAGAACTGCCTTTGGTGTTTGAGTTGCAGGAGCACAGCGTTGGTAAGAATAGGCATCCATGAAATCTTAAGTATGCAGGCCAAGAAAGAGACTTCCTTCTGCCCTCCATTGAGTGTCACAACCTCGATTTCCTCTTTCAGTTCTAGTGCTTTAGAAGCTATTTCTAAAATTTAACCATGAGAACTTCTTAGTATTGAACTAAGCTTGCTTACATTTAGAATATTTCTGGATTTGGGGGATATGGGTTTTGTTTTTGGGTTTTTTTTTTTGCAAGGGGAGGAGAGGAGTGGTTAAGAGAATAACATCGGATTGAATTCTGTCTTAGGTTGCTGACAGACCACTATTTCCAAGATACATGGTTACTGACTGAAGATCATTTACAGATGCCCCCTGATTATTAAACAATACATAATTTTATTTTTTTTTTAACCTACCAACTTCAAATGTTAATTCTCTCCAATGTGAGAGAGTGGGAGCAAAACCAAACATGAGCTGATTCCATTAACATACAATGGGAGGAAGAGATGCCTGCCCTGACCTGTGTTCATTCAATCCCAGAATCCTCAGAACTGGTTCTATATGGTTTGTGCCCCTCTTTCAGAAAGAGAGATGGTTTTTGCCTGGAGTAATAACTGACAGGAGGAGATCACGTGAAATACTGGAAATGCAGGCCCTGGTTAATATTAGTCCTTCAAAGACTTCTATAGAGGATTTCAAATAGTGAATCTTTTGCCACAGTTGCTACAGTTCTGAATTTTGTGGTATGTAATACCTCTATATTTAAGAAATATGCCTTAATGTGTTAAGTCCATCAAAATCTCTTACACTATGTTCTCTTACCTGCACTTCAAGGTATCAAGTCAGCTGTGTATTTGGCTTGCCTTCGTTCCTATTTTCTCGTAAGATTACAAATGTGTGTTGGTTATCACTAGCAGAGACCTCTCCTTTTAGAATGTTTTTGTAAGCACAAGAGGAAGGTACCTAAGGGACAATGATTCTCTCATCAGAACAGTGAATTCCATATAGAATTTGCAAGTCATGACTTCCCGTGTTTCAAATTGGTGCTGATAACCTGTTTCATTTTAGATTTCCAGAACCACAGGAATTAAAAAAAAAAAAAAGAAAAAGAACCCACGAGAAACCTTTTTAATTTTAACTTCACAGACTTTCACAGAGTAACCACCTTGAGAGATCATTAAACCAGAACAGTTTATCTGACTGCATGACCTTAACATAAGCTAATCATTGTTGTTGCCCACTACTTTAAACCTTTGCTTGGACCTAATTAAACTCATGATCTACCCCATCCTTAAAACCATGCACAGTTACCTTGCTAAATTAAAATGTGGTTTATGTAGCCTTATCTTTTAATGAATGACTGGTTTTATGGAGATGCTATTTTTCAGTGAAACATCATAGTGATTGTTGTATTAAGCACACAAAAAATAAATACTTCAGAATTTTAGCTGTTCTTTATAGATTTGAGAGTGTGTGTTAGCACTAGTAAATTTGTGTTTGATACAGATCTAGAAAATCTGTATCAAAGTTGCTAAATATGTCTTGTGATACAGCATTTGTCTCCTCTAATCACATCTGTGCATGCATTTATTTTTGCCTTTTTAGTATACAATGGTCAAGTAGACAAATTCTCTGCTAAAATGGTACTGCCAAGCCTTAAAACCATTCAGGTAAAGACCCTTCTTAGCATGTGTGTGCTCTGGTTTTATCACAGTATAATGAATACAGTCTTTAGTATGTTCATAGCACTTTTTGATAGCAAGTACTGTTCAAGGTCTGTCTTTAAAAAGAATCTTTTACATTCTTCATGAGTCATCTCCATAATACACACACTTTCATATACAAATAATATTTCTGTATTGCACCATGCCAGCTTTAAGTAGGGCTAGCAATTTTTTTTTACACCAAGCCTGCACTGGAAAAATAAGTGGTTCTGTGGCTTTATGTTGCTTCATTTCTTCTGCTCAGTTTTGGTACTTGAGTGCTAAGGCTCAGTTGGCTTTCCCTGCCTTGTAGGGATTACATAAATGACATTACAAAAATGACTCAAATGCAACCTCTTTCTTGATCTTTAAAAACTGGTATCAGTTTAGTTGAAGTATTTGGCTCCTTACCTAAGAAAAAAAATGAGTTCAGCTGACTTGCTTATATAACTTATCAGTGCTGTTTACATGTCTTTCCACAAATAGGTGCAGCCTAGGGCAGAGGTGTGTAAGGACTGGTAAAACCAGTCTTCCTTTGCTTCACACTTAACCTTAGAGTGCTTCATGCTCTTTGAGAGCATCCTGAATCTCTATGAACCAAGTTCACCTAACACACCACTGTGTCAAGTTGAACCTTTTCCTAGTCATATACATTAACAACAAATAATCTAACATTTTAAATTTTGTTATTTCTTTTCTCTCTTTTTCTCCATTGAATATTCTGCAGTTGAGATAAGCTTTATTTTAACCTTTTCTCTTTGTCTGGCAGCCATATATGTTGAAATAGCTATAGCTCTTTTGTGGTTCTTAAAATATATTCAGATGACCCCTGTGAGAGTAGAAATGTCATGCTGGACTGTTTGTCTCTTTAAAAAAGAAGTGGCAATTTTAATTCCCCTCCTACAGCAGTTAAACACCGTGAACAAGGAATCAGCAGTGACAGAACATGGCAGGTTGTAGCTATTGCAGTTAAAATGTTTGGCACAAAGTTTTCTTACAGTTGCAAGGACAGGCATCCTTGTTTTGTGGAGGGGAAGTTTCATATACAGCATTTCTGTTAAAGTGAAAGTACATGGTTATTAGAGATACAGTCAATGTTTTTCTAAGAATTAGGTGTTGGCTGTATTAATGTTTACAGACATTTTGGTCACGTCATTTTCTATCTCTTCTGCTAACACTGTAATCATTCATTTAAAATGCTTTCTAATTAGTCCAGTATAGCAAAAACAAGTCTGTAAAAGTTGGACTTAATTTCTGCAACTCTAAATTGTGTGTAAATTTAAACAAAATAAAAGGACCCAACTTGATTTCCTCAGCTTCAATAATAAGCAAGCTAAATTTCTTTCAATTCTTGATAGCATTAGAATGATTTTTCTTACTGAATCACATCTGAAAAGTACCAGAATATCAGCAGGCCATCCCCACCACATCTTGGCCTCAGCTAGGAGTTCACAAGCCTTATAATACCACTGCCATTGTCACTGTTCAAATACATAAAAGCTCAAAGACAAGTACTTTGCAAATTGAGTTTATAAAGTGATACCTTTACCTGAACAACATAGAATCATAGAATGGCTAAAGTTGGAAGGGACCCCCAGAGGTCATCTAGTCCAACCCCCCTGCAAGAAGCAGGGACACCCCCAACTAGATCACGTTGCTCAGGGCCTCATCCAACCTGGCCTTGAACTTCTCCAGGGATGGGGCATCCACCACCTCCCTGGGCAACCTGTTCCAGTGCTCCACCACTCTCACAGGAAAGAACTTTTTCCTAATATCCAATCTAAATCTCCCTCGCTCTATTTTGAAACCATCACCCCTTGTCCTGTCACGACAGGCCCTACTGAACAGCCTCTCCATGATTCATTCAGCAGGTATATTTTACCTCAGTGATCATAAGACTTTTTAAAATTGGAAATCCAGCACTGACATAAGCCACAGCTTTGTGTTTAGAAAAAAAAATCATATTTATACGAGATACTTCATTATGCATAGCTGTCCCAAATGCTGTTGTGGAGATACTATTAATCAAAAGCATGATAACTACATTAAAATACTAAAAAAAGGTAATATTCCTAGTGTGTTACCTATTACAACAGTGTATAGACAGGAGCTAGGAGTCCTGGCAAATACCAATGGCACCTGAATTAGATTTGCTGTAGGTTGTCTTTGCAGGGATTACATTATATTTTGAACATACCTTTCAAACTGTGTTGCTGCTCCAGGATACAGCAGACCTCAACATATACATTTTGGGGATTTTGTTAATTTGAAGTTGAGTGTTGATAGAAGTTGCATGTTTTGTGGCAGATGAAGTATTTACTAGTTATTTTTCATTGGGACAAAACACAACACAAAAAAAAAAAAATTGGAAGTGGTCTGTGTGGGTCAGAGGAATCCTGATAGACTATATGCTGGCCTACAGTTGGAATGCAGACACAAAACATATGGATCCACTGTAGCATTCAGAAAAAGCCCCCTGATTTTTTTTAAATGTAGAAAACCAGCACAACCTCTTTGAGAAGAACTTTTCACGACTATTGAATCTCTTGAGTCTTCATAATGGTGGGTATTAGGGGTTTGTGTGCACTACACTACTAACCTGCCCTCTATTAAATTCTGGCAATAGCATGGTTCACATACATGGCCACATATGGATTGCCCTGATGTTTGCAGTTAGTTCTGGCAGCCCAGAAGAGTGGTCATAAAGCTGAGGTTGAACACTAATTATGGGATACTAAAGGGAAGCTTGCACTGTTTCTATAGCAAGACTTAACTTCACATGACATTGAAGCATATACACAACTTCAGAGTGTAAATATGATTACACAACATTTCCTTCATCCTCTCGCAGTAGAAAAGATTTCTTTTTAAATACAATCTCCTGTGTCACCTAGTTGCAGTCTTTGATCAGGCAACATGCCTAGTGACACGCTTCTGAAGCATGTTGAGTTGCCTTGACTGTCAGAAATCCTGACTAACCAGCCCCCCTGATTTCCTGTTCCAGTATCACACAGATAATTAAAGTCAAAGCAAAGATTAATTAGGTAATTCATTTGCTGCTTCTACACAAATAGATGTGTGCTGCCTTGTAAACATTAATGTGACCGTGTCACTGAGCTAGAAGAAATTTGTGGCACTCCATAACAGGAAATCCTAAAATACTTGGCAAGATTTATAAAAGGGTTTAAAAAAAAAAAAAACCAAACAGAGTAGTAAACTTCTGCTTTGAAAACCAAGTGCCTTCCTCAGAGCAACCCAAATTTGCCTGCTGCATCCATGAAAGCTGTTCCTGCAGTGAAGGTCAAAGGTTCTGTTGTTGGTACACCAGCTGATCATCTGTAAGCCTGTCAGGCTGTACTGCTGAGCATGACAAACTGCTGGGCATTGCTGATGTGCGTCACAGGACCCGGGGGTTTTGCACGGGGATTAGTCAGGCTCTATTTGGAAACGCCCTCAACTGCACCTTGTGCTGCTATATTAGTGTTTCTCAAGCAAGAGGAATTTTCTTTTGCTTCTGCAGCTGCTCCTGCAAAACCCTCTGGTAAGTGTGCACAGCTTCTGTCAACAGTATTGACTCTTGCCTTTTGCCTGTGTTTTTAAACCAAGGGGATGAGCTGAAGCATTGCTTACCGTTGTTTAAGGGGAAAAAAAACCCTCCTTTTTTAAAAATAACAATTAAAAAATACAGCACAGAATTAGCAACAGCATTGAAAGAAATAAATACAATTGCCAGGTTTTATTTAATTGGTTAATTCAACTTAAAACTTCCTCTGCTTTTCATTTGTATCGGAGTAGCTTGTGTGGGTGTTTTAAGAATTACATAATTATGTTGCATGCACGTCTGCTTGTATTTCTGTACAGCAGGAAGAGCAGAGATCATGTAATGTAGCAGACCAATTCTTAAAAGGATTTGGTTGGTTTTTGTAGGCAGCCTGTATGCAAGCCCTGCGTCTCTGGACCCTGCTTGCCACCTCTGCTGTTGCAGTAGGACAAAATCAAGGACAGAAGATTCAAGAGTGCCCTAAGCTAAACGCACAGGTACTCTCCTTTAAAAACCACGAGAGGAAACACTGCTCTCATGTTTTCTGTGAAAGCTTATGTTTGCTCTCCAGATTTTTTAGGGTTTGGGGTTTTTTTTGTTTGTTTTGGGTTTTTTTTTCAAACTAAATATCAGAATCCAGCACATTAAGTGTAAAAATTTGTGATTAGGCTAGTTAGTGAAGCCACCTTGAGTTATATCATATAGCCTGTGCTGGGACTCTAGTTTTGCAGCATGTTATCAACCAACTGTGAAGATACTCGGTGTTCTGTTGTTTACTTTCTAGATAAGTAGTCCTAAGGCTATTTCTTGTCAAAACTGCCAAAAAAGTAATTTGGTAATTACTAGTTACTAAGGATTTCTTACCATACTTGATTCTACATCATAGGAATATAAACTATATAATGGCTATGGGGTTGGTAATTATAAATAAATAAATACCTGTCCTGAGCTTAGGCTATGCTAGCTGACTGCAGGTTCACTGGTGCAGTTCTCCTGAGTAGCTGCAGGTGATGGAATGACTGATGTGACACTTGCATCCAATAGCTTTTAATATTCCTGTCCAAAAGATAAGCCTTCTAACAGGCTGCTAAGAAAAACTACCATTGCACTCATGGAATAAGATTCAAATTGTCTAAGTTAAAGCCAGTCTTCCTTTATACATACATGAGCACATGCAGCTAGCTATATGAGCATATACAGAGGGAGGAAAAGATACACACACACTCTTGTTCTGTGGTTTTTGTTACGGTTCCCCTGCTTCTTGGAACTCATGCATTGCAAACAGAAGCTTGCTGCATGAAGAAGCTTGCACAGTTTTCAAAAGCTTTTTGGTAAGCTTTGTTTTCTAGAGTAAATAGATGAGTGTTCTGTAATAATAGCAAAAAGAAAAAGGGACTGGAAAAAAAATATAGGATGTGTCCCTATAACTTATAATTTCACCAAACTTTTACTTTCTGCCCCCAAGAACACTGAAACCAATTTTCTGAAGCTTGCCAGTTATCAGATTTCATGGCTATCACCAGTGCAATGCCTTGCCTTTTTTGGTACATGTCCATAAGTAAGCATATGTGATAGCTGGTCTCAGACCTTGGAACTGGACATCTGCAGTTCCCAAAATAAATGTCATTTATTCTTGGTTTATACTTTTTTTTACCTGGAAGCTGTCCTCATAGACTGGAAATAAAATTACAAATAATGGAATCCTGTCAATTTTATCATTTTGTTTTATGTTTTCCTTGTTTAGCAATAACATTAATGTTCTCTCTCCTTGCTAGCCCTTGGGTGTCCTCTGTATCAGAAGTTAATAGGTTTGTAAGCTAGTCTGGTCTAAGGCAGGCTTACCCACAAAACAGAAAGAAAGAAATTGTGTGATAACTGAAATTGACACGTTGTCAATAGTTTTATGGATAGTTCTTATTCATTGTCTTACCACTTCCATGACATTACCATAATCTGAAATTTTGCATACCTTTAATATTCTAAGTACAAGAACAGTTCTTGCTATTGTTCAGAACTACTGACACCTGACAAAGTACTATAACAATAATTGAGAATTACAGAGAAGCTTCCTTAAAATTGTATCTACCCATAATGCAGGGTGTTTTCTTAGCATTGATTTTTGGAAGTTATCCATACTAGATCAGTCTTTGTAAAATAAGAAAACTTTCTATTTGCCAAGGAGTGTAGGCTTACAGGGTATCAGTACAAAAATACTTAACCCCATTTTTATGTCCTTGGTCAAAGCATTACTCAGCAGATTTATGATGATAACCTCTTATATTTTTAGTTATTGCTAGTAATATTTCAGGCTGTGTTTCTAGATTTGATTGTGAAATGAGCCATATCTCCATGTAGTTAAACTAGCAAGTCATTCATCAACTCATCTTTCCCAATTTAACATGTCAGACAGTGAAAACAAGAGAAGGTCCCACAGTCATAATTTATACTAAGTTTCCTTTTTTATTGGACTTTTTTTTTTAACCACAGGTAACTTACATTGTTGTTTTACTGGGTAAGGGAGGGAATTAACTCCTTCACCTCCATCTCTCAGTAGATTCAAAAGTTCAGTATAATCTTAACTCCAGAATATGACATTACACCCTGTGTGCACCATCAGTTATCGATTCCCTAGGATACCTGACTGAAAATGCCTACTACAGGAGCTGTGGATTCACTCAACTACCCACCTTTCATATTAGTGATTACCACCAACTGTTCTTTTATAATCAAACTTAGATACACTCAAATACTAAGAGAATCATATATATATATAAGCAGTGTCCAGACACAACGTAAAGGCAGCTGTTTGCACTCCTATCCAATTATATATAAGAATCATTATTTCAAAACTAGATTTCTATGTAGTCTTTACAGTAAACATTTTTTCTCTTTGTTTAACACAGCTACAGGTCTTGTACTCCATAGACTTGTAATTTTCACAACTATCCTTGTTGTAAATTACCCATTCTGTGGTTTGTAGGACTGGGGGATTTCCAACCCTGCGTGAATCCATTACTGTTCATTCATCAAGGTATGACTATATCATTGTTAGCTACAAAAGAATTTCCTACATCCTTATCCCAATTACCTGCTATTACAAGCAATCAGATCTATTTTTTTTTCCCTTTTCATCTGCCCAATTAAGCTCAACCTCTAAAATAGTCTTTTTCAATTTCATTCTCCTTGCTTCTCTTTGAAGGCTTCTTAAAAGTGACATGAGACTAGATACTTGAATGTGGTTTTGGCCAGTGTATATGCCAACCACAAATTACCTTTGGGAGTTGTCACCTTTTGACATGTGTTTTAAGAGAGATACTGGCCTTTGAGTTAACATATATGAGCACATATAGATGTCCTTGGTAAGAAAGCAAAACTCTTCTCACACACTTCTGTAAATGAGGGAGTAGATAGGGGCACTTAAGCAATTCAATGTGATATCCTTTCAGATGTGACAATGAAATACTAATTCCTTTTCCTGTATTTTAGTTCTGTGTGTAGAAGCTCCTTGCTCTGAAAAGCTTTCTTGCCTTTGTTAGGTGCTGTGGAGATTTTGTTTGGCTGTTTCTCCATATGTGTCCTTCCCAGTCAACTGGTTGATCAGAATTTGGGGCCTCTCTTGTATAACAAGTTGACTCATAGAGCTATTTAAACAATTAATGGAAACACAAATTTTATCAAATTAACTGAACTTTTCTTATTAACATCTTTTCCCCTCTTCTTTCATCTGTCTTATCAGCTCTTTCCAACTCGAATATGCTTGTCTCTTTCAGGTCTGAAGAGTGGCAAGTATAAAACCTAAAACCAGCAGCTAGACTGGGCAGAAATATAAGATACTGCAGGAGACAGTTTGCTAGAAAACCTGTGACTGCTTATTAGACAATTTCATTTACTTTTAATACAACAATGATAAAGCCAAAATAAAAGAATTGCTACTTAAGGCAAATATGAGTACAAGGAACTAGTGATGGGGACAGTGGATATTTTTTCTAACCCTAGTTGTGTAATAAAAGTGTTAAAGTGAGTTTCAGGAGGATGGATCCAGGCTCTTCTCAGTGATGGCCAGTGACAGGACAAGGGGCAATGGGTCCAAGCTGGAGCATAGGAAGTTCCATGTGGATGTGAGGAAAAACTTTTTCCCTGTGAGGGTGACAGAGCACTGGCACAGGCTGCCCAGAGAGGTTGTGGAGTCTCTTCTCTGGAGACATTCAAGACCAATCTGGACACATTCCTGTGTGATGTAATCTAGGTGATCCTGCTCAGGCAGGGGGGTTGGACTGGATGATCTTTCAAGGACCCTTCCAACTCCTGACATCCTGTGATTCTGTGTGTAAGGCTTTATGAGGTTTTGCCTATGGAAGTGTCTGTGAGACTGAAATTGCCTGGGTTATACTTGCTGCAGGAGACTTTTTTTCTTCCCCCCAAATTAAAATCCTCTTCAACTGACATCAATTATTGTGTAAAAATTAAAGATGTATTAGAAATAAATGAACCTTAAAAAGTGATCTTGAGTAGGAGTATCAGTTTACAACACTGAAGAAGGAAGCTTTCATCATACTTGAACCTTAGGCAATGTCTTGTTTAACATCATCTACTGAAGTGTTTACTAAGGAGGTTTTTCCTCAGGTTGTTTCAGAGGCTTACGAAAGGGCTCAGTCTGAAATAAAACAGTAGCAAGCTATCCAACCTCCCTCACAGCCTCTCCTGAGCTCTCCATCTCCCCCAACATCTCTTCTGTTTAAACAGGCCACACTAGGAAGTCTGTTGCTTGGTATCTAAGTAAACCAATTCATGCTTTAAGTACTTGTGCAAAAACACACGTTTAGAATGTGCTTTGTTTAATTTTGCATTCCAAGTCTAAAGATAAATGTTATGATTTCCCTCTTGAAAGTCAATTTACAGAGAAAAATTATGAGATTCAAATTGCATTCTCTTTAATTAGAGAGAAAAAAAAATACTGCCTGCCCACAAAACAACTAGTAAGGTTGGGGGTTTTTTGTTTACCAGCAGCATATAATGTACAAAAGAAATATCATAAAACACATTTAAAGAGTTTCACATTCTCAACATTTTGTTTCATGAAACTAGATCTTCTGATAATTATGAATAAATGGCTATGAATGCCTTGTAAAAAGTATTCAAAAATGCATTTCAGAAGATTAGGGAATTCTGTAATGGATATTTTTCAGGAATTTTCTTGTTAACACACATTAGCTTTCTCAATGATTCCCAGCCTGGATGTACCTGCTAGTTGGAAGCCAGTCCTAATACTGTTTTGAATTTGCTATGCTAATACAAGTAGCAAGGCACCAGGGAACAATTATCTTCATTTAGGAAGTGGCACTTTCTCATAAAATGTCTTTGCTGTAGGATGGCAAAGGAAAACCTCAAATCTTCCAAACCAAGTGAATTTAATCCAGTAGGAAATACCAGGGTACGATGTAAGAATTTTTTTGCAAGATACTCAGGTATAGATTAAACTCTTTGGATGGGTGGAAAACCTTGGAAAATTCTCAGTGACTCATGATTAGGGTTTTAGGAGGATTTGTATTTTCTGTTTTTGAGGATATCTGCAAGAAAGTAACAGTAAGTAGTATACTGGGGGTTGGAATTTTTTGTTATATTGAAAAAAAAACAGGAACACTGATATGGAAGAAAAGATACAATCCAGCAAAACTAAATGTAAAATTTAGCACTGTGTTCAAACTACTTGTTTCTGTAATTTTGAAGAAAATTTGGTCATCACCAACTGAATTTGAATCATCATGCCATGTATAATATTACTGCTAACAAAGTATGTGCATTCAAATGTATATATTCAAATGTGGGTCAAAATAGCCCTTCAGCTGAGGTGCCTCTTCAAAGCTGAAAGGTTATACCCCCAGTTATAGATGCTGTGTTTCAAGAACAGCAGGATTCAAATGGATGGGCCAGGACAACATGAAGAATTATCAGAGATTTAGAAAATTGTTTTCTCCAAAAAAAGATTGAAAAAAATGGGGTTCTTTAGTCCAGGAGAAAGGGAAAAATAGCCAGTGAGTACCCTCTGAAAAAGAATACTTTCCTCCACCAAACTGAATGACCTATAATTACAGTAAAGAAGGTTAAATAGAGATTAAAAGCAAGCTTTTCTGAACATAAAGGTAGTTGAGGACTAAAATACATGGCTGAGGAAAATAGAAAATTTAATTAGCTCACTGCAGCAAGCATTACTCACTATGTACAAGAAAAGGAAAGCTGAACAATCAAGAGTGTGACAAATGTATTTCATAGCTCTTCATCACCTCTGAAATTCTATATACAGAAAATCCCTTATAGACAGATTGAAAATATCTGATGTTTTTGCTTTAGAAAGACTCCATACATGATTTTAAAGGCAGGAAATACATACTAAATTGGGAAATTTCTGGCAATAAGCAGTTTCTTTTACCATTTCTGCAAGGTTGAAGAGAAATTTGTAAAGTGGGCAAAGGTTTGGGGTGGGGAAGGAGTTATTTGGGAAAGGGTGGAGATTTGGGTTTGGTTTTACTGAATTCAGCATTTGTCACAATGTTAAAGAAATATTACTCATTCAGAGGGAATATTTAGTGTGATAGCACATGTTATTTCCAAAGCATGCAGTAAAATAGGTAAGAGTAAATAATTGATGGACCTGCTAGGGAGTGGGAGTTGCTATATGGCCTTGTCCTGTCAGACTACTTGGCTGACACATGCAGCATTCTCAAAGCAATGAGTGTCTAAAATCAGCCTGCCTTTATCTATGTTGAAACTTTAAGGGCATATGAATGGCCCAAAGAGCTGGTTTTAAGGTTCACCATCTCCAAGTGGCAAAGTGATACCACATGTCCTGTTTCTATATTTCCTACAAATACAATTATCTTTCCTGCAACTATCAGCTTATTGAATAAGTTGGTATTATGAAAGGAAATGGAAACAGATGTTGAAAGCACACAGAACTGTATCCAGTCAGCCAGAGTATTGTCTCTTCTTACACTTGTCTTCCTGTCCTGAGCATGTCTTGGTGTTGTGTGAAACTTTACAGATGTGGAGCTTCCAATCTGATGGGTAGCAGGTATTATCTAGTAATATACTATATGGAAATATACTTTGTAAGTATATTTCTGCCTTTTTTCTTGCTCTTCATAGATGCCAGAATTTCAGAAGAAGACTGTCCATATTAAGGACCCAGGGAGAGTAGAGGAGATTATTTGTGGCCTCATCAAAGGTGGAGCTGCCAAACTTCAGGTAAAGAGAGTAGAAGGTGTAACTGGCTTGGAATTAAAACAATTGTGATTGCTGCTCTATGCCAAAAAAATTTAAATGTGTGTATAAACATACATGTCAACCTTCAAGAAATCTACAAGATCTTAGACATCTGTTAAAACTCTCTGTATAGACCTCATTGATTCAGCTGTAATTCAGCCAGATGCTAGTTAATGGTTGGACTGGATGATCTTAGGGGTCATTTCCAGCCTTAAAATTCTATGATTCTATGATACCTGATATAAACATATAAACTTAGTAATTTCAGGAAATAATTTGTCCAAAGGAATTATAAAAACAGTTTGGTTAGGGCAAAAAAGTTATTCCTGTTGGATAGTCTGGCTTATGTTACAACTGTTCAATAAAATAGGGAGATTTCTGTGATACTAAATTGTTGATCATTCAGAACTTCTAGCCAGTCTTTAGTTTGTCCCTGTGTGTTGTAAGACAGTTTTGCTTTTTCTTTCTTTAAATAGATTATTACAGATTTTGATATGACATTAAGTAGATTTTCCTACAATGGAAAAAGATGTCCAACTTGTCATAGTGAGTACTTTTTTAATACAGTTTGGTTTGTTCATTCTTTTTAGTTTTTCCTTGATTTTTAATTTTCCATACAATTTATTGCCTAATATGTTAGATTTCATACTAATTTGTTAACTGATCTGTACATCCTTGAAGTATTCAAGTGACTGTTTATATGTGGGTTTATATATATATATATTAATCACCATCTATGTAAATTAAAATCAGTTAAGTTGACATTTACAATTAAAATACTAAGTTCTTAACTGTAAGATGCTAATGGCTCGATTTGGTAGGGATGGCTTAGAATTTTTAAGGTAATCGTCCTGACACCTCAGAAATCATAGAAATCAGAACAGTTTGGACTGGAAGGGACCTTAAAGTTTCTCTGGTTCCAGCCCTTGTCATTAGCATGGACACCCTCTGCTAGAGCAGGTTGCCCCAAGCCCCATCCAGCCCGGCCTTGAACACAGCCACAGCTTTCTTGTGGCAGCCTGTGCCAGGACCTCACAGCCCTCACAGTAAAGAATATTGTCCTAATGTCTAATCTAAATCTACCCTCTTCTAGTTTAAAGCCATCACCCCTTGTCCTATCACCACACTCCCTGATAAACAGTCCCTCTCCATCTTTCCTGGAGGACCCTTTAGGTATTGGAAGACCACTATAAGATCTCCCCAGGGCCTTCTCTTCTCCAGGCTGAACAAGCCCAAGTCTCTCAGCCTGTCCTCACAGGAGAAGTGCTCCAGCCCCCTGATATCTTTGTGGCATTCCTCTCAACTCACTCTAACAACTCAGTGTCTTGTCTTTCCTGTACTGGGGACCCCAGAGCTGGATCCAGTACTACAAGTGGAGTCTCACCAGAGCAGAGTAAAGGAGTAGAATCACCTCCTATGCCTGGTCATGCTGATTTTTATATTCTTGATGTTATGATCCTGTAGCCTTTCACAACAAACAAAGGAGAATCTAGTATTGAATTTACTAATGAAGTAGGAGTTCTAAAACATATGGGATGCCTCATGGTGACTTCAGAAACAGCTAAAACCTCAAGAAATAGATAAGAGAGTTTTTAACTGACTTTTTGCTTCAGAGATGAGGTGAAGGACAGTAAGAGATCTTCATGCTTATAAAGAAAAATGT
>VXBZ01000666.1:36662-46847 GCA_013399135.1 Heliornis fulica | reverse complement strand
GCCCCTTTATCATCTTTGTGGCCTCCTCTGGACCCTCTCCAACTGGTCCAGGGGGTTAATAATCCAAACATCTCCTTCCCTCAGTCCAGATCTTCCTCACACCAGAAACACAGCTCCTTCAATCACACCACAGGGCTCCAACAACGCTGGGAAAAGCGGGTGGTGAAATCGTCTCTCGACGCCATTTTGAGCCAAGGCTTCAGTTCCACACACGGCAAAGGGCGAGTAAATGGGGAATGAGGCACTGTGCTCCCAGCAGCCAGCACAGAGCAGGGGCTGGGGAGAGCAGAGACCTCCCAAAGCCTTAAACCAACACTCCTGGGGGGGAAACACTGGATAAAGGGACCTGTGGAAGCTCCTGTCAAGTTTTCAAATCCATTTATCAAAGTGTCTCTGACGCCTGTTCTAAAACGAGCGGAAAGGTCTGACAAGCTGCGGAGTCGCTGCTGCTTTCGGCTGTTTGTGTGAAGGACTTATCAGCTTTCTTCTATATATCCCTTGGTCTAAGAAAAGACCCCTGCTCCCTAAACCTCACCATTCAACCACCTGAGAGGAAAGATAAGCAGCACCTTATTAAATCCACCTAAAAGCATCGTTTTTAGGATGTCTCCTTTCCAGCCCCATGCCGGTAGGACAAGGCAAGCAGCAGTGCCCGGGGATGCAGGACATAAGGATTGGGTAAAATTCATTATGATCTTGCCCCAAACTGGTCCAAATGGACAGCAAATTATCTACACAGACATCAAAAGTGGTCTAGGAAACAGGCACCGAGACCCAAGTGCTCAATGCCTGCTGTGGGACGGTGCCAGGAGCTCTCCTGCTTGTAGTCAAAACTCCGGCTGTGGACGAACAATACGAGTTTGTTTACCTCAACATCAAACACTTGATTTTAACAACTCTCTGTTTTGACTTTTTTTTTTTTTTTTACCCTCTGGAACCCTCCTGCTCCCACAGGGATTCAAAATGGTTTCTTATTTTGAGGAAGAGGGAGGAGGGGAAAGAAGCCTTTAGGTAATCATCCAGTTCCAGAAGCTGTTGGAGATACCGTACCAGCCGCTCTGCCCCGGGTGCTTGTACCATGCTGTGCTCAGCCCCCCCAAACCTATTTACCAAGCAGGACATGTAGAAGAAATGGGTTTTTTTTTAATTAGAAAGAAGGAAATCGTCAATATTTCATCAAAATCCCATTTCCAGATCCCAAAATAAGGAGGATAAACCCTCCCCCGTCATCCACCCATATTCCAAGACACTTGGTAATGCCAAGCGCCCAGCTCTGGTGCTGAGCACAGCCACCCCTGCTCAGAGCACAGCTTCTGGCACCTCGGTGGGGAGACATCTGCAACCCTTTGATGCTGCCAAAGAGAAGAGGTTGGGGAGCTGGGAGAGCTCATCTAAGCGTCCACGCAGCATCAATCACCACATGGCTGCAATGGTGGTTCGAGGAGGGAAGCCATTTCCCACCCCTCCCCTCCCGCTCTTCTGGAGAAAGCTCAGTTGGGCAGAGAACCTGAGATGTCAGATAAAGAAGGGTTGCTGTAGTTCCCCCTTGATATTTAGACACTGGGAATGGGGGAGGAAAGGGTTGGTTTCCTCTGAAGCCAGGCTGAGAGAGTTGGGGTTCTTCAGCCTGGAGGAGAGAAGGCTCCGGGGAGATCTTATAGATCTTCANAAGAGAAGAGGTTGGGGAGCTGGGAGAGCTCATCTAAGCATCCATGCAGCATCAATCACCACATGGCTGCAATGATGGTTTGATGAGGCACCGAGGGAAGCCATTTCCCATCCCTCCCGCTCTTGGAGAAAGAGCAGTTGGGCAGAGAACCTGAGATGTCAGATAAAGAAGGGTTGCTGTAGTTCCCCCTTGATATTTAGACACTGGGAAGAGGGGAGGAAAGGGTTGGATTCCTCTGAAGCCAGGCTGAGAGAGTTGGGGTTCTTCAGCCTGGAGGAGAGAAGGCTCCGGGGAGATCTTATAGATCTTCAAGTCCCTGAAGGGGCCGACAAGAAAGCTGGGGAGGGACTTTTTAGAAGGGCCTGGAGTGACAGGATGAGGGGGAATGGTTTTAAATTGGAAGGGGCAGATTTACATTGGGTATTAGGAAGAAATTCTTCCCTCTGAGGGGGGTGAGGCCCTGGCACAGGGTGCCCAGGGAATGGTGGCTGCCCCCTCCCTGGAGGGGTTCAAGGGACAGGTTGGACGGGGCCTTGAGCAGCCTGGTCTGGTGAAGGTGTCCCTGCCCATGGCAGGGGGATGGCACTGGATGATCTTTAATGTCCCTTCCAGCCCAAACCAGTCTGTGATTCTATGGTTGCTGCTATCCTGGTCAGCCCAGCACAGTTGTGGATTCAATTCTCCTACTTAACCCTCAGATAAGGTCTTCACAGGTCGATTGGACCCAGCAAGAGTGTGCTAGGCCTGCCCAGCCCCGCTCCTCTCCATGCCATGTCCAGCAAGCACAGGGAGGGGGGCAGAAGGGATACTCTAACACAGCTGCCTCTGTGGGCAACTGCTCTGAATTTGATATTTTGCTTTTCTTACTTTGATGCCTGATCCACACTTGGGGTGCCAGCACCCACCCTGGCAAGCCAGCTCCAAGCTGGGGGGACACAACACGTTCCCCTCTAGGTGCACAGAATCTAGAAGAAGCCCCAGAAGCAGTTGCTCTGTCTGCCAGGGCAAGCTCATACCCAGCTGCCATCACCAGTCCCCTGCCAAAAACCCCACAGAAAGGGGTTGCCACACGCAACTTTCACAAAGGTCACACCTCCAGAAACCTCCTTTATTTGCTAATACACCTGGGAAGGGGACAGTTATCCCAAACAATTCCATAACCACTTTTCTCCACCTACCCACCCACAGATTCACAGCTCAGAAAGCTGCAAATAACCCTGCTGGCAGGGAGCTCTCTCGTGTCAAAGGCACTGATCACCACCCTGATTTGAGAGGCTTAACACCCTCCCAGAGAGCCAAGAGATGGAAAGGAGGAAAAAAACCAACCTAAACCCCTCACTTGCAGACTAATTTAATCTGCCTTTTGAGGTCCAAGACATGCTGCTGGTGCCCTGCTGTGAAGGAATAATAAGATTGAGGTTCTTTTATGGCTGGCTCTAATTAAACTGGGAGGCTTCATCACGGGAGGAGAGGAGGAACTGTGTACCATCCACAGCAGCTCCATCCTTATCCCCACACTCCCAAATCTGTCAAGGCAGGGAGACAAACCAACACAGACTCCCACCACGGCGCTAGTCGGAGACATGAGCCAGGAGAAGCCCTCACAGGCTCCTTGTTTAACCTAGAGCTTCATGACACGACTGGGAGCCAAGTTTCTGAGTGCCACCTCGTACAGCTCATCCCACTGCCTGCAGAGAGCCTGCAAGCACTGGGAAGTGAGTGGCTGCCTGTCTCAGAGGAGCATTCAGATCCCCAGGAAGCTTCTAGCCCTTTGCTTGCAGGATGGGAGGACGCACCCACACGTTGGTTGTGGCATCCAGCTTGGGTGAAGTGAACTGGAAGGTGGTGGGTGAGCAGCCCACTGCCCCCAGGGAGCAGCTCAGGGGCTCATCTGGAGGTTGTGGAAACAATTCTTCTGTATTTTTACTACTGGAGCAACCAAGAGAAGTCTTGGGACACATCTTGCCCTGGTTGGGTACCTGAACTTTTATGAACGCTGCAACCAGATGGATGTGAAGCCAGGACAGCACAAGGCAAGGCATGTGAATTGTTAGCCAAATTTGCCAGCCCAAATACTCTCTTGCAGACTCCTGAAGTGCATCATCTGGCTTGGTGTGAAAGATGAGGACGAGCCTACACTCTGGTTTCTTCCATCTCCCAGCCCTGCCAGGAAGGGACACACACCAAAAGGTTAAACACGAGACAAACGCTGCCGCAGCCCGGAGGGTGGAGCAGGGCCCAGTGATGGAGCAGGGCCCAGTGATGGAGCAGGAGCTCTCAGATGTACTGTCACCACAGCGAAGCCAAACTCTCCTGAGAGCAAATATTAGCAGAGGGCAACAGAGTTGGGCGTTGAGGATCAGCGAGATAAAAAACTGCTTTGAATCAGGATGGCCGTTTACCTGGCAGCCCAACCAAACCCTGCCATGGGACAGGGGAAGAGTGTAAACTCCAAGGAGAAGCCAGGAACCATCCCCTCACTTCCCATCCCTGTTTAATTAGGATACCAGCAGTTAATGCATGCCCTGAGATCACAGAGTAGGGAGGTGTGTTTAATTCAAGGTGTGGGGACCCCGCAGCAGCTCCCACCTCAGCGAGCATCACCAAAAGCACAGCATCCAGCCTGGCTTCATCTGCCAGAGACCTGAGCCAGAGGGATGGGATAAAGCCACTCCTTTGCCACCAAAGGGCTGCTCCCAACCATGCCCATGTGTCATTTGTGCAGCTTCATTTTTGCAAGAGCATCAACTCACGGGGGTTTCCACCGGTTTCCTTCACGTGGGTGTGGGAACACGAACAATCCCGACTTCCCCTCACTGTTCAAAACCCACTGAAGGGCTGCTCCTGGTGGAAGATCTTCAGAAATGAAAGACCTATTGTTTCAGCTAACTAGTGGAGCAGGAGGTTGGCTATGGGGAGAGGCAGGAATGGTATGTGTACACATTGGGGAAGAAAGGCACGATGAAGAGAGCTTCTCTTTTACAGCCAGGAGCGGGGGAGACACGGGGAGGACACAAAATCCACATACCCAAAACCCATCACTCCTTCCTCTCCTCTGCTCAGCTCCAGAACAACTCCCAGCAAAGAAATCCAAGTGTCCATCCCTTGGTGTGCTGCACTGGGTATCCTCAGGAGGACCAGGCAGAGCAGACAGACGGATGTCAGTCGGTGCTGCTCATGCCATCGCTCAACCCTGAGTAGACCCCCTGGAGGGCCCAGTCCCAACCTAAAGTCCTGTTTCTCTCATTGCTGGCAGTAGCATCACCCCAGTAAGATTCCTGCTGGGAGCTGAAAGCTGTGCCAGTTTCATCATATTTGGTCAGGAGAAGATCAGGAGAAGTTTTGTGAGTGGCAGGCGAGGTCACTGTCCCAAAGGAGACGAGCAGTCCCAGCATGGAGCGATGGCCGGGGATGTTCTACACCATGGCCTTGCTGCACTGCTCCCCAGGGCTGTCTGGCTGAGGGCAGGGGGGAAAAATTGGAAAAGGAGATATTTTTTTTTGTACATCAATAAAATTAAAGGCAAACTGAGAGGGAAGACACCACTGGCTAAACCCTGCCAAGCTGAGGAATGCTTGTGAGGCACCTTAAACCCTGCCCTGCGAGGGGCTGTGGCAGGGCCTTGGCTGCCCAGCCCCTGGATACAGGTGTAAGTCAGTTATTTTCTACTAATAATCAGCTTTCCCTTGGGACTTTACACACTTGGGTTTGATCCTCTGCTCTTTATAGCCTCTCAATGCTTTAAAAACTGAAGTTATCCCAAATGCCCTCCTGCCTCCAACAAGCGAAATACACCAACAGAAACACAAAACTTGTGGGTTTTTTGTTGTTTTGTTTTTGGGTTTGTTTTGGTTTTGTTTTTTTTTTCAAACCTGCTTTCTTTTTCCACTGCAAACACTCAGCCCTATTTATACCACATCAAACACACGTCATCCTTGCATTCAAAACAGTCACCCACAGTAGAATAAAAACCTTATCCTTCCAGATTTGGTGTATCAAAGCCTTCCTCTTCCTCCCTGCCACCCTCCACCTCTCAACAGAGAGTTCCCTTTGAGAAATAAATAAAAAACCCAGCCCAGAGATGAGCAAACAGACAAGCAGCTCTACCCTGGCTCCTGTCATCAGGAAAGAACAAGTCCAGTGGAAAAAAGCCAGCCCACAAAATAATTTCAAAAGCTCCTGTAAAACATTTGGAACCCCAGATGAAGAGGGACTGAGCCCAACACGACAGCCTGGAAGAGACACATAGCAGCAGATGATTAGGAAAATCAGAGCTAACTGGGATTACTGGTGCCTCCTTTCAGTTGTGGTGGCGCACTGGCTGCTCTGCAAAACCTAAATAAAGCCATTGTCACCACTCCAGGTGGGACACCCTGGCATTAAGGGTAATTTTTCAGTCATCTTCACCGCCAGCTTTCCCATCTTAAGAGGCAGCTGGGTGGCTGCAGCCCCACAGAGCTGGCAATTTACTCTGCTGTTGCGTGGGTATTTAAGCTTCAAAGCAGATGGGTCCATAAATGGGTTTGGTCACCAAGCTGCAGTTGGTGGGGCAACAGCAGAGTCCCAAAGCCACCTCCTTGAAACACAGTGAACTTCAACAGCGTGTCCTGGAGCCTGGAAAACACCCTGGGGGCATCCCCCAGCACCCCCACTGAGGCTCCTTGCAGAACCAGCTCATACTGGGAGTTGGACAGAGGCCATCAATCACTCGCAAACATCCCAGCTCTGATGTGTTGTCCCGTCTGCACCAACACAAAGTGTCTCATTAGAAGTTAATTGTCACCTTCCTGGTGTAATCCTTGGGAACGAGGCAGAACTGGAAGGTGCAGACATCAGCTGGGAGCCAGAGCATGTCTAGGTCACAGTTGAGGCCTTGTCGTTTTGGGGACATCTCCAGTTTTCAGGACCATCGAGGCAGTGAGCACACAGGGCTGGGAACTGGGAAAACAACCAACTGGTTCCAATGGAGCAGCAGCGGTCAATGCAAACCCACCAGGAGCTTCCATGCTGCAAACACCCTTTACTCCAGCAGCTCTGTCTGTCCACACCAGCTCTGCAGATCTGACTGGATCCTGCCTCCTTCAAGGTTTTTAAGCTTCTCTCTTTTTCCCTGATTAAAACTGGAAGTCAAGCTTTCCTAAGGGAGGACAATGGCAGGCAGCAGACACCCCAACTTACGGGAAGATCGGCACGCCCACAGCAAAGTGCTCACTAATCTGAGCAACTTGTGACCTACTTTAAGGAGATAAAAACAGATCTAAGTGTTTATTGTGCAGAATAGGAGACAAACAATTACCACTGGCCTTGTAAGGAAGAAGAACTCACGCTCCAAAGAGATGGGGCAGTGGAAACACCCATCGGCTCCTTGGTCCTCACCAGGCTGAGCACTGCTGCACCAGTGGGACTTTACCACCCCCAAAGGTGCCACTCCAAGGGGAGATGCCTGAGAAGCACTAGAAGAGGAAAGAGCATGAGGGGAAGTGATTTGCTGTCCTGACTGGTTGGCAGCAGAGCTAAAACCAGAAGGTGGATGTCCCTCAGCAGATGCCTGTCTCATCATTTTGTATATCCCTGTTGGGTGGCAGGGCAAACCAGAGGAAGAGCAGCTAAAGCTCTCATCCTCCTGCCCCTCTGAGCAAGGTGCTGCCACCAGCTCCTGCTGTCTGCCCTGCCACACACCTAACATGTCCCTGGGGACACAGACCTGGCCACTGTACCCACCACCCAAGGTGTCTGCTGACAGCTAACTGGAGCGTTCCAACTCTTACCCAACCTTAAATCTCCTCATTAACATCCTTGGGTTTGTCTTTATTTTTCCCTTTCACAAGGAGGGACGGTCCCATCCCAGACTCACCACCCAAGCACCAGCCATGCACTCCTGCAGCTGAGAGGAGCTCCGCTGCCTCCAGACACGTGCACAGAAAACGTGTCCAAACCAACCCCAGCTTCCCACCCACTCACCATCTGAGATGAGGATCTAGCCACCCTCCACCCAACTCCAGAGGAACTGCCTTGATTTTGAGCAGGAAGGTCAGCCCAGAACAATGAAGATCTCCTTCCCTTCCCTCCGGAGGGGGCAGAAAGCCTTCGAAGTGACCTCAGGCTGTAATCTTATCATAGAGAAACCACAAAGAGCTGCTGCATGCAAAGACAGCTTTCTAGGGAGCCACCTGTCAAATCACCTACTCAAAGCACTATCAAATGACTCATCTCCATCCAGCAGATGGGCTCAGAGGAATGAGGACAGCATGAATTAAAAAAAAAACCCAAAACAACAAACCACCAACTTCACCAGCAGCCGGCAGGTCACGCGTGCGGCGCTCGGGATGCAGAAGGGCACAGGAACACACTGCAATGCACCCACTGCCTGGGGGATTGGTCCTTGCCTTGTCTGGAGTGTGACAATATTTAAAGTCCTAGCTGTGATCCGTGCTTTTAAGGCTTTGTGCTCAGCTCTGTGCCCTCCAAGATCACTTTCCAAGCAGGAGAGAGATGGCAGCTCCGTCCCTCCGCGAGCAGAAGCGGGCAGCTCGGTTAACTAACTGGACAGCTGACACTGGGGTCTACACTACCTTAAAATCAGACTCAGCCCAGAGCAGAAGGGTTTTGATGCACAGCTCTTGATGTGGGGAGATGCTGGAAACATTCTTGCTGCAGGAAAGGGGGCACATCCCAGCAGTCACCAACAGCCATTTGTCTTATAAACATTTTTCCCTCTGCTATCAGTTCACTGTCACATGCTCTGTACCAAATGAGACATAATTTCCATTCAGTTGGAAAAAAAATAATAATAATTTTTTAAAAAAATGGGTCAAGTCAAAGGGGAAAATAAAAGCATGTAAGGAAGAAGCAGCAGCTCTGCCCCGGTAATGCCCTTCTCGTCACCCGCTTGCAGTGACTACAGCAACTGAGGGGAAGTCTGCTGAGACGAGGGGAAATGGGGAAGATTTTCCTGCCATCCAGATTTCCTGCTCAACCTCCTCTCTTGGAAGAGCCTCAGTGAATCACAGCCTGACTCCTGCAAAGCTGCTGAGCCATCATTCCTCAGCAACTCCACCCGACCTTTGCAAACCCAGGGGGGGTACGAAAGGAAAAAAGGAAGAAAAAATTAAAAGGATGAGCAGATCCTTGGATTTGAGACTTGGAGCAGCTTGTTAATTGTGATATCAAAGTACAAAGCACTTAGAGGTGCCTTTGAGTAATTGCAATCTGCAATGACAAACCGAGGCGGAGCACCCGGCAGCCTACACAGAGGAGCAGTCCCAGCCATCCACAGTCACTCCTAAGGATTTGGGGAAAAAAAAAAAAGGAGGGGGAAAAAATAGTAACAGGGGGATTTGTGACACCTGGGGAAAGCACCAAAGCTGTAGGACAGCTTGCAGAAAAGCAGCAGAAGGGATTTCTGCTCCCTGAGCAAACCAAGACAAGATGATAAAGCACCTCCACAGGGAAGAGCCACCTCTGGATTTGGGGCATGATGAGACCAAACCAGGCTGATGGGACACATGGAATGATGAGCTGAAAGGATGAGGCCCTGAGCAAGATGATCTAGTTGGGGGTGTCCCTGCTTCTTGCAGGGGGGTTGAACTAGATGACCTCTGGGAGTCCCTTCCAACTCTAATCACTCTAAACTGTGGTCACAGCTACTTTTCATTTTGGGTGGCAGACGGTGTTAATGAGCTCAGGGAAGAGTCGAGGTGAGTTGCCCAGCAGGTTTACAGACAGAAGAGAGATCAAAACCAGGGATGCTGAGCTGGGGTGGGAGCTCAGCTCCATCAAAGGGAAAGTGAGCCCCATGCAGAGCACATTTTCCACCAACAGCATCGGCCAAGCAGAAACTCCAGGACGGACCCAGCGATATCTCAGTGTACACAAACATCAAAGAGGGAGAGAAATAATTCAAAACACTATAAATACACGTTTTCCTTGGTAATTTGAATACTAGGAAAAGCTTAGTGGCTATCAGACCAGAGCACAGCATCCTAAGGAAAAGGGGAGTAGGAGTGAGGGTACAGACGTCCCTGAGACTGTCGAGCAGCGACGTGCTAGTCCAGATCAAACCCCTGCTCCTGCAGCAGCTCCTCCAAGTGCTCCACAAGGGGCCTTCCCCACATCCAGATACCCCTGTCACGCTTCCAGCCCACACAGGATAATGCCAAACAAGGTTGTTGGGGGTTTTTTTCTTGCTGCACATCATTAACACTTGCTAATACTAATTTCAGAGCGGTTTCAATGTGAAAGCAACCCCTCCCCGCGCTTCACAGTTTGGTTTTACTCTGCACGTGACATTACTGATGCATCATAGAATCACAGAATTATTAGAGTTGGAAGGGACCCCCAGAGATCATCTAGTCCAACCCCCCTGCAAGAAGCAGGGACACCCCCAACTACATCAGGTTGCTCAGGGCCTCATCCAACCTGGCCTTGAACGTCTCCAGGGATCCAGGGGCATCCACCACCTCCCTGGGCAACCTGTTCCAGTGCTCCACCACTCTCACAGCAAAGAACTTTTTCCT
>VXBZ01000666.1:12982-24882 GCA_013399135.1 Heliornis fulica | reverse complement strand
CACAGGTACCGGCGGGGTTCGCCCAAGCCCCTTTGTCCGGCCTCTCCGTGCCCGCGCTGTGGCCTGAGGAGAGCCGTCGGGCGCTGCCACGGCCCGCCTGTGTCCGGGAAGCGGGTTGCTCGCCGGGAACGTGTCACGGGTGTTGATTTATGATGGGGTTTGGTGTTTTTTTTTCTCCTAGCCATGGAGTGCAGAGATAAAGCGGCTGTTCCTCCACGGAAGCTGGTACAAGGTAAAGCTGCTGAGGGAGTGTGTCACCCGGTGTGGCCTTAGTGCGCCAAGCAGGTGTCAGGCCTGTTTCTATGAGACATATTGATTTTGTAGTAATGAACTGCCCCAATTGGATATCTGTTTCAATTCCTGTGCTTAAGAACTAATAAAGCATCTTAAAGTTCCCATCCTAGCCAAGTGCTGGGTCCTGTCCTTTGGTCACAATAACCCCCGACAGCACGCTACAGGCTGGGGGCAGAGTGGCTGGAGAGCTCCCTGGAGGAGATTACTGGGAGGGTTGGTTGACAGCTGGCTGAACATGAGCCAGCAGTGTGCCCAGGTGGCCAAGAAGGCCAAGGGCATCCTGGGCTGTGTCAGGAATGGTGTGACCAGCAGGAGCAGGGAAGGGATTGTCCCATTGTCCTCCTCTCTGGTGAGGCTGCACCTCAAGTGCAGGTTTGGGCCCCTCACTCCAGGAAGGATGTTGAGATGCTTGAGTGTGTCCAGAGAAGGGCAACATAGCTGGGAAGAGTCTGGAGCACAAGTCCTACAAGAAGTGGATGAGGCTTTTGTTTGGAGAAAAGGAGGCTGAGGGGAGACCTTCTGGCTCTCTCCAAGTCCCTGCAAGGAGGGTGCAGAGAGATGGGGTCAGTCTCTTCTCTCAGGTAACAAGTGACAGGACAGAGGAAATGGTCCCAAACTGCCCCAGGGGAGATTGAGGTTGGACATGAGAAGAATTTCCCCCCTGAAAGGGTTGTCAGGGTTGGGACAGGCTGCCCAGGGCAGTGGTGGAGTCCCCATCCCTGGAGGGATTGGAAAGGCCAAGAGATGAGGTGCTGCAGGACATAGTTTAGAGGTGGCCTGGGCGGGGTCAGGCTGGGGTTGGAGTCTGTGCACTTAAATGTCTTTTCCAAGCAAAGTGATTCTGTGATTCCCCTCCCTTTGCTTTAGTGTTGTGTATGATGTGGCTGAAGTCATAAAACACTGTCGTTTCAGCTCGCTTGCCGTTCAAACGCTTGAATCCTGTACCGAAGGAGAAATACGACGCCGATTCCGAAGTCAAAAAAGTGAAGAGCACGCAAAGTGGTTTCAGTCCAAGTCAGGATTCCTCCCTAGACACGTCTCATGCATCCCTAGACAACGTGGAGAATGACTGCCAGTTGGATTCAGGCATGAACTTTGCCACAAAACTCATCGGAAAGGGTCCGTTAGACCATTTTATACAGAAAAACACAAAAGATAACACGAACGCAACTGTAACTGTCATTGACCTGACAGAGGGCTCCAGCCATAGACTAAGTGATGACGTAGACCATGTTAACTTTGATTCAACAGCATCTTCATCCCTAGCTGTAACTAATGGCTCGTTAGGACAAGAGCTCAAGCAGTTGAGTTGCACGAGTTCTCAGAGTAGCCAAACGGATAATTCAATGGAGACTGAGGCGCGGTGCGAAGCCGTAGCGAATAAGGGTGAAGATTTGGTAGATGGAATCCCACCATGTTCTGGGTTAACAGAGCACAGTGACACGGAAAACAATACAAACCTAAGCCAGAGTGAACTGAAGGATGTCATCTTTGAGGGGAAGATGCCTGTAGTGCTCCTGGAGGATATTATGGTAGCAAAATCTCCCCAAGTCACTTCTTTCAACGGAAGCGTCGTGTCGGAAAATGAGACCATGGAATCTTCTCATGAAGGAGACTCAGTTCTTACCAACTCCTCGCTAAGCTCTCATTCTGTGAGCTCACCTGAGGCACAGCCTGCTGTGGAAACAAAGAGAAACACGAGTCCTTTAGCTGCCTCAACGCCTGTTAGGAAGGTCGGTCTCTTTTCATGGGTATTTCTTTAAAAGCTGTTATGCTGTGAAGAGGTTTTATGGTTTCCTGGGCTTGTAGCAAAAAGGATGACTGGGATATTCACAGAAGTTGTGAGAAGCATATGCAAGGTGGTCTTGGTTTATTGCTGACAACTGAATTATTGCTCTTTGGAATATTCCTTTAAATCCTCTAGCTAAAGGATATAACCTGTGCTGATTTTGAGTTGCTGGTATATTTGCATTGTGTGAATGTAACTTTTAAACTCTATTACAGATTAATTTATTTATTTTTATGGAGCTCTTGCCCTGGGATGTTTGGTAACTGGGATAGGAAGAGTGTCCAAAATCAGTTTTGCCTGTTGGGTGATGTTTTGCAACCTTCATCCCATCCTTGATGAAGCTGCTGTCAATAGTACAAGAGGATATTACCCCAATTCTCAGCCACCTTCTACAGACCCCCTGTAGAATGTAGGGAGCTCCTTCGAGCAGGAGTCACCAGATGAACAGCACTCTGGGGCCATGTGACACTGGAGCTGTGAAGACCAGAGCGCTTGAGGGAACATCTCAAAGTTAGCTCTCTGTGAGCTGCTGTAGTACCTCTGCTCCAGCAACAAACCCTAAACTACTGTGATTTTTGGTGCAGTTCTGAAGGGTGAAGCTTCTAAGGACAGCAGTGCCTGTGAAGGTGGCTGAAATGTTCTCATGGCTCCAGTGATTGAGGGGTGAATGGGTGTTCTGGGAAGAGATGAGGGGGGCTGTGAAGTGGAGGTTTCTCCTGGGGGTCAAGTTGACAGTGGTGAAGCATAGTGGTCCTGGCAAATGATTGAGCACTGTAGTTAAGCCTTGCCTATGGTTAGGCTGGACTATTTGTGTGGTGTCTTTGTTTGCATTTGTTTTTTGTGGGAAATAAGTAGGTTGAGATTTTGCTGCCAGAGCTGGAGGATTGAGCCTGTGGCTGAAGTAAATGAGGGTGGAGCAGCTTGTTGCCTTCCTACTTGTGCCATCTTAAGCATTTTAAGAAAGATTTTTTTTCACCAACTACCTCCTGGGATTTAAGGAGAGACTGTCCCTCCAGTGAGGAAAAACCTTGCTGACCTGGAGGAGCTATGGATGAAGTAGCTGGGGCTCAGAGCTCACGATGTGACATGTCTTGCACGTCTTCTACTGCGTGCCTATCAAGACAATCAATTCTTACACTGTTGAAACTCAATAACTCACTGCTAAAATAAATATATAAACTCAAGCAGGCATGAAGTATTTCCAGTAGAGCAGAGCAAATGGAAAGAAGTAGTTGACTCCTGATAAGATAGCACAAACAAGTTACTGGTTTCCCGTGGCATGAAGGGAGGTAGGAACAGCTTGTGTGCCGCTTGCTGAGCGGGAGTGCTGTGCCTCGACCTGTGTGGCTGTCTGTCCTGGCATGTTTGTGTTCCTGGGTGGCTTCCAGTTGAAAGAATTCATTTTGTGTCTGATAAATGCTGAATCTCCCAATTTTTTGTACTGTTTTGGTTTAAATATCAGAGTACAGAAAGTAAGGTGCTTGGTCTCATTAGGCTGTTAATTACAGGGATGAATGTGGTACCTTACGCTGTGAGTGGCAGGAGAAAAAGTGAGAGGATTCAGCAAACTAAGTGGGTGTGTGCTGAGTTATCAACAAACAAACCCTTGGAGCAGTGTATGAACAATGCTATTAAATGTCAAATACCATTGTTTTTTTCTCATCTTAATTAACAGTTTTAAGATGAGAAGTGTGACATATTTGGAACATAGTTTTGATGCGCTGATCCTAGTTGGAAGAACAAGAGAGCTACAATTACAAGAAGCAGCAGTGTTAATATATAGATAACAGTCCTTGTGTTTGGAGGTTATGTATAAATATCACAGCAAGAGCAAGCAGTAGGATGTGAAAAATCCCCAAAAGAACCAACAACAAACCAAGTTTAACTCGAAGGAAGTGACTTTGCTATAATTAAACGTCCTCTGTCGTGCTCTCGTGATTTGGAGCAGCTCTAGCTTCTGTTTGTTTTCCTGCACGTGATATTCCCTTGCAAATGATGCTTTTGAACTGAGCAGACCTGAGGGATTTGTTTATGCAGCACTAAGTAACACAAGGTTTTAATGTAGACTGGAGGATTTAGATGTATTCAGGCTTAAATGTAGATTAGATATGCTTCAACTGGGTCCTCACAGCTGATGTCATGTGTAAGTTGCCAGCTATGCTAATCTGTCAGAACAATGTCAGTATAATTCAGATGAAGCTTGTTGTCCTTTCTGTAAGAGTAATAGTGCCCGTTGGAAAGGGAGGGATGTGGATCTCTAAAACTTGCCTTTTGTAATTCCAGGTATCTCAGAAATGCCACAAAAGTTCAGCAGAGAAGGAGAAGCTGAGATTGCAAAGAGTAAGGCATTTTCACTGACATAGAAAGTTAACCTGCTGTGCTTTTGCATTGAATAGTAAGCAAAGCCCTTTGCGTTTCATCTTGGTCTGCCTGTAACATCTCCCTGGTTTTCCTTGCTGATGAATATGAAGGAATCTTAATTCATGCAGTTAAAGTACTTGGCTCGTTCCAGAGCCTCTTAATGCATGTGTAATGAGGTGTGGGTGGCCCACACTGCATTTCTCTGTGCTGTGGTAAGATATTAAGACACTATAAATGTTGCTGACTGCTTGACAAAATACCTTCAAGAGTATTTTCAGCCTCTTCCTTGAGAGAGAGAGAGAGTTGGTGCGGCCTGTGAAGAGGACAGATCTAAGGGAAATCTTTGAGAAATAACTATTTAGGCTTGATTCCTGCTTTATGTGTTCTCAACCTCTCCCCCCACCCCACACACACTTTTGAACCTCAAAACATAGGGTGTGTTTCTCATTAATTAGCGAGAGAAACGGCTGCTGTCTTGCTGAAGAACCTGTTGGGTGTCGCTGCTGGAGATGCTCAAGCTCTGGACCCTGTTTGCTCAATTGCAGCTAATGAACCAACTCTGTTCTGTAACAGAACAGCAGGGCAATAATCTTTTGTCCATTCTGCTTTTGGTTGTAAAAAGTTAAATACAGAGTGGG
The DNA here is from genome assembly GCA_013399135.1 of Heliornis fulica. Classification (NCBI taxonomy): domain Eukaryota; kingdom Metazoa; phylum Chordata; class Aves; order Gruiformes; family Heliornithidae; genus Heliornis; species Heliornis fulica. Next base: position 19,800 of record VXBZ01000666.1, on the reverse strand, counting down.
CTGATGGATCACGTGGAGTTCCTGCGTAGTCGGTGCTGTGTGAGTGGGCTTTGCCTGCTGGAAAACTTGAGTGTTGCTTTAACTGCAGTTGGGAAGGCCTGTGCTTATAAATTCTTATTGTGCCTCTCAGTAACTGGTTTGTGAAGTTGGTAGGGGACTGTTTTGTGTTTTATATAAGCAATGTGTGGTTCAGCCTGCTCCTGAGATGCTTGCTTTTTACAGCAAGCATCTCAGGATATAGAGAAGTCCGGTGTTCTTCCATTCTCCACCTATGTTAAAACCAGCAATAACATGCAGGAGAGATGAGAATAGAAGCTTTATTAAGTTAAAAATTAGACCCACCAGCTCTACTGTTAACTTCACACCATTTTCCAAACTACCCAGTAGATTCTCCCTGATTACTGTGACTGTTCTGCCAATCCTGAGGGTTGTTTTTACCACTGGCACCGATTTTATGTTGGTTGCCTTCTGTACGCTGCGACGCTCTTCTTGATGCTGCCAAGGAGAGATGTGAAATAAATAAAAAGAAGCTGAAAATACACAGTGAGGATGTTTGTGTGCCTGAGCACGGATTTGTACTGGTATCAGCAATGCCTAAAGCATAGGGAAGCTCTCTTCAGTTCCACAGTCTGCTTTATGTGTCCTTAGAACTGTAACAAGAATTTCAGAGAGAAAATACTGTGAACAGCCATGTATCCAATGGGATCTTCCCCCATTGTTCCCATAGTGCCCCTTAAACAAGCTTGGAGTGCCTGGTGTTGGCTGATTATCTAATGTGGACTGACACAAGTGACAGGTTTTTTGAGTGTGAGCTCCAGGTCCTACCAAGCAGCTGCACAATCCAGAGTTTGGAGGCTGTTTCTGCCTGAGGTAGTGGAAAAGTATTGTCAGAAAATCCTTATGGGTTTATAATGCAAAATCAAATCAGAATTGCTTTAGAAATAAATTGTTAGACCTCTCTGGATATAAAATCACAAATGCTTAGCTCCTGAGGTATATATTTCCGAAGAAAGTATTTTGGAAATGCTCTTAAATCCAACTTCAAAATAATGTACAAAAAATTTAAAATATTCCCATATACTTTCCTGTAATGCTACATTGGTAGTGAAGATGACTCAAACATAAAGCAAGTAGAATACCAACCTTTCCTCAATGTTTAGACAATGGAATTGCCTCCATTTGTTAGGACAAAAGCAGGATTAATGCCTTTAAAAAGTTAATACAAGCAGCTCACCAGCCGTGGCTCATAACCCCGTGTCCTGTGAGAGCTGGAAATGATGCTGCAGGTCAAGTACTGGGTGGGTGCATGAGTTGAGTGTCTTGACTGTAGAAGTGAAGTCCCTCTTTTAATCCAGTTTATTATTTCTGTGCACAAAAGGACAGCTTGCTTAATGTTCTGTTTCCAAACCAGGATCAGGAGCGTGCAGACAAGCTGCAGAAGTTGCAAGCGGAGAGGGAAGAGAAGGGAAGGCTGAAAGAAGAAGCAAAAGCTGCCAAGGAGCGAGCCAAGGAGGAGGCAAAGAAGAGGAAAGAAGAGGAAAAGGAGCTGAAAGAGAAAGAGAGGAGAGAAAAGAAAAAGAAAGAAGAAAAGGAAAAAGCTGAGAAGCTGAGAGTGAAGGAGGAGAAGCGCAAGGAGAGGCAGGAAGCTTTGGAGTAAGTGCATTGGTGGCCACGGTTCCTGGGGAGTAACGTGTAGAGATGTGAGCACCTTTCCATACCCACCTTAACTGTCCCTTCTAGAAGCTGTACTGGTCAAACTGGTGCCTCTCTGTCATGGGATGTATTTTAAATGCTTGAAATGCTGTAGGTGCCAAGCATCAGCAGTGCTTGCCTGCAAGCTGACCCAGCCTTCTGATTTGACGTGATGGAAAGAGCTGCCACACTCCACTGAGTTTTCCCTTCTTGACCAGTCTTGCTTGTTACCTTTTGTAACTTGATAGTAAATGCTCTTTCCTGGTAGTAAGGGAAAGGGGGAAGCAGCCTAACTACTTTGTGGCTGAAATAGGTCAATATTGGCTCCAGAAGGAGTGAGAGAGTAGGCTTAACCAAGTAGGGTCCTCAAGGGAATGCCTAGATTGTCTTCTTGCCTTGAATGATAGGGACTTAACCAAGCTTTGGAGCTTCTCACCTCTTCCTCAGTGCAAATAAACACTTGATTTGTAACAATAAAAATGAACTTTATTCTAAAGGGCAAAACTTGAGGAGAAGAGAAAGAAAGAAGAGGAGAAACGGTTGAGAGAAGAGGAAAAGGTAAATGTTTCCTCTACCTTGTCTCTGAATTCTTCTGCTGCAGTGGAATGATGTCCATGGGCTCCCTAGCACCCTGCTGATGGCTGCTGAGCCCTTCCCAGCGGGGCTGCTGTGGTTCTCTGGGCTATGTAGTCTGCCTTGGTGCTGATCAGGAGTGAACACATCTGTTTGGGATGCAGCCTGTTCCCTCTGATCCAGTGTGCTGCTCTACCAGCTATATTGTGCAGGCTTCACATCTGTTACTTGTGGAGGTGTTGGTGTCTTTCCTGGTTTTCCAGCACCTGTGAGTAAGCTCTACCCTTTGCCTTAGCAATGACACTGAATCCACGTAGCTGTGCTAGAGACAGCTGTGGTTTTTGTTGAGTTACAAGAGCCAGGGAGTGACTGGAATTCACTTTATGCTTTATTAGATTTGAAGCTGGGTCATGCATGAGCTCACCTTGAATTGTAAGGCCTTGTCCTACCTTAATGTTGATAATTTGCATTTTGATTTTAGCGTATTAATGCACAGAAAGCAGAAATCACAAGGTTCTTCCAGAAACCAAAGACTCCACAAGCCCCAAAGGTGAGGAATTGCTGTTCCTGTGTGCTGTTGGTGTTTTATTATTTGTCTTCTAACAAAGACACCGATTTCCCTCTTGTCTGTCCTTTAGAGTTGGTGGAGAAAGTGTTAGTAGTTCTCATTTCCTAACTTTAGAAGTATAGATTTATTAAAAAAGGTCTGTGACCAGAACAGAGGTGACAAAAGGTTTGTAGTTGCCTTGGTAAAAAAAATCTCAGCTCTGTCTTCTGCTGGTTTGGCACCTTGATGCCCTTGAGAAGATCTGTTGAGTCTTGGGAAGAGGCTGTTTACAAGGGTGTGGAGTGACAGGATGAGAGGGATGGATTCACACTGAAGGAGGGCAGGTTTAGATGAGATATTAGTAAGAAATCCTTCCTAGGGTGAGCAGGGGAGATCCTGGCACAGGGTGCCCAGAGAAGCTGTGGCTGCCCCTGAATCCCTGGCAGGATTCAAGGCCAGATTGGATGAGGCTTGGGGCACCCTGGGCTGGTGAGGGGTGTCCCTTCCCATGGCAGTGGGAGCACTAGGGGAGAGCTTTGAAGTCCCTTCCAAATCAAACCAGTCAGAGACTGTGTGAATCTACATCTTCAGTCATCCATCAGCACCTGATGTGGAAGTTCATTGTGTCTTGGATGTGCTGGTACTGCAATTGCCTCAGGTGTTCAGACCATAACGCTTCTCACCTAATATTTCAGATTCTTGCAGGCTCTTGTGGAAAATTTGCTCCCTTTGAAATTAAGGAGAACATGGTGTTAGCTCCCCTCTGTCGTATTGCCCTGGATCCAGACTTCTTGGAGCAGCTGGATAAGCTCCTGCACACACAGAACAGCGATGCCTCATTCCTGAGGGACCTGAAGTGTCGTAAACCACGTAAAGCTGGGCCTACTTTTGTCAACACCAGTGCTGACATAGTGAACAGGTTAGTCTGTGTCTGGGGGGTTTTCTTCCCTTTTTTTTTATAACATGACTAACTGCAGAATGGTTCTGAGCTAGTCTGATTCTAATATTGGAGAGGATGGTAAGATGGAGCTTTATTGAATGCCTGTTTTGTGTGAGATCCTTTCCCCTGGGGAGTGGTGTGGTATGTTATGATGTGGGCTTCATTCCATACAATGCTTCTCAAATCCTTCCCCACAGGAAATCTTGTGCTTCAGGCAGCTGCCTGCAATACTGGCCACTACTACTCTTTAGTGGTGTTGATCTTTGATAGTTTTTAACAGTGACCATCCTGTAGCTGTTGTGGCTGAGGAGGGAGGTGTCTGGTCTGGAACCATCCTTCCCAGAAGTGTGTTGGGAGTGCCTGTTGTAATAAACTCAAGCTCTGGGTTGGTGTTATGGCTGAAAAGCTTTCTCTGAGACGTTTTCCTGAGCAGCAGAGGAATGTTCTAGAAGTACTGAAGGCAGTCTCTTTGTTTCCAGTGATGTGGTGGTCGTGGATAACTGCAAAACAGATGCTGTTCCTGAAAGGGGGAAGTTTGGTAGAATGAAACTCCTGCAGTTTTGTGAGAATCACCGTCCTGCATACTGGGGCACGTGGAACAAGAAAACCACTGTGATCCGTGCAAGGAATCCGTGGTCCAAGGACACTGTAAGCACCTCCTGGGCAGTGAAGTTGGATTCTTTTCTTTCCTTATGCTCCTGAAGTGCATATGTGGTTGGTGGAGCTCGTTTGTTCTCTGGGATTTCTCCTCCACTTGGGTGTTCTCTCTTGCTGCCAAGTTTAGAAACCCTCAGTGGGGTCTGGTGTGGTGCTTGCAAATTATTTACAGGATTGGCATGTTGGTGTTTCTTCTAGAAACTGCTGGACTACGAAGTAGATAGTGATGAAGAATGGGAAGAGGAAGAACCTGGAGAAAGTCTCTCCCACAGTGAAGGGGTAAGAATTCCTTATGCTGAAAAGCAGCTTTCTCAATTGGTTGCACGTCTCGGTGTAATTCTGATTTTCTAATTAGCAATTTCTAATCAGCAGAGTTTATTTTCAGGATGATGAAGAGGAGGGAGAGGATGAAGATGATGACGATGGGTTTTTTGTACCCCATGGGTACCTATCTGAAGATGAAGGAGTGACAGAAGTGAGTGAACTGGGTTTCCATCTCTTGTTTCCAATGAAGCCTGTGATAAATATTGGCAGAGGAAGAAAGTGTGTAGTCTTGGCAGCAGTGGAACTCCTCACAAATCTGCATGGTTCAGGAGCAGGCTTCTGTAGCTCAGGGAACATGATAAAAAGCTGTGTTTAAAAAAGCTTTTGTTTTTCCTGGAACAGATATATCAGATTGTTTCTTGCCTGTGGCTTTAGGAGTGCGATCCAGAGAATCAGAAGGTTCGTCAGAAGCTGAAAGCAAAGGAGTGGGATGAACTGATGGCCAAGGGGAAGAGGTTCCATGTTCTCCAGCCTGTGAAAATTGGCTGCATCTGGGAAAGGGTGGAAAATGACAGCAGCACAAATGCAGACCTGAAGGTTCTCCAGCAGTTCACAGCCTGTATCCTGGACTTACCTGTGGCAGAGGAAGACCAGCAAATCCAGAAATGTAGTAAAAAAAGAGCAAAAGATCAGCAAAGTAAGACCTGCAGAGCTGCATAGTTGTATTTACACACTGTTATACTTGGCTTTGGAGCCAATAGGTTTTTTTCTGAGTTGTGACAAGTCTGAAATCTGAGGAATCTCTGAGAGTTTTTGGAAAGTTTTCCAGCATTGTGTCCAGTATGGCCTTAGTCACGCTCTCCGGCATCTCTCGCTCTGCTAAGCCAGTAGACAAAGCCCCTGCAAGTTGGGTAGGCTCAGAGCCAGGCTGGTGTACTGGAGGTGCTCAAGCCACGACCCTCAGCTGGGGGAGAGGAACTGGTTTGTGTGGGAGGTTTCAGTAGTGAGTGTCTCTTGTGTGTGTTACCGTGGGGGTGTGAATAATGCACGTGAAGAAGCTGAGAATAGGGGTTGGAGTTTTTACTTCAACAGGCTGTTACTACTGGGGGTGACTCTTCCACATCACGTTTAGCTCCCGTTGCAATCCTGTATGTGACATTAACTCCAGCCTATTTGTCATCTCTCTGAAGCTGATAGGGTACATCAACTGCCTTTCTTCTCCCCTTTTAACCCATTCATCCCCACAACCTTTGTGTGTCCTTTCCTCTCCGCAGTCCTCGGCCACCTTCTGCCTCTGCTGCACGGCAACGTGAACGGGAGCAAAGTGATCATCCAGGAATTCCAGGAATGCTGCCGGCAAGGACTGTTCAGTGACGTGACCGCAGCCGCCGACGGTAGCGACACAAGCCCTGTGAGCCCCCACACCTCCCGGCCGCAGACCCCCGTGGGTGAGGACAGCGGTGTCCCTTCCAAAGCCAGGCTAAAGAGAATCATTTCTGAGAACTCTGTGTATGAGAAGAGACCTGAATATAGGATGTGCTGGTACGTTCACTCGGAGGTGCTGAAGAGTTTTGATCGAGAGCATCTCCCTGTCCCTTGTCAGTGGAACTACGTCACGCAAGTCCCTTCCTCGGGGAAGGAGGAGGGTGGTGGTGTGCCAGGTGTGGCAGTCCTGCAGACCTCTCTGACCTCAGTGAAGAGGAAGTCCACTGGGAGCATGTCCATCACTAAATTCATGAAAAGGCCTCGGGATGCTGAACAGGTGAGTTCCTCTGTGGTGCTTTTCTCCAGGAAGGAATGATGGGAGTGTAGCTGTGTGTCTTCACTAGGCACATGTCCTGGTGCACCTCCCACATTGGCTCAGATCTGCCATGAGCACTCAAAATACTAAGCTACAAAACTCAATTAAAAAGACCTTTTTTTGGGAAATAAGTGAAATTATGTGACTAAAGAAATTGGAAGGACCTGAGGGTCATGGTGGGTGAGGAACTGTCCATGACCCGGCAGGGAGCTCTTGCAGCTCTAAGGCCAATGGTCTCCTGGGCTCCATCAGCAGAGGAGTGGCCAGCAGGGACAGGGAGGGGATTGTCCCTCTCTGCTCTGCCCTTGAGAGGTCCCATCTGCAGTCCTGCATCCCGAGCTGGG
>VXBZ01000666.1:2658-12737 GCA_013399135.1 Heliornis fulica | reverse complement strand
ATGGTCCTTGGGGTCCCTTCCAGCCCAGCCCAGTCTGGGGTTCTGTGATTCTTTCGCGTGCCGCTGGTTTGTACTGCCTGTCCCACTTGAAATGTTGCTCTCCTGCTGTTCTTCCATTTTCTGCTGTTTGCCAGGGACTGCAGCCAAGCTGTGAATAGTTTTGAGTGTCTGCTTGCCCTTGGTTTTACAGCTGTGTGTAATTTGAATGCAGGTTTTTATGGGTGTGTGGCTGCCAGATGTATAGCTGAGCTGGTGACTTACATCAGTGGCACGACTGCAGATCGTGGTCTGTAAGTGCTGCAGCTCAGCCCTTAATAGTCTGAAAAGTCTCTGGCTTATACTGTCCTACTTAAAGCTGAATTTCAAAAGCTGGTTTAGAAATACAATAATTCACAGGAACACACAGAGATGGATTTGGAGTAGTTGTTACTCCAGCTTTGTTGTGGTCTTCCTGTTGTTTGCTTCTGCTTTTCATGGGGACCAGAAGTCGTTTTAAGAGCTTAATCATCTAAGTGGTGGCTGGAAATGGTGTGACTGGTGCTTTGGCCGTGTGATGCTCTGTCATGCCTCAGTACAGGGGAGGCTTTAGGCCATTTAAGATTGGCAGTGTTGGCCCTTTGCCTCCAAACCTACAGGTAGGACAGTGCTGTCAGTGGATTTATTCCTTGTTCCCTTTGGACAAGAGGGTGAGGAGAGGAGGCTTTTCATGCCTTTCCTTCCTGCTTTATTCTTGGCTGCTTTGGTTTCTCTGCTGAAAAAGCTCAAGTGTCGATAGGGATCAGGGACTTTTGAGAAGCTGTTCAGCCCCCAAACTCCATCTGCTTGTGTTTCTTTTTCTTTTACACTAAATAGAGGCACAGATAAAAATCTCTGCTTGGCAGCCACTGGAAATTCTGCTTATAACCAGCTACTTGAGCAGAAATAGCGAGACAAAGGCTTTCTGTAGCGTTACATCACCTGAATTCTTCAAAGCTCTTGAAAGCACCTCAGAGCTGCCCTTGGCAGGCGTGGTGCTGTGCAGCTCAGAGCAGAGATGTCACAGTCCTAAAAGCCTGTCATGCCTGATGTCTTAAATCAGCACTGCTCAGGTATTGAGGTCCATCCTTCCTGTTGAGTGAGGCTGGAGCTCAAGGAGAAGGTAGGAATGATGAATAGGTCAGGGCTGCCAGGTTCTCTGCCCCAGCACGTGGTACTCGGGCCGAGACTCGTGTAAGTACAGGTGCTCTTACATAAGCTGCAGAGAGAGGAAACACTTGTGTTGAAGTGGGCAGTACCTGCACACATGTAGGAGGGGAGAGCTGTGACTTTAATGAAAGATGTAAATTTAAAATTTCTTCCTTTGGAACAGCTTGTTGGGGGTGGGGAGGAGAAGGTTCGAGGTCTGAGATTTTAATGAGACAGATCCACTTTGGGAGGGGGGAGAAAAAAAAAACAAAAAACATTCATACCAGTTCAATACTGGGCAACTTCAGTTTGTATCACTGCTTGTATTCATTCTCTCAAGTGAGAAAGGAGTAGCTAGTGCTGCTCCCATGGCAGCAGATAAGGTCACCCAGGGAAGAACTGTCACCCCTCTCTGAGTAAAAGCTAATTGGCAAAACTGAGGAGGATTTGGGAGAGAACATGCCTCAAACCTGACAAGCAAAAAGTCACTCTCCTTCAGAGAGAAAAAAGCATCCAAAATAATCAGCAGAGGGAGGGGGGAGAGATTGAGATTTCCCCTTCCAAAAAAACAACAACACTGAGTCAGATTTCAGTTAAGGCTTGAGCTGACTTTTCAATGTGTGGGCTGTTCATCACATTGTGTAACAGCAAAACATCTCAGAGCAGCAGCTTGGTGTGCTGCCTGCTGTATGTACCGTTGCAAATGAGGCCTTTTCTCACAAGTCACCGTCTGTTGGAGCCAGGGGTTGCTCCTTTTCCCTTCCCTATGAATAATCCCAACTGCTCAGACTGTGCTACAAGTCCTCATCACGAGGAGTGGCTGCTGTAGGCCTGCATGGCACCATCAGTGTGCTGACACGTGGCTGATACCTTCTCATTTTTCTCCTTCAGGCTGAAGCTGCAGAGATGGATGGATTTCAGGCAGACACCGAGGAAGATGAGGAAGATGATGACTGCATGATTGTCGATGTACAGTCAGGCAAAGGTGGGAAAATAAATTGATAGCAGTCTCTTGGCAGATGCTCCCACAAGGAAGACTGCAACAGTGTGGCTAAACCTGTTGTAGTTTTGCTGCCACTTGTTTCACCAAGCAAATGCTGTTTCATTCTAGGCACTGCTCTGCTCTTTATGGTTTTCATCCAGGCATTTCTTTGCTATTTACAGTTCTCTAACCTGCTCTTGCCCTTTCTTGCCTCCTCCTTCCAATCAAAAAGAGCACCAAGTGCTCGTGACTAGCACTGCCCTGCTGGTGTTACCATGTGTTCTTTTGGTAAGAAAAGTGAGTGCTGGGGTCAGTATCAGCAGATCCACTGACTGTGGGTAAATGTTGCTGGCTCAGGGGTGTGTGTACTTCTCTTCAGAGCCCTTCTGGGACTGACAAGGTCTGGAACATAACTCCCTTTTTCCTGCCTTCTTGAAGTCTTAGGCTGAGTTGTCTGAAGGAAATAACATCAGGTAATAACCAAGTTCTCATATATTTGTCAGGTGAGGGCTCTGATCAACACTGTGCAGTGTTGCTCCAGGATCTAAGCAGTTGCTTATATTTGTGTCCCAGTTTTCCTTTAGAAAATGGCTTTTAAAGCTCCACTGCCACAGCATTATCCTTTCAGGCTGCAGATTCAGAACTGGTAGGCTGAGGATGTGAAGCGGCTCCTTTCAACTCAGCGAGGTTTTAACTATATGTACTTGATCATGCAGATCAATGACTTAACAGCAACCACATGATGGGCATTCAGCTCCTCTAAACCACTTTTCAGAACCTCCAAGCTTTTTCTTACTGCTCTCACAATAGAGCTTTCACAATGCTACTGGCATAACTTGCATTAAGTGAGGTTTTTGTGGTAGGCAGCTCCTCTAATTGATAGATAGAGGCTCATGTCTATCCCAAAGCCTCACATTCCATGTTTGACCTGTTCTAGATGTATCTGTGTTCTCCTATCTCAGCTGCTGCTACATTCCTCCTCTTGCCTTCCAGAACTGTCTGACAAGAAGCTTTGCCTTTAATCTTAAGCTGCTTTTGCTTATTACAAGACTTGCAGTGGGCTGAAAGCCTTGCTTCAGGTTTGTAACCCCTCACTCTGAGGGCAGAGAGATGCTGCTCAGCAGCTTGCCTTCCTCACGCTCTGTTGACATGCAGGCAGCTGTACTTGCTTAAGCCTGGACGAGTCTAAAGCTGAAAAGATGATGAAGATCCTTTTTTACAGTTGAAATAATTTTATTCTGGGTTGATGTTAACCCAATATTAAACCAGTTTTTTAAATAGCATTGAAAAGAAGACCCATAACAGGTACAGGCACACATGCTAAGAGAAATAACTCACAGAGTAGTCAAATTCTCCTAGATTAACAAGGGTATTTAAAAACAAAACAAAACAAAACCAATCACAAACCACCAAACAAACCCCAAATCAACACTTTTTTTTTTTTTCTTTCATTGCAGATTCCACATTTGCAGTTACTGAAACAGCTTCAGCATCCAGTGGCACGAGAGCCGCTCTCCAGGGCACCAGCACGGTTGGCCCATTTAATACAATTTGAGACTTAAATGCCTACTAACTTCTCTGTATGTATGTAGAATGAGTTAGTAAATTTTAAACCTTGTGTATCTTCAAACAAGATACTTGAAAGTATTCCCTATTTCTTGTAAAGAGAAGACAGCACTTTGTTCTGTTTCAGACCAGATGGAAGCTTAAATTTTTTTTAGTTCTAGTTTTTTAGCTTGAAAAATACTGCATATTAATCTGTTCTTAATAAAGCATTATTGAAATTTTGATACTCCTTTGTAATAGAAGGTATCTATAAGTTATCTCTAAAAACTAGTGGAGGGATTTTGAAATAAGCTTATTGTGAAGCCACGGGGGAGGGGGGAATTGCTCTGTTCATAATGTATAGCATGGCCTTGGGTATAAATGATATTCAAATATAATTGTACATCTTATATATCATCCTGTTTGTGGTCTTACTTGCTCCAAGGAACAGCAGCAGGGCTTTGCCTTCAGAAAAGGGAGATGCAATGTGTTTCTCCTGGTTTTGGGATAGGCTGGTATTAATGACACAGTCAGTCTCCTCTGCTCCCTGTGTAAGAGCTGGTCTCCACCCCACAGAACACCTTTAAGGTTGACATATAAAAGACTGAGTGAGCATCAGACTTGGTCAGGTCTTGTTCAGCCCCTTGCTGGGGCTTTTAACCTTATACAGCTTCTGTTGTTGATCAATTAGTCCCCTGAACCCCTGGCTGTAGTTTGAGATCTGATCTCTCACCTGTGGGCAGCACAAGCAGCTGGTGCCGGTCTTCTGGTCTGTCCCTGGGTGCCATGAGGTGGAAAGGTGGGTGTGCATAGAATCACAGATGGGCTTGGGCTGGAAGGGACCTGTAAGATCATCAAGCTCCAACCCCACCATGGGCAGAGCCACCTTCACCAGACCAGGCTGCTCAACCTGTCCCTTGAACCCCTCCAGGGAGGGGGCAGCCACCACTGCCCTGGGCACCCTGTGCCAGGGCCTCACCACCCTCAGAGGGAAGAATTTATTCCTAATACCCAATGTAAATCTACCCCTTCCAATTTAAAACCATTCCCCCTCGTCCTGTCACTCCAGGCCCTTCTAAAAAGTCCCTCCCCAGCTCTCTTGTCGGCCCCTTCAGGGACTGGAATGCTGTTATAAGATCTCCCTGGAGCCTTCTCCAGGCTGAAGAATCCCAACTCTCTCAGCCTGGCTACCTAGGAGAGATGCTCCAGCCCTCTGATCTTCATGGCCTCCTCTGGACCTGTTCAACTGGTCCATGTCCTTCCTACCTTGGGGACTCCAGAACTGGACACAACACTCCAAGTGAGCATCTCTGCTCCCCCAGCAACACCAGGGCCAGCCCCAGCACTGCCTGGAGCTCACTGGCATTTCAAACCTCTACAAGCACTGCAATTCAAAGAACTTGAACAGAACCGAGTCTTTAAATATTCCATTTAATCAGACTTAAGTACAATTTTATCTAAATATACTCTCTCCAATAGGAGTTACAGTGCACACAGAAGCAAAAGGAAAAGCTGAGTTCTAAGCCCAGCCTGCTCTCCAGGCTCAATTGTGAGAAATCCACCCTCTGCCACCACCTAACCCCTCCTCCAAAGGAGGGTGCCACTTCCTCACAGCCTCAGGAGCTCCTCGAGCAGTCACTGTGAGGACTCTAAAGCCATTCAGAGCATCCCTGCAGCATCTTACTGGGCAAGACTGCCACAGTGTCACTACTGGAGCTGTGGAGGTGCCTGCAGGGAGGTGTGACAAGGCAGGACAGAGCCACTCTGCAGAGCTAACCAGAGTCATTTCTGAATTCAGAATACAGTCTGTGTTGGAAAAGGAGGGAAGAGTCTCAAACCACGGGGATGGAATCCACTGCCCTTTATTTCACGAGTGTTTGGACTCTGGAGAGGAGCTCTGGTTTCAAGGGGCTGGCTGGCTGCTCCTCTCCTGCTGCCTGAATGTCTGCCATGACTGCTGCATCCCAGGCAAGAGTCAGGAGGGCTGAGGGCACCTGGAACAGAAGATGGTGGTGTTAGGCTACAGCAGTGTTATCCTTTGACCTCAAAACATGCTGGGTGTGTTCATGGGCCTGGGAAGACTTGGCTGAAGTGCTTCACCCACGGCTGTGGGTTTCTGCAAGAAGCTCCTTAGGGGATGCTGCTTTGGGCTTTCTGGGTTAACCTTAGGCCAGAGCTGTGCTTGCTTCACAGCTGCTGCCTTCCCTCCTGTCCCACTGTGGATGCTCAGCCCAACAGCTGCTGGCAGTGTCTGCAGCTCCCTCCAGCCTGACCTTCCAGCCAGAAGCCTCCAAGCGCTTTTTGTCTTAAAAAGAAGGGGTCAGAGCGCAGTTTATGGCACCAAAACAAGACTCAAACTTCCCCTGAGGTTATGAGCAGCAGATGACTCTGTGACAACCTGAAGCCACTCCCCTAGAAGGTACCTGCTCTCTTTGTACTCACCAGTCCACATTCATTGAAGGGCAAGTTCTCATCAGCCAGTTTGAGACCTCCAGGTCCCACCAGCTCGAAGGGCAGCCAGTCATCTCTGAGTGCTTCCCGCACAAAGCTGTAGAGTGCAGACACCGATTCCCTTGCATAAAAAGTCCCTGCCATGAGAAAACAAGGTGAGAGAGCGAGAGTTGCTCTGGCATTTACCAAATCTAACCTTTTGTGGTATGTTTCATGGGGCTCACAGACTGATGGGAACTTCATGAACTACTTCAGAGGCACAGAACCAGCCCGATTCAACCGTGAGGTATAAAGGCAGAATCCCCAAAGAAAAAGAAGATAAATTAATTGTTCCAAGCCCCAGCAAGCCTGTAACAAAGACTTGGAAAAGCCTGAAATGATTTCCAGAGTTCTACTGCACAATCTGAAGAGGATTTAGACTGTTGCAGAGTCCACCACACAGGCAGCCTCATGCTGATTACTTTAACAAAACGGATCTAATGAGTCCAGCTCGTTCACGGCAGCCTGGGAAGAGCCCGCTTTTAATTAACAGCACCTTGAGATTCTTCCCTCTCTGCTCAACCCTGGCTGACACTCCCAACCCTGCAGACATGAGGCAGGTGGAAGGCTCAGAGATGGGAAGATTTTTTAGAAAAATATCCCCCTTCTCTGGATTTTGTTGCTTTATTCCACCAGCTGCACGTGGCACGCCTCAAGCCTGCTTATTATCTAAGCCATTAACACTACAAGTGTCCTTAGAAGCTTTTGTGGGGTCTACAAAGACAGGGTAAGAACTCTTTTTACCTTGGAGAATGTATCCATCAGGAAACCGGACTCGCAGCAGGGTGTAATTGTACTTCCTCATTTCCCTTTGCTCTTCTTTCTCTCGCATGGCTCTTGTCCTCAGCATCGAAGCCTTCTCCACTGCTTCTGTCCTGTCAAGAGTAAGCCAGTTTTAGCATCAAGGAGAGGGACCAGCCTCTCAGCTGGCACCCACATCACCCCTGGGCACTTGGGGCCCTCCTGAAGCCCCTCACCGGAGCAGCTGCTCTCGTTTGATCTCCTCTGCGGTGAGGTTGTAGAAGTCGTTGGGCAGCTCAAACCGAGCAGCTTCGGGGGATGGTTTAAATAGGCGGAGCTGGCGATCCAGCCGGGCTCGCACCGGCTCCGAGCTTAAGAGCTGCTCTTTGTAACCCTTGAGGTCTTCCAACCTGGTCAGCATCGACTCCTTCAGTACATAGTACTCCTCTGTGGTCTCTACAGCCAGAGGGATGAGGGTTGAGTCTCTTGCTCTTTACATCAGTAACGTGTGAAATACAAAAGCAAGGAAGCCCCAAAAAGGGAATGTCTTAACAGGCTCAGAGGGTGCTTCTGTCACAGCAACCACAGGTGCCTCACCAGCCTTCCCACTCCACCACCCAACCCCCTGACTCCACTTTGATTTCTTACCCTGGCCTGGAACAGGCAGTGTTTTTGTCTCAAACCCAACAGCCTGGAAAAATCTGTGTATCCCTTCCAGGCAGCTTATCCTTTCCTGGAAGAAAAGGAAGGAATTTAAAGGCCTCCTGCTCCAGGCAAGGACTTTCCTAGGCAGGGCACCTGTAGGAGTCTTGATCTCACCAGAAACACTTTGTTCTGCAGTTTGATTTTCCGGTATTTCTCTTCCTCTGGATGGAGATAAATATTATCCAAGTACCTTCAGAGAGAGGAATACACTGCCTGGATTAAAGCAGGCACTTAGGAGGTGTGAGGAGAGGCAGAGGATTTCCCTTGGGTAAAAGAGCTGAAAAACTAAGTAAAAAACACGTTGGTGTTTCATGCCCAAACCAGACACAACATGCAGGGCTCTGTGAGTAGTAACCAACTCTTAAAAACAACTGAGACATTGACCTTATTTCTAAACTAACAATTAAGACTGTTCAGGTGTTGGAATTTGGTTTGCTTTAGGCTTTGGAAGCACAGTGAGAAAATCCACCTGCCCCTTGGTCTTGCAGGGAAGGGATGAGCTCCCTGTGTGCTCAGTCCTTCCCGCTTCCCACTCACTTGGCCATGGTCTCCACACCCACTCGTACTTTTTCCCGGTCTCTATTGAAGGTGTGAATCTCCATGATCGAGGCAGCCACTGGGTCTATGGAGAAATACTGGGGGAGAAAGAGAGAAGAGGGTCAGGGGGAAGGTGACACTGCTCTGCACAAGGGGATGTTCCCCTTGGGGTTTGATCCTGACCAGCAACTCAGCTTCATGCTTGTTTTCCTTGCAGTGGGATGTAGGAGAACGTGAAGGCTAAAAGGGGGTAGTGGGGAGGGACTAAAGGTAATTTAGTAAGTAAAAATTTTACAGGTAAAGCATGAGCTATGCTTGGAAGCCAAGGAATTTATTCACTGCTTCCTGGTTTAGCCATTCCCAGTGTGTAACCAAAATTGTTGTCATCACCAGCTGCTACAAAGAAATTTACTCTGCCCCAGCCAGAACCAGTACAGGGCCAGAGATCCTGGTTACAGTGTTTCCAGTAAGCTGAGGGGAGGGTGTTTGTATGGCTACAGGCCCACTGGGGACAGGGAGGGGAAAGGCTTATATGGGAAGGAGAGGTTGCTGCTCTAAGGCAGCCACACTAAAGATAAGTTAGGGGAGGAAGGAAAGCAATGCAGCCATGGCACTCACCGACTGGATGGCCTCTCTGAGGTGCTTTTCCTTCTGGTCTTTCCTTACAACTGCCCCAGTTAAGGGGCAGATGAAATAGACCCCTGAAACAGAGGGGGCAGCTGCCCCTTCCTTGTCTGGGGAGGCGAGGTCCTACAGGAGACAAAGGCAGGTGCTGTGCTGATCACAGGAAGGTTTTGTGGGAGGTTTGAGTCTAAACAAGCCGGCACATCCACGCAGGACAGCGGCACAGCAGGGTGTGGATCAGGGAGCAGGAGCATCTCTCGTACCTGGTCCTCTGTGGACAGTCCTTTCTCACTTGCAGCTGCCTCAGCCATCAGCTCCTTCCTCACTAGGAGAGACAAATGTGGGTTAGGGCAGGGGTTCAGCCCACCTCAGCGGGCTTTGCTCCACAGATGCCTCCCCGGGTGCTGTATCCCTGCCCTGCAAGCCCAGGGGTGAGCGTGACCCCCGTTTCTGGCACTCCAGTGGTCCCAGGAGCCAGCTGCACCCATTAGTTGCCTACCCAGGGTCTCCCTCCCTGGGATGTGTTTGGAGCTACAGCCACCCTGGCTGTCCCAGTGAGCTCCTACCCTGGTTCTTGATGGCCTCCTGGGAGGAAGGCAGCTTGGCCTTGGGCTTCAGCTCCATCCGGGCCAGTGCCGCAGCCGCCGCCATCTGCGCTTCATCCGTTGGTGCCTGACGAGGCTTCGGCGCCGCTTCAGCCTTCGGCTTCTCCTTGGGGACCCTGGGCAGGATGGAGCTCAGGAGGACGTGGGCTCTGTGACCCCACGAGTGCCCAGGCCACCACAGCCAGAGACAACAACAGCTCCAGAACCGTGATGGCCTGGACGCTGCCACGGACACGTAACAGCCATTACCACCCCGGGTTACCGGCCGCCCCGGCACGGCGGCATCGCTGAGCGGTGAGTCCCTGAGGAGCCCCATGGGACGGGCACCGCCGTGAGTGTCTGTCACCGGGCCCCGCTGCCGGCGATCGTCAGCCCCAGCCCAGCGTCCCGGTGGCACCGGGGCCCGTGGGTACTGGGCAGCGCGGTGCCGGCTCCGGCCTAGTCAGCCCCAACGGCTACCGNGCCCCACGCCCTCCCGGAGAACCGCCCCCCCCCCCGCCGTTACCGGCCGTTTCCCCCCAGCTCCGTACCGGGATGGCTCCGAGAGCTTCTGTCCGGGTCCCGCGGTCTTGAACTTCAGGTCGGCCTTGATCTCCTGGAAGAACTTGCGCATGGCGGCTGGGCCGGGGCGGCACCGGGACCGGGACGGGCACCGGGACGGGGACTCGCGCGCCCCGCCCGCGTCA
>VXBZ01000665.1:42744-53779 GCA_013399135.1 Heliornis fulica | reverse complement strand
GGGCGGCCGAGGGTGGCCGGGCGCGTCTGGCCGGGCCCTAGCGCGGGGGGCAGCGGGACACCCCTCCCTGGGGCTGTGGTCCCGGGGTGATGAAGCCCTTTGCTTCCTGCTGCCTGCCCAGGTGCCTGGGGTGGGGGCGTGCTGGGGGGTAGCACCCCATGGGTTCCAGTGGCACGCTACCCCAGGAAGCGGAGCGAGCTCTGCCTTGCTCCCATCGGGAGGTGCCACCCCATGGGGCTCCTTCCTTGGGGAGCAGAGTCTGTGGGGAGTGATGTGAAGGCGAGGCTTGTGCTCCTACCACAGCACCTTGCCAGGGTAATGCAGGCGAGGACGCTGCACTGGGGTTCTCTCTCATGCCCCTTTTCTGGCCTTTCCCCATGCAACTTTTCCATCCTTCCCTCTGCATTCTTATTCTTCCAGCACAGTGATAGGATATATTCAGTTTAAAAATAGGACTGAGGCTGACATTCCCCTGAGAGAAAGCTGTGCTAACTCATGGCTTATCCTTTGGGTCGGAGTTGCTGTGATATCCTGTTAGTGAGAATGAAATGGCAGGCAGGGATGTGAAATCGTTTAAAGAGCCTGAGGTGGCCCTGGCAACATTCCTGCCTTCAGCTGTAGGTCATACACATCAAGTCCACGTCAAGCCTGGACCAAGTAACTCTGGTCTGTGCTGTGGCCATGCAAACAAGGGTGTTCTGCAGGAGAGCCATCCACGCTGGGGGGCCAGAAACAAAGCTTGGTGTTTCGTGGAGTGCTGTGGGTGTGTGGCCAGGAGGGGCTTGGGGGCTGCAGAGAGGGTGAATGGGAAAACAGGAGACATGAATTAAGAGGGGCTGCCTGTGCCATGCCTACCTGACCCTATCCCTCAGTGGCATGGCAGAGATGTGCACAGCTTTAATGCCGTGGCTGTCTCACAGGGACTTGGGTTACGCGAAGTTCCTTCCTCTCTAATCTGAGATTTTCTCCCTGGAAAGACAGCAGTGGCTTCAGCTCCACACTTTGGGGCAGAGCCTGCTCTGGGGCACATGCTGGTGGCAGGGGGGGCTGTGCTGGGGTTGTTGCTCTGAAGACATCCCCTGCAGGGAAAATGGTGGCTTTTGGCAGGAAAACCCCAGCTTTGATCCCTGGAAAACTGGGCTTGACCCAAGGCATGTTAATAACTGGGAACACATCTCCCAGCCAGCACGTCCCCCCTCCTAAGTCCAGGAGGTTTTTGTGGTGCCCTCGAGGACAGGGAGTGCCTTGTTGTAGTGGGTCTGCACAACTCCATGACTCTTGGCAGTTTGTACCCCTGGGGCGTGTGGGGTGGGTGGTGAGAGGCAGCCTGCCAGCCCCCCAAGGTACTCCCTGGGCCCTTCTGCTCTTCTTCCTTAAAATAAACATGGGAAGTGGTGATCTGATCTCCCGGCCTCAGGGACTTAACAGTGGCTTCATGTTTGCTCTTGGCATGTTGATCTACATGGCCCTTCACTGGGGTGAGCGAGATGCTCTTGCAGGCTCCTTCCTCTGGGTCTGAGGCCGTGGAGACCCCCTGGTCCTACCCCAGGGATGCAGCTGGGGGTAGCAGTGCTTTCATTCCTGGGGTGGTGTGGATGTATTGGCGATGTGGTGCTGCTTCCTGGTGGATTGGGCAGATGTCTGACCCATGCTGCCACCTTTCCCCTGTCTTGGGTTGGGGGACACCGCACGGTGCAGGGAAGAGAAACATGTTGGTGCTGTTGCTGAACAATGCTCAGAGGTTGAAGCTCTGCTGGAAGATAAATTATTGACCATGCACACCCCATTAAGGCCAGAGCCCAATTGCACTTAGAAAAATACCCATTTGGGGAAAAAAAGGCTTGTTTTCTTATGTCTGGGCTGTGTGATGCCCTGTTCCTTGAAGCCCATCTATGAGGAGGGGGCCTAAGAAACTGTCAGTGCTGTTTCTAGTCCCAAGGGGGTGTGTGTGTGTGTGTGTGTGTGTGAGAGAGACATTTCTTTATTTCCAGGGTCAGGCATGTGCAGGAGGAGGATGGTCAAAGCTGATTTTGGGAGGCTGGGTGTGGGCACGGGGGCTGCTCCAGCCCTTAGGAGGGATTTCCCTGGGAGTGAACTTGCTCTGCTGCAGCCGAGCCAGAAACTGTCCTTTAAAATGCTTCTTTTTTGGAAACAAACAAAAATCCCCACCACCCTGTGGCCATCCTAGACTGGTCACAGACCCCTCTGAGGGCAGAGGGATGGAGCAGGAGTATGGCATCAAGTCAGGGACCCGAGGAGCAAGGCCATGTGGAGAGGAAATGCAACCTATGAGACTTTGCTTTTTGGTTTTTTTGTTGTTGTTGTTGTGGCTTTTTTTTTTTTTCTTTGTCACACTGATGTGAAAAGAACTGTGATTTATTTTGGGATTTCTGTCATCCTAGGTATTTTGGAAATATTTGCTGTGTCTCAGGGGATTGTAGGAATACGAGGAGTTTTCAGCAACAAATTTTTAGCGATGTCAAAAAAAGGAAAACTCCATGCAAGTGTAAGTAACCCCCTGCTTATCAGTATATATTGCTTATTTAAGGCCTTGTGACACCTTCATGTGCACGTGGCAGCAGTGCTCCAGGGCAGGGCCCCGGTGTGCCAAGCCCTTTGGCTGCCTGGAGGGTCCGTGCGGGGGGGGGCAGTGGCACCGCACAAACCGATAGGGAACAGGTGGAGCTGAGAACCCCCAAGACCCGTGTCTCTACAGCTGTGTTTAACCNTTTTTTGCAGTTGGGCATTTGCATCAAAAGGACTTGTTCTTAGAGCATCGCTGGTTTATTTTTAGCAGCTTCTGCAGCAGATCGTGCAGACGGTTTTAGCCAAATGTCTCCCGGAGAGCAGCATGTGTGGCGCCGGGAGCCTGCCTGCACCCGTGTGTGTAGGGAAGGGTCTGTGGCCCCAGAGTTTTGGCTGGGGGCGGGGTGGTGGTGGGGGGAGATGTCCCGCGGTGAGAATGTGCAATTGCACGTGGGATTTTGGCCAGGTTACATCCAGCATATGTGGGAGCGTTGCAGATAATAGTGGGCAATCCTGGTAACTTACGTTTCTGTGGGCTGTTTTCCTGAAGGTTGGGGCTTCTTGCAGGTCTATCTGTCCTTTTCCTGGGCTTTGCACAGAATGAATCCTGTAACTTGATTTCGATACTTTTTTGTTCGGCTTCAAGGTGCCACTTCCTTTTTTTTTTCCCCTGTTAGTTCTATGGTTCATTTAAACAAATTAACTCCTGTGCTTAAGTGAAAGTTGTCCACTTTTAAAGGTGTGTATAAGTGCAACACCCAAAGAAGGATGTTTTTTTAAGGCAGCATCTTGGATGACCCAAGTCTGTTCCCAGGGAGCCTGTTCAGGGATGATAGTGTGGAAGAGGGAAATGCCAGCCCTTCAGGCATGAGCCAAACCTCACGGTGGCAGAGTGGGTGCTCTTGCACTGCCTAAGCCCCAGATCGCCTTCAAGTGAGATTTATGAACTTGTCTTTCTCTCCCTTGAGCCTTGTTGGAGCGTTGCTCCTGAAACCTAATGATGCCTCAAGGGTGAGCACACAGTTGCTTAATTTAGGAAACAAAGTAGAACCAGGAATGGCTCCCAGGGAAAAGGGGCAATGGCTGTGCAGAGGAAAACATGAGGNGGCATGATCCCTGGACCCTCCAGACCCTCCCCTCCGTCACAGCATACAATGGGACCCTTATTTGAGCTGAAGCTTTGATTTATGCCCTGGCGTGGGCAGAAATTAAATCAAACCTCATTGGTGTATGGTTAATTGTTGGCACACAAAGGGCAGTGCCGGAGAGGGACCTCAATTAGGCGGGTCAGAGCAGGGGGTGAGGACATGTGATGACCCACTCGGATGAAAGCCACAAATTTGTAGAAACTTGACCCAAATGTCTCAAGATTGCTGGGCTAAATAATGCTGATAATGCAAACCCAGCATCTGTTGTTCTTTCCTGCCTTGGCAGGATAAAGTTATTTCATGGCCTAATGAGTTTTGAGCAGTACAAAGTGCATCCTGTGCCCGTCACTCAGTACAGGGCTTTGATATGGGAGTCACGCCGGTGACTTTCTGTTGAACTGCAGATAAAAGTAATTCCAGCAGGAATTTGGGCTCCTTCGAACCCATCTCTTGGAGCCTAGCTTTATCCTATCTCGGTGCTTACAGCAGCCCTCCTCCTTTTTCTTTTTTTTTTCTTTTTTTTTTTTTTTTATGGCAACTTAATTAAATTACCAAGCAGTTTGGTTTTAGAGGCACCAGCTTCAGAAAAGGATAGTAATCCCAGCAATTATCAGTTGCATGCACAGATGGCTTTTTCCTTGGTGTTAAATCCTTGTTCCACTGTTTTTATGTTTTTTGTTGTGGAATGGGCAGGAGAGGATTTGCTGTCTGTCTCAGCAGAGGCTGGTACTGACCCCTGAGGAGAGGTTTGCTTCAGGTACTTCTCTCAGGAGTTGTTCTGAGTCCTTACTGGGGCAACTGTCTGATGAGCTGGATTTTGAAATGAAATTGAGGTGAGGGTTGCTCATTGTGACTGTTCTTGGAGCTGCTGTGAAGCAAATCCAGTGGTCAGGCAGCGTGCCATGACTGCATCGCCTGCCCTATGCCAGTAAAAACACCTTTTCCCTGGCTGAAATTGTGTGGTTGCAGAGTCTGAAGCATGTCAGTGATGGCTGACCAGCAGTTGATGCACTTCCCTGGGTAGTTTGTGTTTTGGGGTGAGGGATGTGTGCTGGATGTGGGTCTCCTCCTTCCCTGTGCTGCCAGCCCACAGTATCCCTCTGTGTCCGGAGACCCTCCACACTTCCCCAAATCCTGCTTTGGATGGATTGCGACTGACTCTTTGGCAGCAACACTCCCTGAACTACTTTAAGCAGGAACTTTTCCTGTGATGCTCCAGAAAGGGAGCTGGGCAACCCTCTCACTGCCACCTTCTTCTGTGGGATGGAATTGCCCCCAAACACCAATTTGGGTTCCCCAGGAGCAGAGAGCAGTGGCACCTGTCTGTACAGGTTATGCACAAGCGCTTTCACCTGTTCATGGTGGTGCTTGGGGAGCCTGCTGGAGCCCATCTCAGTACCGGCTCCTTGGCTGTGGCAAGTCTCTGTGCCCAAGCCAGGGCAACCAATGCCATCTCCTGCACCAGAAAAGCCAGCTCTTGCCATTAACCCAAATTCTATGGGAAAAGATAGGGTCTGTTTCACAGTCCCAGAAAGGTCTCATCTGCACTGAGCGCCCTTCAGGAGCACATTGGCACCTTGTTCGAGCCTAAATTTCCCTGTGCAAAGGCTGATGATATCTGTGTGTTTGTGGAGTATCGTGCCTGAGTGCAGCTGCATGAGACCAGGCTCGTGAGTGCAATGAGGAGCCACAAAGCCTTGCCTCGGGAAGTGAGTATTTGTGCATGGGTGGTGCAGCGTTGAGAATGTATAAAGGACAGGGAAAGCAAAAAATGAGTCAAGGTAATGCTTGCTTCAAGCAAAGTGCAAAAGGAGATGTAATTCAAAGTGCTAGATAAAAAATAATTGTATTGCAGGTCAGGGCCTCTTGGCACTTGTGTTGCAAGACACTGCTCCTCTGGTTAAACTGGGAGTTAAAAAATATCCCCAGCCCACTGGGCCTTCTGCATCCCTTGGGGATGAAGCATCCCTTGGGGACTTTGTCTTGTTCTCCATTGCTGGGGGTTTCAGAGCTCAGGAGCTCAGTATCCCTTTCCTGTCAGTAGCGTAGGCGCATTGCTTTGCAATTGGGCTGCAGTGCCCCAAGAGTGGCTGACAAAGCTATCAAAATAAGTATGGCAAAGGGCTTCAGAGAGGCTAATGGGGGCTGCAGCCAGGTGTCTGAGGGCTGGGACTGTTCTGGCTCTGTTTTTGTATTTCTGCAAGTTTTGGTTTGGTTTTCTTTAAATTTTTCTTCCTGCCCAAGGGAACAAGAAGGAGCTGTTAAGGGGCAGCATTCGGCTTGTCCTCTCAGGAAGACTTCCCCCATCTGTGTGGCCACCCTGTATATATATAGAGGCAATGTTGTTGGGCTGCAAATAAGTTCTTCAGGTTGTCAAAGGATAAAATGCCCTGAGTTCATCTAGGATGAAGAAAAAAATCCAATGCAGTCAGAGGCTTGTTCAGTGAAGCAGTGAAAATCTGCATGCAATTGCCTTTCCAGAATATTAAGCCATGATTCAGTGTCCAGGCGAGGGATGCAAGGGTGAGGAGGGAGGTGGAGCAGAGGATGAACCCCTGGGCAGCAGCACAGGGGTATGGAAGGAACTGTGTCCTTCCTCCTGTCAGTGGGAGGAGCAGGAGGAGGCCTGGGGCGGGAAGGATGCTGCTGGGACAGACCAACCCCGCCGTTTCTCCAAGAAAGGCCAAAATTGGGTGGCAAGCAGTGACCTTCAGTTTCTGTGGTGGGGATTTCCCAAATTGCTGGGTGCTCGGCAGCCTCGTGTGGGTTTCCCAGCTGACTTGTATGGCTGCATGCCCCTTTGCACGTGGTTTCTGCACACTTAAAAACCCAGCACGTATCATGGGACAGGTGTTGGGTAAAACCAGCTCTTGGCTAACGGTGCCCCTGGCTCTGTCCCCGCAGGCCCGGTTCACAGCAGACTGCCAGTTTCGTGAGCGCTTCCAGGAGAACAGCTACAACACCTACGCCTCAGCCATCCACCGCAGCCCGCGCTCTGGTCGCCAGTGGTACGTGGCGCTCAACAAGCGGGGCAAAGCCAAGCGGGGCTGCAGCCCGCGTGCCCGACCCCAGCATGTCTCCACACACTTCCTCCCCCGCTTTCGGCAGCCCCAGCCCCCCGAGCTCGCCTTCACCGTGACCCTCCCAGAAAAGAAGCCCTTGCCACTGCCGAAACCAAAGGTTGCTCCATCTCCACCTCGGAAAAACCCAGGCCCCGTCAAGTACCGTCTGAAGTTTCGCTTTGGGTAGCGTGCCTAGGGATGCTGGCACAGGAGAGACCCAAAGCAGGGAGACTTGTGGACCGATGCAGGGAGGCTCCAGGTACCCATGTTGGACTTGGCGTCTTCACCCCACAAACCAAGCCGCATCCTTGGAGGCGTGCACTGGGATGATGTAACTTGGGCTTCCCAAACAGTATTCCCATGGTGAACAGAAAACATTTGAGGGAACCTCAGGTTAATTTTGTTGTTGAAAGAAGCAGAAAGGTACCTCTGCAGAGAACACATGTTCTTACCTTATTTTCACTACTGACTTTTGACAATCATTATCAGACAGGAGATATGTTCAGAGTTAAGTTCTGTTATTCTTTTACTGCATCTCCTCCTTGCTGCACTTTTTTCTTCCAACCATACCTCAGGCACTGTCTACCCAGGTCTGCCCCTTCCCCTTTGTTTGCAAACCAGCTCCTCCCTTCCACAGCAAAAAAAACAGACCAAGCCTAAAGAAATGCATTCACCCTACCTGTGGTGCAAGAGGGAGGTCTTAAAACTCTGTTTGCAATAATAGATTTTTATTTTTCAAGGTAGCTGGTTTGGGAGGCCAGCTCTCTGTCTTTCCCACTCTTCCTAGGACAGCTGAAGGAGCGAGTCTCCTCCTGTCCATCAAAGTATGGCTTCAATGTTTGTGTTCAAAATACCTCCACCTCAGCTCAGTGGCATTCCCACTCACACAGCAAGACCCCTACCTGGCACGGGCTGGGGGAAGCCTGTCTGTGCTGCTGCTTCCCAGGGACCAGGATACCTTTGTCCCCTGGGTGCACACCGGTCTGTTTGGACAGTTTGTACTGCTGGTTGATTTTTATCATTCACAATCTACTTACAGAAGAGGGGGGAAAGGGTTTTCTTTTACAGTGAGCGTGGGGACATTGCAATAAATGCTGCTACAGCTACTTGTATCTGTGGCAGTGTTTTTTCAGGCCCAGGTTGCCCTATGGCCCTGGCTGTCAAATTGTTTCTCTGTTGTGGTGTTACCTGTGGAGTAATTGCGGGTATAGAGTTCTTAATCTGCATTTAACTGTACTGTGTGTGTACAGAACATGGTAGTATTGATCCTCACTGGCTAAGCCTTAACAGGAGCCTAGGCAGGCATGAGTTAGCCAAACCTCTCCTGACCCAAGCCCTGATGGTGATGAGCAGCAGTAGCGAGGGCTGTCGGCACTGCAGAGCCTTCTCTCCAAATCTGATCGTGGTACGCATGGTTCCTGGGCAGTCTCTGGCTGGTTCCATCTGCTCCACACACAAGGGTATGAGCTCCACAGGCAAGGAGGGCTTGGAGTAATGGATAAAATACAATGGTGTTTTGTTTCACAGCTGGGTAGTGTAATCTCTTGCCTGTCAGTTGTCTGTGTGTTCTTTTCTTTCTCTGAAGGAGAAAAATGAGCATTGCTCAGTTAGTGGTTACACATGTCTTTGTCAGAGGGTTTGGTCAGTGTTGAGCTGGGTAAAATCAGCACACGTGCATCCTTTGTGTGCCATGCTTGGCACACTCTGCATGGAGACAAACCTCCCAATGGCTCCTCTGCGCAGTTGCCTGGGCCCAAGTCACAGCAGGAGCATTGCGCACCCTGGCTACTTCCAGTGAGACAGCCTGGCCACAAACTTACAAAGTTCAGGTAATGCTGCTTATCCTCTGTTTGGAGGTCAGGCACAACCAGGTGAAGCTAATGCTCAGTGAAACATGGGATCTCCTAAATGAGCTAATGGAATTAAAACATTTGCAGGATCCACGTAGGAGGGTGCTGTCCGCAGCCTGGGCCCAGGCTGAGTGCCTGGAACTGTGGTCAGGTAAGAGAAGGCAAGGTGCTGGTCCCTTGCTGCCACTGCTTTCCCTCAGGGGCAATCATCTCTCTTAAATCTTACTTTAAATGGAATTCTTGTTGATAACTAGTATGGATGACAAAAAAAAAAAAATGCTTTGGTCCCTGTGCTTCTGATCAGGGCAAAACTGATCCTGTGCTGAGCTGCAACAGCAATGTCCAGGGTTCGCCATAGCAACTACCAGGAAGTGCTCCTTGTTGGGAGGGATGAGAGCCTGGGGGGCTATGGATGGAGACCATCATCCTTGGGATTCACCTGAAGAACGGGGATGCTTCTGGTGCTCAGGCTCCCACCCCTGCAGTGGTGGTGGTGGTGGGGTGGCATTTCTCACACTCGTCCCCTGCACTAGTGTGGGATCCCGCCCATGGCGGACAGCCCTCCATGACCTCCATGTGAGTCGTCTCCCCCAGGGCCTCGGCTCTTCACCAGCTGCCACAGCGTGGGTCACTGCCATAAACTCATAGAGTGTCTCTTAGTCCCAGACTGCTGGCTGCAGCCTGGTCCCTCACAGTCACAACCCTGCTCCCTGCCCAGCAAACCTGCTCCAATGTGGGTCTCTGTCTGCCTCTTATCTCTCTCCATGGGCTGCAGGTGCTGCCAGGTCCTTGCTCCAATGTAGGTCACAGATTCTTCCCTATTCCTCCCCCTGCTCCATGGTGGGCTCCTGCCTGGCCCAGGTACCTCTCCATGGGCTACAAGCGGGGTCTCTTTGTCCTCCATGGGCTGCAGGGGGACACCCGTTTCACTATGGTCCTCTCCACAGGCCGCAGGGAATCTCTCGGTGCCTTCTCCTCCCCACTTCACTGACCTTGGTGTCTGCAGAGTTTCTCCCATCTTCTCACTCCCTTCTCTGGTGGTAAAATGTGGCTGTTTGGGTTCTTCTCTCTCTCAGATGTGATTCCCAGAGGCCTGTGACAGGCGCTGATTGGCCCGGCCGG
Source organism: Heliornis fulica (assembly GCA_013399135.1). Taxonomy (NCBI): domain Eukaryota; kingdom Metazoa; phylum Chordata; class Aves; order Gruiformes; family Heliornithidae; genus Heliornis; species Heliornis fulica. The sequence goes on along the minus strand of VXBZ01000665.1, from coordinate 44,071 downwards.
CCTTGTCAGCAACAGGGTTTGGGAGTTTGGCCTTGGGAGCCCAGCTGGACCCCTTAAGAAGCTTCTAGCAGCTTCTTAAGGAAGCTACCCTGCAAAACCACCACACTTACTCTTTACTGCTTGTTGGCAGTGCTTGGTCTTCCATGCTGGTGCAAGTATTGCTCCTGCAGAAGCAATGGGAGCAGGAGTGTTGTGACTTCAGGGTGAGGGAAAGTTGCTGTGACAGTCCAGGAATTAAAGGCTGCAGCTTTGCAGGTCCTACTATGACACAGACTAGCCTGTCAGCCACTCCTGTTTCATCTGCTGGACTCAGATTTTTTGTACTTATTTTACATGAAAGTTTTGTATTGCCTTAATTTTGTTGTGTACAAAAGAAAAATCTTTGGGGCAAATTGAGGAAGAGGGCCCTCCTACCCCTCTTGATTTTTTTTTTTTTTTTTTTTGTGTGCCGAAGTCAGTGGGGCATTTGGGAACCATGGGGAGGTCTGGCTGCTGAAAGGAAGCAGGGAGGAGACTTGTGAATCAGCTGGCTGGGCCACCTCTATGGAAGGACCGGTGGCCTCTGAGGCAATTTGAGTCGTGCTGCAGGTGGAGCACAGGGATGCCACGAGCCCAGCAATGGCTGACATGCAGTGAACCAGGATGTATGAAGGCAACGTGATTGTATGAAATTAATCATCCTAGGACACCGGCAGGATGCCTTTGAGCTCTTTGTCAGCAAGGATAAAAATACGTCCCTGCCACTGCCCTCCCGTCCCTGCCGTGCCCCCAGCACTGCCACCGCCCGCCTCTTCTCTGCCGTACCTCGCCCACACCCCGCGTCCCTTGACTTGCGATGGTATCTCCCCTGGGATGCTGCTGTTTTGGGGCTACTTTTATACTATTTACTGGTCGGGTGGCGCTTGAGTGACTCCAGCCGCGCGCGTCTTGGTTGTCGTGGGTGCAGATTTCCCGCGCGTTGCGCTTGGAGGGTCAGGCCGGCAGGAACTCTGGGCGCATGCGCAGTGATGCAGGTCGCACGGTGGAGGCGGACACTTGCGGGCTGGAGGCGTGTCCGGGTATGGTAATGACATTGTAATGAGCGACAGTTCACCTGAAGAACATGATCCGGTCGGGAAAGCGATGAGCCGCTGGCTCGGCTCTCGCTCGGGACACAAACAAGGCGGCTCCTGGGCACCACGGCGCGCCAGGTCGGCGGGTCGCGGCGACTGGCTACGGTCTGATCTCCGCTCGCCGTGCTCCACCACGTGGACCTCCGCGCGGCCGCCAGCCTCAGTGCTGCCCAGGCTCCGCCGTGAAACGGACTCGGGGTTTACGGGTGCTCCTC
>VXBZ01000665.1:21639-42500 GCA_013399135.1 Heliornis fulica | reverse complement strand
GGCTGTCAGGGGGTGGGCTGTGACTCGGGGGGTGGGGTGGGACAGGACTCGGAGGGTGCGCTGTGACTAGGGGGGTGGGCTGTAGCTGGGGGTTGCGCGGCTAGGCTGTCACTGTCCCACTGGGCTCAGATATCAGCCAGCAATGGACAGTGACGTTTCCCAGATGGCAGATCCCAGAATCGCTGAATCCTGGACTGGTTTAGACTGGAAGGGTTCTCAAAGCCCATCATTTCTATCCCCTGCCATGGGCAGGGACACCTTCACCAGACCAGGCTGCTCAAGGCCCTGTCCAACCTGGCCTTGAACCCTTCCGGGGGAGGGCAGCCACCACTGCCCTGGGCACCCTGGGCCAGGGCCTCACCCCACTCAGAGGGAAGAATTTCTTCCTCAGATCCCATCTCAATCTCCACCCTTTCAATTTAAACCATTCCCCTCATCCTATCACTCCAGGCTCTTCTCAAAAGTCCCTCTCCAGGTTTCTTGTAGTTCCTTCAGGGGCTGGAAGGGCCTCTCTAAGATCTCTCTGGAGCCTTCTTTTCTCCAGGCTGAACACCCCCAGCTTTCCCAGCCTGGCTTCAGAGGAGAGATGGTCCAGCTCTCTAATGAAATGCCTAAATATTGCTGCTTGATTACAAACAATGCGCTTTAATACCTGGATAATCGTTTCACAGCTGCAGTCCTACCCCACATGTTTTCTAACACGCTAGGCCTCTGGCTTTGATAGTCAGAAGCCAGAGAAAATACTGGCAGGAAAGGGATGGCATATGAGAAGGGAAAATACCTCTTTTCTTAGGCTTTGATTAACAGGTTTATGGTGAGGCAGAATCCAGAGCTCCTTTCCTGCCAGCAGCAGCGGGTGAGCACGTCTTGGTTTCATGTGAGGGTCTACATGGGTCAGGGAGATTGGGATTGCTGTTGGAGTGATCCCTTTACTTAGGAGAATTGAAACAATGTAAAGGTTTGTGATAACTGGTGCTCGGTAAGAGATTTAGATGGCTCAGACTGTTGAGGATCTCTTTGGATGCTGTTAAAAGGTGTCTGCCCTTTTCTGTGAACTTTTCTGCCCTTTTCCTTTCATTTCCAAAAGCCTTTAAGGGGAGACCTGATTTACTTCCAAAAGTCTCTGACACAAGAAGTTCAAGCAGTGCATAGGCAATTACATTTTGTTTTGTTTTGTTTTCTGCTGTCTCCTACTTGCTGCAGCGTGTTCAGCTACAGCATGTACTTCACATGAAAATTCAGTGTTGCACTGGGGACTCAGTGCTTTGCAATAAATCCTTCTTGAATCTTCTGTCTAGTTCCCCTGGCTTTTTTTACTTTTGCACCTTCTCCATTCTGTTTAACCAGGCTGCAGATCTTAACACATTTAGCTGTTTACATTTCTGTTTTTGTCTTTTTTTTCCCTCTTGAGAAGAATAAACAAGCAACCCTTGTAAATACTAAACCTTCTGTTGTGCCTTGCAACAAGAACCTAAGTAACACCACTACAAAACTTAGTTTCTCACATGGATAGTAAATAGCAGAACCAGTGAGCAGTCTTACTCTCCTGTGGTGCTTTTCCTTCTTCATGCAATAGCATAATTATGATTCAATTACTGAACTGCATGCATCAAATGCCTTTTGTAGCATTTATGGTCTGAGATTCTGTGCTGCATACTTAAGCTGTTGCCATACTTCAGTACAATCCTGTATCAGGCTTCTGTTCAGGGCATAAGTACTGAGGAAGTATTGCAGCCTTTTAGTCCTAAAGGTGGCCTACGGGAAGGATGGAGAGGGACTCTTTTCAGGGAATGCAGTGATAGAAGAAAGGGCAGTGGGTTTAAACTAAAAGATGGTGGATTTACACTAGACATTAGGCAGAAATCCGTCATGGGGAGGTGGGAGGAGGCGGGGGGAGGCCCTGGCACAGGGTGTCCAGGGAAGCTGTGGCTGCTCCTGAATCCCTGTAAGGGTTCAGGGTCGGGTCAGATGGGGCTTTAGGCATCCTAGGCTGATGGGGGGTGTCCCTGTCCATGGCAGAGGGCACTGAGGGGGCTCTGAAGGCCCTTCCAGCCCAAACCATTCTAGGATTCTATGAGTCTATAAGGTGACTTATTATTTTGAAAAGTAACTGTTTGTGTCATTATATGGAGAAATTAATTTTGCAAAACCAAAGGTGTGCATATTTTAATAAAGACAAAAAAAAAAAAGAGATGAATTTGTATCATACATTTCTAACATTCTGTTCTTCATGGCCAGGTATACTTCGTAGCCAGATGAAGCTGATGGTGACGGTTCTGATGTTATGGATAGAGTAAGAACCAGTATTAAATGGCTGACCGGTTGGTCTTGTAATGTCCACAGAAGGTATATTTCTAAACCACTGATCATTATTAATTACTCTTTCAGTGATTCTGTGTGCAGAGATGAGTGAAAACTAACTAAAGTCAGAGCTCTGAGTTTTCTCTCTCCATGATGTCGTGAGTGGATGTGCTGTCCTGCTGTCCTTTTTGTTTGGTTGTTCTTTGTTTAGTTTCCCATTGCTTTGTAAGTGGACGTGCCAGCCCTTACTCATGGGGTTAAATGGCCTATTTTAAGTATTTTGTTGAGCAGATTGTTCAAACCCTGTGTCAGGAGTTGCTGCTGTCAGGACCCAGAACCAGGACAGCTTCTGAGCTATCTGTTTGCAAAAGTACACCTGTGGTTTTGTGTGTGCAGCAAAACAATTCCTGGAGTTGGCTGCACAGGTCTCAGAAACTCTGTCAGTTCTGACTGCCCAGATGAATTCTGCACAAGAGCAAACTCCTTAGGTAGGTGCCTTTAGAGTAGGTGCTTTGATGCTTATCTCTATCCCCCACATACTGCCTGCACCTACTCCCATACAAAAGAATTGACTATTTCCCAACAATAGTAATCTCCTCAAAGGAAAACAAATGTCTTTTAAGTCAAAGCTGGGATATATGACTCAGGAGGTTTTATTTGGATAAAAATACAGATGAGTTAGCTGTAAGTGACCCATCATGTTCTCTTTTGGAAACAAATTTGTGTTTAATGTCTTTAGAAATATCTACACAGTGGCTGATACTCTTAGCAATGTGGTTGTCACAGTCTGAGCACTTCCTGTGTGCATTACTGATAACAACGTGCTAAGCTGTAAGGAATGCTGTATGCCACCGGTCTTGCATGAAACCAGCTTCAAGATCTAGTTGCCCAAGTCCTAAAATAAGCCAGTACCCACGGTATATATTGCTTCTGCTGCACTTCAGCTCTGCAGTGTGCCACTGGGTGTTGTGTGTAGCTGCTGTGTTTGCTGTAGGCTTCTATAACTCCCGTTTTATTTTTATCATTCATCTGTCAGCAGTCAGAAAAGCTTAATTTACAGAGGCTCTATTAGTTGGCAGCCTTCTGCTGCCATGCCTCTTACTGCCACAATTGTTATTGTAGGACAATCACACAGAAACCTGTAATTTATTGCAAATGTAAAGCCTTATGCAAAGATATTAAGTGGGAAATATCATTAGCTGCAACAGAATACTTCCAAGCATAATTCCTGTGGAGGAGCAATAAATCAGCAGTAGTAAAGGTGAGCACAAAGTAGGTGGTCACTCTTGGGATACTTCTCTGTTTCTGTAGCTGTCGCTTAAATGCGACAGGGTTTGTTCAAGAACTGAGTCCTCCTCTTCCAGTGTAGGAAGGCTCATCTTGACCCTTATTTGATAAATCATCTTTAGAGTGGCTGTATATTATGCCATATTGCAAGGTTTCTTCTGATCAGCAGGGCCAATATTTTCCCTCAAATGTCTACAATAGTAGTGTTTATCCTGTGAATCCTTACCTCCACCTGCTGACTGCCTCTGGCCTAGTTAAACAACATTATCAGTTAAGGCATGTAGAGTTGGTAGGGCTTCCTTTGCAAGCAGTAAGAGTAAGTTGAAGTGTGTGTAGCAGAAAATGAGTTTGCGCAGGCTGGAGAAAGCACATTTATTTCTTCTCTTTTTGAAGCAGCCTTAAACTTCACTGGTCTTAGTATCACATCTGAAGGCAAGTGGAAATCAATGGGGGGAAGTAAATAAAAGTAAGACTAGTGCCTGTAAAATACTTTGTGCTCTTCCATGAGAAAGTGGCACCATCAGAGAATCATGTTTGGGCTTTTTTGGTAAGAACAAAGAACCAGCATAATAACAAGCAGCGAACCACAGGGTGTGAGAGGCAGATAGAGACACAGCATGCCGGCTGTTCTTTGTGACATCTATGTGCATGTGTTTCTTTGGGATCTGAAATTAAGGGGCTTGAGCCCATGGTTGTTTTTTATTTCCTTTACAGAAGCAAAATGGAGATAAGGATTGATTTAGTTTTGGATTTTTTTTTTTTTCTTTTGAGTTTAGGTCACCTCTACATGAGTGCCAGACTGTTTATTTTTTCTTTTGTCCCCAGTGAACAAGGGAAGTTCCTCAGAAATCTCCTGTAACTTGCATACCATTGATGTTTATGAGCAGCTGTGTTTTTTCAGCTGAGCATGCATAACATAAATAAAACTCTGGTTGACATCAGGACAGGAAATAAGTTACCATCAGTTATCTCAACTGGAAATACAGTATTGCCTGACAATGCTTTAAGCTCTACTTTTGATGCTTTAAGCTTCTCTTCTGGTCAGGTGACCTGAGACAACAGCAGTTTGTTGACTGATTTTGCATTTCAGATCTTGGATCGAGAGTGCACGGACCGAATCTGTGACTTACAGAGAGCTGTATGGCACCTGAACCTGTGTTGTGCTGTGGTGTTACTGTGGCCTTCGCTTGCCATGGAGCTACTTCCACCTGGATCTCAAGTGACTTCTGAATGGCACGTAAGCATTCCCTACCCACAAGATCCAGTACTAACCAACACGCTTTGACTCTGTAAATCTCTGCCCTTTCAACTCCTGCTCCACAGCCGTCCATGTTGAACGGGCGAGTGCCTTTGATATGGACAGGCTCACTGGCATGATGCCATAGCCGTGGGTGGCCTCTGCCTCCTGCGCAGGGAATCCAAAAGTCTGCAGTCCAAGGAGGAACGACTTAGGTGGGGACGTTTACGATAGAGATCTTGCCTCTCTGCCTTGCTCCGGGGTTCTGGTGCCTTCTCTGGTGTAACCAGGAGAGGCCTCCCTCTAGTTAAGATTCACAGCCCTTGTTCTCGGTCTGTTCATGAATGGACTGAGGAGGGGAGAAACCCAAACCCTAAAGAACTGGAACCAACCTTGCTGAGGCTTTCCTCTGGAGGAAGGGCTGCTGCTTTTGTTCAGAGCGCCACGGCTGTGTCACTCTGGCAGGTGTTAGAAATTCTGTGCAGCTCCTGCTGCACAGGGATACTCACAGCTGTGTCCCAGGAATGTGACTCATGTCCAACTGGAGCTGCTTTGGAATGGAGTGCTGGATCTTTGTCCTCTGAAATCGGTCCATTTTGTGCATAAAGCAACTGTTGGATTTTGGGGTGGGTGTTTTTTTTGGTCTAGGAGGAGCATGAGGGTGATAAGCTAGCCCGTCAGGCACGATGTGTGCCTAAGAAGGGAAGGCCCTTCAGCAGTGCCCATAGGGCTGCTTTTCTGAGGCATAAGAGCTGGCCTTTGGAGCAGGGACAGGAACCCAGAAATACAGCTCCTGTGCAAATGTGGGTTCACGGAATCACAGAACCCCTAGGTTGGAAAAGACCATTAAGATCGAGTCAAACCGTCCCTTGTTCTCTCCTCTGAGCACCTCATCTACTCGTGTGTGAAATACATCCAGGGATGGTGACTCCACCAGCCTGTTCCAACAGCAAAGCTGGGCTTTGCTCCAGGGTGGTAGAAAACTGGGATTTAAGTTTCGTCAGTTAGGAGAGGGAATGCAACCCTGGTGCCAGCCACCCTGGAAGCATGTGTTAAGCCTCTCTCAGATGCTACCATCTTTGCTTTTATCTTTTGCAAAACGTGATTCACGAGGAACCTTAGAGACTTCCCCTTTATCAGAGAAAGCATTAAGTTAAGCAAAAAGGGGAGCTAATTTCTAGACTTGAGACAGTTGCAGAGTGGCTTGTTTCCAGGTGTTCCTTGAGTGCCCTACCAAATGTGGTTAACTTTCACCAGATCCTTTTGTGCTATTCCTCCTCTGAGCCTTTACCCAGGAGGTGTTGGCTCAAAACCCCTTTTGTCTGCAGGATGTTTTTCTGTGCATACATAAGTTTCTCTTAGAAGAGCAATCAGGTCCAATTAAAATGTATTCCTGTTTTCTGTTTTCTTTGGGGACAGGACAAGGGGCAATGGTCACAAGTTGGACCACAGGAAGTTCCACACCAGTGTGAGGAAGAACTTCTTCACGGTGAGGGTGACAGAGCCCTGGGACAGGCTGTCCAGGGGGGTTGTGGAGTCTCCTCTGTAGAGATTCCAGACCCGTCTGGACACCAACCTGTGTGACCTGCTCTAGGGAACCTGCTTTGTCAGGGGGGTTGGACTTGATGATCCAAGGTTCCTTCCAATCCCTACAGTTTTGTGATTCTGTTACAAACTGTATGGAAAACAGGTACATGGGTCAGTAGTAAGTCTTTGGCTGCCTTCTCTTTAACATGCTCGAGGCCACTAAACCAAAACATTAAAAACGAGAGGGAATGTTTTGGTTTGGTTTTTTGTTTTTTTTTTTTTTTAAGAATCACTTTGGATTTTGGTATTGTAAGTTATCCCACTGAAATATAGCACAGAGAACTAAACTCGAGGATTCTGCATGAAGTGCATTCTTTTAAAGGATTTCAGTGTCTGGAGATGTAGGGAATGCCAAATCCCAAAGCAACTATATGCCTGTAATTTTAAGTGCAACATCTTTAAAACAGAATCATTGATTAGGGTTTTTTTCATGTCTGTGCACAGGGTCTAAAGTCTTTCATTGTGTTCAGAAATGAAAAAAATAATCTGCCAAAAACAGAGCATTCAGGATCTAGGATTTGAACTTGGGTTCTTATTTCCAATCTTCTATCTGGTTCTTGTGCTCGCAGTGAGTTCTGTACTCAGGACAGACCTTGTGGACTCAGCTGTGACTGCAGGGTAGAATCTAAGTGGTTAAATGATAACCTATGGGTTGACAGTTGTGGTTCAGTGTTATATGGGTACTCCTTCTGTGTGAGGATGTAGGAAGGGGTGAAACTGTTTCTTCTTGAAGGTGTATAGGGAGAGACCTTCTCTTAATACACCTAAGGATCTTGGAGGAATATGATGTGATTTTAGTCCTTGCCTTTTCCATTTAAATAAATCAATTAATTTTGACACTTATCAAAATTAATCATAAATTAATTTTGACTCTGGCATGTTCTATGCCTTCACTGAGGTGGGGAAGGGTACAGTCTGTACTAGCAAGCGCATCAAGAAACCGCTTCATTGTGGGGAGTGTGTCGAGTGTGCAGTGCTCTCTCAGTCTGTTGGGTGTGCCAGTGTCTTAAAGCTGAGGTTAGATTGAGGTATAGCTGTTTAAAACACTTGCAACTTATTAGGTAGCATTAAAAATACAGAGTGAAGCTACTCATTCCTAGATTGAAATGCTGAAAAGCAGTGAAGGCAGCTGGTTGCCCAGTTTTGAGTGAATTAAGTTACTTCTTCCAAGGCTTTGAAGAACCAAGTTGGTTTTGGATGTGGTAGAGCCACTCCTAGTTTTGTCCTCTGCCACATCTCCCCAGAGCTATTATGAAGCACCAATAGAATTTTTTTTTCTATGATGTTATGGAAAAAGTATAGCTAATTATACAGCATATCAGTGTGCATCGGCGCTCCTAGCACTTGCTGGGACTAGAGGCCAAACAGCTTGACTCATGTGGCTGAAGGTCTGCTTTTCAGGTCGATGGGAATGAGTATGGCTTGGAGAACGTGCAAGAAAATCCACAGAAGGAATAACTTGGAGTTTTTCTTCACCCTTTTTTAAAGCCTATGATATGCAGATAACTTGTAGATTGATATCAGTGTTGGAAGGTTTCTCTGAGCTGATTTTTTTTAAGCTTGCACATATCTTGTGTTGGGTAAACAGAGCAAACTGGAACAGCCTTAAGAATGTTTCATGATGGGTCTTCTGGCCCAGCAAAATAGCTTTTTTTTGGTGATCTTTCTGTGTTTCTTTCTTTTATACAACTTCCATTGAAGTTGTTTTTTTTTTTTTTTTTGGTACCTTAGTGGGAAGGGAAGAAGGGAAGAATGAGTGAAAAAGACCTAGAAGGCAATCTGAGACTGTAGAGATCAATTCAGTGAGCAGTTTCTTTCTGCTTCCCCTTGTGTGCCCTAATACCGTAGAAAATTGGTGTGTTGAGTGGTATCTTCAGAGTAAGCCTTATGAACAGTAACTCCCTCTCTTGAGGGTGGGCCTAGTAGATGTTTGTGTCATCATGAGCAAGAAAAAGATAAATTTCTGTTTCCCTCAACAGTCTTCTGGTTGTGTACAGTGCATGAAGTTGATGCCTTGACAAATAAAAATGACATTGACTGAGCCTGGCAGGGAAACAAGTGTCCGGACAGATACATTTGGCCAAAGGTGTGACATTAAGTTGTATGTGCTAATACTGGTTGCATAAATACTGAAAGTTTTTGGTCTCTTAGTGGTTTTGGTCCTTTATGAGTCAGGTGGCACGGGGCTAATGTCTGCAGGCAAGGATAATTGTCTGTTTTAAATTGTCTGGTTCAGAACTGGTAAAACTGGAAGAACAAGGCTTCTCCATCTTTGTGTCCATCACAGGGTAGTATTTTAGGATGGGACTGTAATAAGCTCTTTATTTTGTGTGTGTGGGGGTTTGTTTGTTTGTTTTTCTGTTGTGTGGTGCTTTTTGTGGGTTTGGTTTTTTTTTTTGGGGGGGTCAGTTTTTGAAAAATTATTTTTAAGTGGTACAGTGAGGAACAAGGAGGTAGGTGACATGATTTCCAACTGACATTTCAGCTGAAGTACCTGAGTAATCACAGAGTTCAGTAAGTTAGTTTCTAACTGGGGAAATGGGAGAAGTGCCTGAGGACTGAAGGAAAGCAAAATGTCACTCCAGTCTTCAAAACAGGCAAGAAGGAGGACCCGGGAAATTACAGACCGATCAGCCTCACTTCCATCCCAGGAAAGGTGAGTTCTCTTTGGTGCTGTCTCTGGGCACATGAAGGATAAGAAGGCTGTTAGAAGCAAACAGCATGGTTTTACCAAGGGGAAGTCATGTCTGACCAACCTGATGGCCTTTTATGAGGATATAACTAGATGGATTGATGTTGGTTGGGCAGTGGTTTACCTTGATCTCAGTAAGACATTTGACACAGTCTCCAGCAGCATCCTGGTGAGGAAACTGAGGCAGTGTGGCCTGGAGGGTGGAGTAGTGAGGTGGATTGAGAGCTGGTTGAAAGGAAGAAGCCAGTGAGTTGTGATCAATGGGAGAGAATCTGGCTGGAACCCTGTAANTTGAGACTGGCCTGTTGGAGAGCAGCGAAGGGGAGAGGGACCTGGGGGTCCAGGGGGACAGCAGGGTGACCATGAGCCAGCAGTGTGCCCTCGTGGCCAGGAAGGCCAATGGCATCCTGGGGTGTACTAGAAGGGGGTGGCCAGTAGGTCAAGAGAGGTCCTTCTTCCCCGCTGCTCTGCCCTGGTGAAACCCCTCCTGGGATGTTGTGTCCAGTTCTGGGCCCTCAGTTCCAGAAGAGAGAAAGGTGATTGTTGGTGACTCCCTTCTCAGAGGAACACAGGGCCCAATGTGCAGACCAAACCAGTCCCAGAGGCAGATGTGCTGTCTTCCTGTGGTGGAGCCCTGGGACAGGCTGCCCAGGGGAGTTGTGGAGTCTCCTCTGGAGACATTCAAGACCTGTCTGGAGGCTGACCTGTGCAACCTGCTGTAGGGAACCTGGTTTGGTAGGGGGTTGGAGGCGGAGCTCTCTTGTAAAGTGGTGTCTGAGGAACAGTGACTGAGGAGATAGTTTTAAAAGGAACCGCAGGACTGTATGTCATGGCCCTAGATCTCAACGCTTTATGATGCAATACCCCTGGATGAGGAAAATAGTCTGAGGTGCTCAGTCATGAAAAGAGTTGTGGAAAATGGGGGGCAGGAGGTGAATAAGGGTAAGTACTGATTTAAACTGTGATGGTACAAATATTTTTCATCAGAACTTCCAAAATTAAGTCTTACCTCTATCTTTAGTAAGTAATACAGGTGGTAGGGGGATGGTTGAAGTGGATGATCTTGGAGGTACTTTCCAACCTTAGTGATGCCGTGATTCTATCATCTTGAGTAGAGTCTCTGAGGTTAGCTTTTACTTAATGCCATCGATAAAGCCCAAAATGATAGGTTAAACCATTTCCCACTTTCATAATACAATGAATTTTTAAATGCCTACATATTTATGCTGTTGAGTTTGTCCATCCCAAGCATGGTTTTCTTCTGTTTCTCAGCTGAAAAACATGTTAGGTGTCACTAGGAGGATCTGATCCTTCACAAGGGGTTTTCTGAGGAGTTTGTGGTAAGTTTGCTTTTTTCTGAATGCGTATCAAGTTGAGCCACCAAAAGTGCTATTTCTCCCTTAAAAAACTTCCCCCTGAGGACTGTCAGTGTATGTATTTATTTTAGTCACATACTAAGATTTTACTGTAGAAGAAAACACTTGGAGTAGATCTCTGCCGTGTATGTTTCAGATCTCTTCTAGTGTTGTAGTTCTGGGGTCTTTGCGATTCATTTGCTTCAGAAGACATTTGTAGACAAGGACTAACTGTATCCTTGTAAGTCACTTATTCTTGGGTGGATTTGCAATTAGAAAAGCCTGGTGGGATCCTGGTAAATGCTAATCTTTCCTAAAGACCTTTTTAATTCAACAAGAGCTATGCCTGCATTTGTAAGAATGTAAGAGGAGCAGAGACAGGTTTTGTTGTGTGCTCTCAGAGGAATGTTTTTCTAAATCGTACAATTTAAATTTCACATCCTAACAAAGCATTAACGGATTCACTTTTTGGGTACATCATGTAGGTGTTTTCCTTGGTTTTCCTCTTTTGAGGAAGACCACTCCTGTTGGATATAGAGTATCCCTTTTCCTGCTTTAAAGATTCTGATGTAAATTGGCATGTGAAAGAGCAGAATGCTACAAGAAAGACTTACAGAAATGGGAATGTATGTGAAAGGTATTGTGCCTTGGAGAAGCAGAGAGCTTTCAAAAAATGCTGTCTTGGCTGGCAACATGGAGCTTGAAGTTGTTGACCAATTTCTACAGAAAGATACCTGTCCAGCTATATCCAACACCTCTGAATATTTAATGAAATAGCAGACTTTTGCTAAGAATTTAATTTCTAAGTCCCAAAGTTAGCAAAGACCATTGGTAGATTTTTAATTACTTTTTTTATTTTTAACTAAACAAGGGGAAAACAAGGCAGCTGAGCTGCAGGATAGGTTGGAGCAGTTTCTAAGTGTGGTGGAGTAACAAGATAGTGTTTGGCTAGCAAACTGTAGGACCTTGGGGACACATGGCATCCAAATACAGGCTTGGGATAGAAGACTAGGTGTCCTTTTTAGATCCCAATTGAAACAGCAGATTTTGTTAATCCTGTAACTTTTGAAGTTAGCAGCGTGAAACTATTTCCATGGAGGTCCCTAGGAACTGGGATATGCAGAATGTGACCCACCACTGATTTGCGCTGGTCCTGAGAGAACTCAGAAACTGGAGGAAATACCCAGGATTGGGAAACTTGACTAATTGTAGGTTGTCAGGCAGTTCACAGAAACATGTCATGGTTCAGTGTTGGCATGGATAACTTCCAGCTGTGCTGAAAAGACATGCCTGTTGGTTTGGAGGGGTTGTGTCTTCTGTATGGAACTAATATCATTACAGACTACAACCATGGAAAAATCAGTCATACTTGTTAAAGTGGTATTTGCTAGCAGTGGGACATGGAGTGGTGGGTAAACCTTGTGAGCCGAAATCCTTAGCAACACTCTGGACTTTGGGTTTTTGTTGTGCTCTGTTGTGTTGGGTTTTTTTTAAGTCATGTGCAATGATTCAAGCGTGTGGTGTCTGCAGACCTGTAGAGTTACAAAAAACAGTCTCGGAAATCACTAGCGAAGCACATGAAGACTCCTGGCCTCAGCACACCTAGACATGGCTGAGTTTCTAGGAGCCTTCAGTGCAGTTATGTGCAAAGTATGTGTTGCTTACTTCTGTGTAATCATGCTACTTCTAGTAGCATGAAAGCAGCCCAAGAGATGGGGGAACTGGACAGGTGAAGCTTTTAGTAATGACATTTCACATTTGCATTAGCAAAAACTAGATTGCAGGAGGCTGTAGTCCATCAGGCAGTTGGTTGAGAACTTCTTGACAAAGTTGTTCCTGAAGATGGGAAGGGATTGTGAGCAATGTGAGACTGCAGCATCTTCTCTCCCCCTACCTCCTCCTTTTTTTTGGTATTTTTTGGGGTTTTTTTTGGGGGGTTTTTTTGTTTTGTTTTAGTTTCTTTGTTTTGGTTTTGTTCTTTTCCCTGAACTAAGGGTAAAGAGAGGGTTTCCCAGCTTCTAAATATAGAAGCTTTTGGAAGAGTCTGTGAAAGGTCTGGATATGTGGTGTGGAGACTACAGCATATGAGATTGCACCAAGACGACAAATTTTCTTCAGTTAAGAAGTATCTGTAACGTACTTAAGAGACATTAGCACTTGGAGCTTGCTTTCTGCTTCTATAAATGCATGTGACTTGTCAAAAGAGGTGCGTTCAGGGACTAGTTTGCCTCATCAGGTTTAAGAACTTCATGTTTGAGAAGAAGGGATTAAAATTGACTCGTAAGGGAATAGTTCCTTTAGAAACCTTTGGAAGAGCGTTTCCTACTGTGTCACTACGGAACAGTAATGACTTGTCTCCTGCTGCCTCCTCAATGTCCTCACAGTGCCATAGTTATCTTCAAAAAACCTGGTAATGCATTACGATGCATGTGATGAGAGTGTATTCTTGATCCTATTTGGTAATGTTTTCAATACCTTTTTAAAAGTCTTGTAGAACTTAGGAGGCTGCATTTCTGTGTGTGTATGTGTTTTTACAGGGAAGTTTAAAAATGTGGACAACTTTCTGCATCTCTACTGAAAATGAAATTCAGTGGAAGCTCCTAGACCTTTTCCCCTTCTTGAGGACATCTTGGGGAAGATACCCGAATAAGTAACCTCGTGGTAAGATTAGACAGAGGAAGTGTCAAATTAGTGTATATTATCTTGAAAAAGCACGAGTGGAATCTTTGGGGTGGTTACGGAGAAGGGAAGTACACGCAGAACTTCTGTTGTTGTGGCTTAGTATTTGAACAGTAAAAAAAAAGTTCACATATATGGAAAAGATGCTAAATTGCTCAGGTTTACAAATCCATCTGTGGCTTAAAACCAAAAATATAAAATAGTAAAGCAGGTCTTAGCATATGTGACAAGAAAGGCAGTTGTACTTGACGAAAACTCCAAGGTCTGTATGTTTCTTTGCGATTTTGTTTTTATATTTATTTCACAATTACTTTAGTGTAATCTGTGAGCTGAGAAACACAGTGTTAAGAAAAATAAATAGAGTATTATTGAAGAATAACTACTTTTCTGTTTGTTTTTTAAATTTGCAAGTTTGTAATGGAACAGAAGAGTTTGTTTTTTTTTTTTTTGTGTTAAATACAAAAGCAAAACTAAGAGCAGATTTGAGCATGGTATCCCTAAATCAAATCTGTCCACAGTTAAAAAGTGCTGTCCAGCTATGACTATACATAATTTCAAGTGTTATGTTTGTAGCGGTCAGGTGCAACTGTTGTGGGTTTGATGCAAAGGCTCTGTATATATTATCCAGTGCCAGAATATGTGTGGTGGTTTGACCCTGGCTGGAGGCCTAACTCCCACCAAAGTTGCTCTATCACTCCCCTCCTAGCTGGACAGGGGAGAAAATCCGCGTGGAGAGGCTTTGGAGTGAGATAAGGACAGGGAGAGATCATTCCGCCATCAGAACCCATTTCATCTGTATTTACTTGCTGAACAGTACCACACTTGCCTAAGGTCTGATCCCTATCCATGGAGAGCAAGGAGAATTACATCACCTCTTTCTCCCACAAGGTGAATGGGCCTGTTGCTCTGGAGCCTGCTCCTTGTTATGGTTTGCAGAGTCATAACTTTGGGGAAAGGTGTGTTTAGCAGGCTGTTGTGACCCCAAAAACTTTGGTCTGGTAATACAGGATTGCTCCTGCTGAAAGTCTGGAATACTTCAGAGTTAACACCAGAAACCATCTGTGCATGCCAATGATCAAATTGACAACTGCTTGTTAATGTTGTTCTAATTGGTTAAGGTGTGTAGAGTTCTTGCAAGTTACTAGTGTAAGATCTGTAAGAACCTACAGGTTCTTGTAAGTTACTAGTGTAAGATCTGTATGTGTGTACTTAAAATATTCAAGTTTTAAGTCTTCTAATGTTTAAGAAATGTATGCTAAACATTAAGGAGAGACAAGTATTAGTTTCGCCTCCTGGAGAAAGTGCAAGTCCTTTTTAAATTCCACCTATTGACAGGTGGTAGTGGCATGAAAAGTGGTCTGTTGGAAGCCTTTAATGTGAGTTCTTCTTACCTCTATTCACGGATGCTCAAAAAGTAAAATACAGAACACAAACAAACTGGTACTGGAAGAAAAGGTCATTAAATGAGTTGTGCCAAATGCATATGAAAACATGGTTTTTTACCAGTCTTTCCCTTGGTCTCCCTTCTTTTAGCTGGACATAAAAGGCACAGTTGACTGTCTTCAGTTAAATGCAAGGGAGCAGAGCATGGTGTTCCCCTTCCTGTGACACCTGTTTCCATGGAACCTTTGGACCAATGTGACCTTGCAGCCATCCTTCATGTGGACTTCTTGATTTGCTTTCAGCTATCACAAGAAACACTCTTCCCACATTTTCACTAGTAAACACAGTTAAATTAGTAGTTATTTAGGAGTTCTGGGTTTGGAAGGTAACATAAATTAACTTGCTGAATGCTTGCTCAGACTGGAAGTGTGGTATAACTGTCTCTTGAAGTCATAGTCTTTTCCGTCTTTTGAAATGGGACTTTCTGTTTGTTAATTCTTTTGGACAGTTTTCATGTTGTGTGTTTCAGGTTTGGTTGTTTGGGCTTTTTTACCCCTCTGTTCTACTCCTTTGTCCTTAAGGGCCATTTCCCAGAGAGTCCTATTGACTAACTATAGGAGGAGGTGTGCTTCCTTGCTTGTGGACTTGCTTAGAAGAATGCAGCTTCCCTTGGCTTCAGCCACTCCACAGGCTCCTTTACTCCACAGACAGGGGATTTGGAAGGCACGGCTCAAATGTCCCTGTGTCTCCAGCGTGGATGAGGCATGCCTACCTGATAGATTTAGAGTGAGAATATGGAAAAAAAGAAACTACCTGTAGGTGAAACAAGTAAGCGGCCGTATTGATTCTCGCCTTCTATTATCAGTGTTTTTACTTTACCTTTTGTACTGTTTCAGGGTCTCTGTCCTATGGCATTCCGAGGTCTTTGGACAGGACACCTGGGTTTGCCTTTTTGACTTGGCTGTCTGACTTTGCCAGGGATCTTGGTCCCTGTTTTTTTGTGTTGCTGACATGTTGACCTTGGTAGGCAAGACAAACCATACAGAAATTACTTGGCTGTATAGGTATTCCATGGGCTGCGTAGCTCTTTGTTTTCACTCAGTCACAGAGAGATTAGGGATTTAAGAATTTAATAATCTGAGCCCTACCCTCCCAAATACAGTGCCATGAACAAACTTGAATATTTTGATGTGGTGCTGGTTTGCTGTTGCTACAGGGCGTTGTGTGAGTTTGCAGGTGGACAGATGTTCAGGAGCCTGGATCTCTACAGATGTTCTAGCAGAATGGATCAGAATTGAAGCGTGCAGCTCATAACTGTAGAACCTGGCAGTGGTTTCAGTAGCAGTAGCCCCTCGATTGGCCACCTTTGAATGTGGATGTCATACTTCAACGGTATGCATACCATTGACATGAGCAGACTGGGAAGAGCTGCGGGTTGTGGTGGGCACCGTGCAAACAGAAGCCTGTGTGGGCTGTAGGACCTTGCCAACCATCTGTCAGTGGTCATTTCCAGGTTCTTTCCTATTGTGGCTCCAGCCAGCTGTGCCAGTCTGTTTGCATTTATGGTCTACCCACAGATGGAAACCAGTTGATTTTATTCTAATCGTTGCCAATTAGGGACAAGCTGCAGGCAAAAAATGCATAGAGAACATTCATGTGTTGTTTTTTTTCTTTGCTCTTTTACAGATTTTTAGGCTACTCTTGAGAATGAGAGACAAACTATTTCTCTATCAACCTGTCATTGACTTGGTCTTTAGGCACACTTGCATGTGGGTGTTTTTACATAATGCTTGCTGGATCTTGCTGTGGTGTTGGAAGGGCTCTGGCAGACTTGTAATATTGAGAAGGATTGATTTTTATATTTTTACCGGAAACACATGTTCAGAGCTGCTAAGCAGGTGGTGAGTCTGTCCCAGCCTGCAGCAAACTGAAACTCGACTACCTAACTTGTTACTGCTGAGCAGTGCCACACGTATATGCGAGTACAGTCAGACGAAGGTATAAGTGTGTTCTGTGGTGTCCACTAAATGCTGCTCTTTAGGGTACAGAATGTCAGTATGGGAATACAAGACCATTGTCCCAGCTGTCTGTGGTTATGTGAAACAGGCTATTGCAGATCTAGTTCTTGGCTCTCGGTTTCCAACGATAGCACAAACATCCTTTCTGAAGGCACACATGGTGGTGGTGTGACTTCATGCACTGTTGTCCTACATGAATTATAGAAGAGCACTCTTGCCTATATATTGCTTTAAATAAGGAAGATGAAAGACTGCTGTGTGGTTTCAGTAATGCATCTACTGCAAAGGGTTTTGCATATGTGCAGAATTCCTTGCAAGTCTGCTTGTTGTCCCTCTTACAATCCAAACATGCATTTCATCCTGGAACCATAATAGACCATAGTAGTTGTCACCCAGAGGACTTGAAAGTTGTCTGTTTGCACCCCTGAACTTTAAGGAGAAAAGTCATATTTTGGTTTGCATTCATGAGGAAGAGGAGTTATGTATATGCCTCATCATTTGTTGGAATTGATCCGTTTGTTCTCATTTTGCTAATTCAGTGATTGTCCAAGTAACTGGTGTTTAGTTGTCGTAAGGTTTATCTGTATGGATGTTGTGTTCAAGATCTTTTCAGACTTGCATAGTCTTCAGATAAGATTTGAACTAGGAAACTGATTTTTTTTTAAAAAGGTTCTAAATCCCTTTTTAGGAAGCGTTGTGTAGCTATGATTCTTTGTCATGTGCAAAGTCAAGGCTGTACAGATTCTTTGAGCTTGTAAAGTAACTGTCTTCTTCAAAGAAACAATTGCAGATTATTATAATTTGATTATATTTTTATAGCTGTACAATAAGATCTCAAGACTAGCAGATGTGACTGTTTGGTAAGCAGTCATTTTTCCTGCAGTGAGAATTTTTGTTGCTTTGAAGTGTCTACATTGTTTCTTGAAGTCTGTCTTGTATGTTTTTATGGTAATATCACAGAATTGTAGGGGTTGTAAGGGACCTCCAGAGCCCATTGAGTTCAACCCCTGCCAAAGCAGGTTCATGGACACCAACCTGTGCAACATGCTAGAACATGTTGCACAGGTTGGTGTCCAGGCAGGTCTGGAATATCTCCAGAGAAGGAGACTCCACAACCCCCCTGGGCAGCCTGGCCCAGGGCTTAGTCACCCTCACCGTGAAGCAGTTCTTTTGCACATCAGTGTGGAACCTCCTGTGGTCCAACTTGTGGCCATTGCCCCTTGTCCTGTCCCCACAGGCCATTGAGAAGGAGTTGGTCATCTCCCTTTGTCTCCTGCACTTCAGATATTGATAAACATTGAGTAATCCACTACCTACCCTCTTGCATGTCCCTGACAAAGCTTTTGGGAATGTATCCTGGAACTTTAAGTTTTTGGAGTGAAAAAATGACCTTGTTGGATTTTCACTGGAGTCAGATGTCACGTGGTTATGTAAACTTCATTTGCTTCAGATGAATCCTATTTTGCTTACTGCCCATACACAAGACTTTGAGTCAAGCCACTCTGGCAGATTGCTGATGAAAGACCTGTTAAGACAAACTAATTCAGAGGTGACCATGGTGGAGCGGGGTCTGTGCAGAGGCAAAGGTCTTTTGGTAACCTTGAGAGAAGCTGACTAAGAGAAAGCTGGTTCTGGTTGCCATTGGAGTAAACTAGGGAGCCGGTGCAGAATGACAACAGTATCTGTGGCATTGCTTGGACGGGCAGCCTGTTGTTAGAGGGCTGCTTATGCCTTTTTTTGGTGTGTTAGGCCATAGACGGCAAGAGAGGTAGTGAAGTGTGGTGAAATTTAAGAAGTAACCAAATCTAAGAATCAACTTTAGAATCATAGAATCTTAGAATTGTTAAGGTTGGAAAAGACCCTTAAGATCTTCCAGTCCAACCATTAACCTACCTCCACCAAGTCTACCCTTAGACCATGTCCTCAAGCACCGCATCTCCCCGTCTGTTAAACCCCTCCAGGGTTGGAGACTCAACCCCCTCCCTGGGCAGCCTGTTCCAATGCTTGAGGACTCTCTCAGGACAGAAGTTCTTCCTAAGATCCAACCTAAATTTTCCCTGGTGCAGCTTGAGGCCATTTCCTCGAGTTCTATCACCTGTTACTGGGGAGAAGAGACCAACCCCCACCTCACTGCAACAAGAGTAGCAAGTGCATGTGTGATAACGAAACAATAATGTGTTTCAGTAACTCTTAATATAAACTTAGTTTGGTTACAGGAGGAACTTTTGCTTGCTGTTGTGATGTGATTGCATGAAGGGGAGCTCCTCTTGGAGCGTGTCTGGAACATTCACCCGAGGGTGCAAAAAGTATTAAAGGATTTTTTGCCCTCAGGTCTCTGAGGAGATAATTGTGTGGGGCACCAGTATTATGTAATGCTTCTCAGATGTGTTTTGTTTAAAGCTCAAGTAACTGATACAGCACAGTCATCAACTGAAGAAAACATCTAGCAGCTTCTTTTGTTCAAATACTTGTTCTCTTCATTAGCCCTTTTTCTTAGTGCTGTTCTACCTGGCACAGAGCTGGTTCTTGCCTTTACTTCTCCAACAGAGACAATGCTCTCCAGCCTTTTACAGTTGTTTCCAGTGGCAGTTTTCATCCGATGCATTTGGTATGTTTGGGGGCCAAGTGTGGTTTCTATATCTTGTGGTGTTCTTGGGCTGTAATAACCAACCTCATACCTTCAGCACTTTGTTACAGCAGTCATTCTAAAAACGGTGCTCAGCTTATTGTGACCAACTGGTTAGTTACTGGGGAGAAGAGATTCCTAAGTGAATTTTTATATCCTGTCAGTGTTGTGGTTGGACTTGATGCTGTACTGAAATTTAGCTGCTTTGAACAGCTTGCAGACACACAGGTAAGACAAAGCAAGTAAGCGATGTGAAGGCAGTCCTGTGGTCTGCAGGTCTGTGGGTGTTGGTTTGGTTTTTGGTTTGGAGGGTTTTCTCCTTCTCTCATCTGAGCCTGTCTATCCTCTCTCCCCTTTTTTTCTCCTTTCATTTCTGGATCTACAGCTCACACCATTCAGACAGTCCTGCAGAGATTTTGGTGCAACTATTCTTAGAACACTTTAGGGTCTTAAATATGGGTGGCTGGATTTGCAGGTAGATAGATTTGCACCACAGTTGACTATGCCAGGTATCTCAGCTAAGATGTGATGTACAGATTTCAACTTGATCCTCTGCTGGTAGATTTTTATTTTTCCCTGGCTTGTTTAGGAAATCGGAAATACAGCTCTAGTTGAGAGACATAAAATCTTTATGTCTGTGCTTCACTGAGCAGATAATCTTTGGTGTAAGACTAGTCCAGAACTGTTCTGTCGACACAGGTAATATTAGGAGTTTGCAAGCTCAGTGACTATATTAAAACCTCCCAGGGTAAGTAAAGTGATCCTGCTAAGGTGAGTGTTGGGAACAGTCACAGAGAAGGGATGTAGTGAGAAAGCAAGGAAGTATGAAGTTACAAATGTTGACACAAGGTGTTTTCCTCTGAGGCTGGATCCTGTGAAGGGGAGGAGGGAGCTGGTGTTTGACTGGGGCTTTTATGAATTTCAGTTGCAGTCAAAAGCTCTACAGAAATGCCAGGAAACATCATCTTGCTGAGAAGTTTATGCAAAACAACACAGGGCGGTCTGCTCAGGAGTTTGCAAAAGCTTAAACTAATGGATGGTACCAAAGCAGCCTTTCAGGTGGTGTTCGAGAGTTTGTTGCAGGCCATTGGTGGGAAAACCAAGACCAACAAGCTTTGTGGTATATGTTGATGTAAATTAGAACCCCAAAACTCTGGCACTGTAGCTGGTTTTAAAATCATCAGAAAACTGTGATTAACCCTACAGCAATGGGCTGGTAGTATTAGAAATTTCTAATTTCTATAAAAGATTTCTAGAAAATATTCTACAAGAAAGATGGGGAGAGGCTGTTCAGTAGGGACTGTTGTGACAGGACAAGGGGCAATGGTTTCAATATAGAGGGAGGTAGATTTAGATTGGATATTAGAAAAAAGTTCTTTAAGAGTTGTGGAGCACTGGAACAGGTTGCCCAGAGAGGTGGTTGATGCCCCTGGATCCCTGGAGACGTTCAAGGCCAGGTTGGATGAGGCCCTGAGCAACCTGATCTAGTTGGGGGTGTCCCTGCTTCTTGCAAGGGGGTTGGACTAGATGACCTTGGGGAGTCCCTTTCAACTCTAATCATTCTATGATTCTATATGGAGGGGGAGGGGAGGAGGGAGGGGATTGCTTCCTTGTTTTGTACTTTTCTGGTTTTTTGGGGGTTTTTTTTGTTTGTTTTGGGTTTTTTTTTTTTTTTTTTCTTCTACTCGGTATTTGA
>VXBZ01000665.1:6866-21612 GCA_013399135.1 Heliornis fulica | reverse complement strand
TTTTGAGTACTGAATACATAAGGAGTGTTTAGATCCAATGTTTGTTTATCCAAGAACTGTATTTTATCTTATTTTTCAAAAGAGGTTTTCACTCGCATGGTGATGGTTCCATGTAGATTTACATAGAAAGTGTTGTGTGAAGGAGCGGTGGATAGTGAGCACTTGCAGGGAAGCTGAGCATGTTCAGCCAGGGCAGGAGAATCTGTTCCAGAATCAATACTTTTGGGCCAAGTGAGCAAAAGAGTAACCAAAGTGTATTCTGCTCCACCAGAACTATGTGCTGCCACTTGTTCCATTATGGCATTTCCAGTGGTGCGGTGTCACTTCAGGGTAATGGTTTACTTAGTATGCACTTTATCTGAACATTTTCCCAAGCTGGGTTTATGATAGTGGTCTCACGATAAAAATCTGAGCGGTTTCTTCATGGTTTTCAGGCTTCTCTGTTTTATAGGTCTCGCCACATGAAATCTCAGAATGTGATGTGGCATAAAATTGATGCGTTTTTGCTGTAAATACAGTTCTGCCAGAACTTGGTTGTTGTTTTTCTCCAGAAGTTGTCCCGAAGCCATCGCATGTGACTTGGCACAGTTTAATACGACTGTCAGTGCCTACTCAAGAGAGGCAGTTAATGGAGCTGCAGTGTGAGCTTTTCACCTCAACACGAGGCATTGACTGGTTAGCACGGAGGCCACCGGCGGACCTGTTTGATGTCGTGTTGGTCTGTACTGGACTGGCAGTGTGTTGAATTTTGAGTTGGAAAACCTCCCCGTTTCATCTCTGGCTCCCACGGTCTGTTTCGTGCTTTGTCATGCGAAGCTTTGCACCAGCAGTAACCTGAACAGTTGTATGGCTGGAAGGAGTGAGTAGTGCAAGCACCTTCTTGTGGAGGGAGGCAAAGCTTTGTATTAGATTCTGCTTTCTTTGTTGGGGAGGGTTTGCTACCATGGCCTCACAGGTGTGAGGCTTGAGATTATTGTAGCCTGCAGCCAAAGGTTGCAAGTTAGTGTGTGGGCAATGGGGAAGGGCAAAGAGCAGGAAGGAAACAATTTCTCAGTAATGACGATGAATTGTCAGGTCCAGTGTTCAGTGGCTCATATATTAATACTGAGTGCTGCTTTTTTTTGCCCATTCAGGTACAAGCCTGAGCTTGTAAAAACCACAGCAGTGGTTAGGAGGGGAGGGAGTCCTTTCTGACCAAATACACGGGTCTGTATCATATAGGCACCTTTCAAACACTTTTTCTGCTCAAGGTACACAAAAGCTGCATACATGTGCATTTCACAGCAGCATCCTCTCTATGCCTTTCAGCTCAGCTTTCTAACACGTGAGAGTTTGCCAGTTTGTTTTCAATTGCAGGGATTAAAGTCTTAGACCTGAAATTGGTTCAGATGCTTTCACTGTAGAACAACTCATTCTCTCATAAGTGCAATGCCCCTCAAAGTAATAATCACCCACATACAGAATACCATACAAAGCAACTGTTCTGGCAGCATTTCCCCCTCCCTGGAACCCTCTCTGCCTTTGTTTAAAATAAGCAAAACCCTCAACAAGGTAAGTGTTCACCTTTTTCACTAACAGGTCTTTTGAAAACACTTGAATTGCTCCAAATCAGGCACATTGAAATATTAAACCTGCGGAGAAAATATATACAGCTATCAGCATCATTCATGAAAAGTTTCTGTTGGTGACAAAAAGGTGTGTGTTGGAAGATGTCAGACCTAAGTAAATACCCTGTGTGTGCGTTACAGCACCTTTACATACGTATAAAACTACTAGGAGCCATGGGAAAATCGTTGTTTAAATTTTCGTGTTACATAGATATGCAGAGCATGATTTATGGATCTAACGATGCTGTAAATGTCAGGAGAAGTTACAATTATAACACTTTTTAAAATAAGGCAAGGTGTAACTCCCAAGTTTTAAAAAGGAAAACAAGGGGAGGGGAATCACATGTGCCTTGTACTGAAGCCAAATCCATTGAAACTACTTTTCAAACCAGTCCTTACTCGAGTGTAAGGTGTTACTTAGAGGGCTGAGCATGAAAGCTTGAGATGGGCTCCAGAAACACCTGCTCAGCCTTGACCCTTGACATTTGGTATCAGGGCAATATTAAAACCCAAACTTATACCTAGCTTGTAATTTCTTAGGCAAATTAACAAAACTTTCTAACGTTCTGGAATTTGGGAGTATTTTGTTCTAGTTCTGATGTGGAGCCATCTTTTCTGTTAAAAACAAACTGTACATGCTAGAACTGGCAGATTTTTTCTTTTAATTTCCCTCAAAATATTTAGAAAGCTCTGTAGCTGATCTGCTGATATTGACATCTGCAACAGTACTTATCTCAGGAATGTAATTAATATAATTCAGTGTGGAATTAAATGTCCCTCCCATTATTTATGACCCGATAAACTGTTTACTCTAATAGTGCTCACACTCGAGGGTGAAGGTTCACAACTTGAATTATGTTAGCAACTTCAGTTGAAATACAAACTCTCTGTAGTCATGCACTTCTTGTGGCCTTAACTGTTGAATGACTAAATGCATTAATGGATTCAACTGTGCAGCATCTGTTGTGGTATTGCTTGTTCTAAATCTAACTTACTAGAAAACAGACAGAAAAAAGCGCTGCACATTACAGAAACACTTGGGTGCTTGGGAAACGCAAATAATAGGCTTATTGCAAAAGCTCTTCAAAGGAGAATCTGAAATTAATTGCTTGGGTGCTTCAAAAATCATTAATCTTTTTCTGGTAACTAATGACATAATGAAAGTAAAGAAAGGAATTGAATTGATTTTGATAGAACTTTCAAAAGAAGTTCCAGATGCACAAACCGCATGCAATTACATCTGCAAGTTGTAAGAAAGTTGGTTTTTGCCTTCAAATGACCTCTTTAACCTGCGAGATTTTTATGGACCGTTCTTCAGCTTTAAAGGGAACTACAATTTCTGAGCTATGTTGAGATCTAGTGTGAAGCTTTCTAGGTCAACCCCCCTGTAAAATGATGAGCTATGTCTATATTTTAATTTCTTAAATTAAAAATATATTCTAATGCTGTTCATACCTCTGGAATTGTAGGGCAGATGTTTTGTCCCGCTTCAGATGCTGCAGCATACAGACTGTTAGTTTTGGGGTATTTGAGAAAGCAATGGGCAGGATTCCAGCCTGGTTGCAATGGCTAATCCGGTAACTATTTATTTCTCGATATTGAGTTCCAACACACACATCCGTAACCTGCTCTGAAGGGCTAATGAATCTGACTGTTTCAGGTAGCTGGCATATAGAGCTGCCATTTCAGTTAGCCTTTGGGCAAACACAGAGACATAAAGCAATTGTTCCACCTGTCCTCTGGAAGGGCCAGCTAAAGCTGTAGCTCCTTACCCCAAGTCCTACTTCCAGCTACTGTTTTGTTGGGCTCACTAAGACAGTTAAAAGTCTCCTTTTAAAAATCCTTCTGTAGCAGCCATGTATGATGAGATGTTGGTGTGTGGCAGAATGGCTGTGGCTGCAGGGCTTGCGTTGTGCTAGAACTTACCTTGTGCTTTGCAGTGATCAGCAAGGTAGAAGTATAACTGTCTCCTTGGCTCTTTATTTCTGTCACAGTCAAAATCTGTTCTTCTTTAACTGGCCCTTTAAGAAGCTCACAGAAGTTAAACGAATGGGGAGTGGCAAATGGCTCTTGGAGCATGAATTTCCACAATCTCGTCATATCATCACGCAGTTCCTAATACCGGGTGAGGTTTTGAAAGAAAGTCTAACCTAAGAGCAAACCAAAGCAGAACAGTGCCTGTCTGGGTGATAGTTATTCATTTAGGTTTTGCTTAAACATTTAAACCTTGTTATGGTTCTCAAAATCAGTCCAGGAAGGCCCAAGAACTGTAAATGCAAACCACATACTACAAAACTGTAACTTTCTGCTTTGCTTTGCTTTTCTAAAAATGCTGTGGGTTTTCCAAGTTACAGAGCACTTGTCACTGCTATTGAGCTGTTCAGGATTGTGGTTGTAGTAAGTTCAAGGTGTGGAGTATGATGTTAGGGCAAGATTTACTTCTTGGCAAAACTTCAGTTATTCCTGGATTAACTGATTGCAGGTGAGCTTGTTTGGCGATATATCTGGAAGCAGAGTACTGTGTTACCCTTTCATCAAACATAATAAACATCTATTTTATAGTTGCAGGCACACGTGTAGCAGTGTGTAAACTAATAATTGGTTTAATGTCATCCTTTCAATTGTTTTATATTTAGGATTTTGTGCAAGAGGTAAGTGTTGTCATCTGTGTAGCTCTTTAATGCTTTACCAAGTCATGTGACATCTCTGTATGTGTCTGTCTGGGAGAGCTGGAAATGTGGTCCTCTTCCCCCCATGTGTCATTGTCCCCCTTGCTCCCACCAATAAGCACAGCTCAAATTATTCCCTGCATCTGTGGTTAGGACTAAAAGCATTTTGGTAATCATAAGTTGCAACGCGGGCGTCTTCTGTTAATGAAATAAATGATTAGGGTTAGGGTTAGTCTTGAGTTAAATCATAGAATGTGCTGGATTGGAAGGGACCTTCCAAGGCCATCTAGTCCCATCCTGCAGTGAGCAGGGACATCTTTGCCAGAGCAGGTCACCCAGAGCCCCATCCACCCTGACCATGAATGTCTCCAGGGATGGGGCCTCTAGTCCCTTACTACCTACACTGGACCAGGGATCCACCACTATGAGAGGGAAGAACTTCTTCCTAATATCCAGCCTAAATCTCGTTTCTAGTTCAACCCATCACCCCTTGTCCTATCGCTGCATGCCCTAGGGAACAGTTCTTCCCAGCTTTCTTACAGGCACCCCTCAAGGACTGGAAGGCTGCTCTAAGATCCCCCTGGAGCCTTCTCTTCTCCAGGCAGAACAAGCTCAACTCTCAGCCTGTCTTCATAGGAGAGGTGCTCCAGCCCTTGGATCATTTTTGTGGCCTCCTGGATGTGCTCCAACAGGTCCATGTCCTTCTTGTAGAGGGCTCCAGAGCTGTATGTAGTACTGCAGGTGGGACCTCAGCAGAACAGAGGGGCAGAATCACCTCTCTTGATCTGCTGGCCACCATTCTTTTGATGCATCCCAGGATGTGCTTGGCCTTCTGGGTTGCAGATGCACGTTGGTGGACCATATACAGCTTCTCATCCATGAGTCCCTCCAAGTCCTTTTCCTCAGAGCTGCTTTTCAGCATGTCATCTCCTGACCTGTATGGAAAATGGAGGTTAGCCTTACTATCAGCAATTCCCTCGGGACTCTGGGATGCATCTCATCAGGCCTCATGGATTTGTGTACGTTTAGGTTCCTCAGGTGGTTGCTTATAGTTGGAGGTACTTTCAATCACACAGAATCACAGAATGTTAGGAGTTGGAAGGAGCCTTGAAAGGTCATAGAGTCCAACCCCTCCATGAAACCCATAGATGCTGGTGAGGTAGTTTGTGTGTTGAGGACCTTAGATTTCAATCTGTGCCTTTAGATAGGCTAGAAATGTTTTGCTTTCTTTGGCAAATCTCAGAATCACAGAATGTCAAGAGTTGGAAGGGACCTTGAAAGATCATCTAGTCCAAACCCCTGCCTGAGCAGGATCAAGTAGATTATTGGCAGTGACGAGGAGGTGGGAGCTTCCTTTGAAAGTTTTTTTGGTCCACAGCAATGTTTTGTTACTGTGTTTATTTCTCATGCCATGTGTTAGTGGTTTCTTTTTCCTTAGTAGTATCAATAACATGAAGTAGCAGTTCACCAGTAAATCAGTGCAGTGGTATGGATAAGGTCTATTAGTATTGACAGCTTAATTCTTCTTGAGCTAAATGGTTATGAAAGTGGGTTGTCTTGCTAAAAGCATCAACAAGCTTCTGAGAAACACAATTGGTTAGAATGATGGAAGTTGGAATCTGTGAGTAAATAAGGACCCATGAAGTGTTAACAATATTTGGCTGATAACTCGGCCTAGTCTTGCTTGGGAGATGCTTGCTGTTGTCAGTGAATGTTTCAGTTTCATTCTTGCTCTCTCCAGAGGCTACAGGAGGACTTTCCTTCTCTATTGCTAGACTTGAAATCTCTGAATCGTCACATTTGCAATGAATTGCAAACTGCACATAGGTGAAAGTCAAGGCAGGATATTACTGATTTAGAGGTAAATATTCTGCCATAAACCAAATATGTATCAAAACTTAAAGGAAAAAATTATTGAAGAAAAACAGCTAAAGGAGTGCCAGCTAATAGTAAAAGGAATATATGTCCATTTAAACTCTGGAGCCATACTGACACTTGAGAAGGAGACTCCACAACCCTCCTGGGCAGCCTGGCCCAGGGCTCTGTTGACCTCACTATGAAGAAGTTCTTCCTCCCATCGGTGGGAACCTCCTGTGGTCCAACTTCTGGCCATCGTCCCTTGACCTGTCCCCACAAGCCACTGGGAAGAGGTTGGGGCCATCTCCCTTTGTCTGCCACCCTTCAGATATTGATAAACATGGATGAGATCCCCTCTCAGTCTTCTCCAGGCTGAACAGCCCCAGCTCACTCAGCCTTTCCTCACAGGGGAGATGCTCACCTCCAACCCTGGAAAGGTGATGGAACAGCTTGTTCTGGATGCCATCTCCATGTAGTTGGAAGAGATTAAGGTTATGAGGAGCAGTCAGCATGGATTCACCAAGGGCAGATTGTGCTTGACCAATCTTGTAGCCTTCTACAATGTTATTACCAGATGGGTGAATGGAGGGAGAGCAGCGGATGTCATCTACCTTGACTTCAGCAAGGCTTTTGATACTGTGTATCATGATATCCTGATAGATGAGTGGATGGGTGGCAGACAAAGGGAGATGGCCCCAACCTCTTCCCAGTGGCTTGTGGGGACAGGTCAAGGGGCGATGGCCACAAATTGGACTACAGGAGGTTCTGCACCAATGTGAGAAAGAGCTTCTTCACGGTGAGGGTGAGTGAGCCCTGGGCCAGGCTGCCCAGGAGGGTTGTAGAGTCTCCTTCACTGGTGATATTCAAGATCTGTCTGGACATCAGTCTGTGTGACCTGCTGTAGGGACCCTGCTTTGGCATGGGGGTTGTACTCAATGATCTCTGGAGGTTCTTTCCAACCCCCACAATTCTGTGGATCTTTGAATCTGTGAATTTGCTGTTAGTGAAGCCATATCAGATGTCATTGATGACCTCCTTAATTTCATAGAATTTGTTGGGTTTAAAAGGACCTTTAAAGCCCATCTAGTTCTACCCCTGCAGTGAGCAGGGACATCTTCACTAGAGCAGGTTGCTGAGAGCCCCGTCAAGCCTGACCTTGAATGTCTTCAGGGTTGGGGCCTCCACCACCTCTCTGGGCAACCTGGACCAGGGATCTACCACTGTAGTATTGAAGGAAAAAATTCAATTAATAGATCACTGGAGCAGATTGCCTCAGCATAGTTTCTAGGAGGATCTGTTCCCTGATCTTGCTGGGTATGGCGTTGAGACTGACTGGTCTTGTGAGTTTCTCAGTTTTCCTGTTTTCCCTTTTTAAAGGGGTTTATGTTTCCCCATTTTCTAGTCACTGGGAGCTTTTCTGGGCTGTTAGGACTTCTTGAGTATGATGGAGCATGGGTTAGCCGCTTTATATGCCAGTTCCTATGGGACCTGCAAATCCATCTCATCAGGTCCCACTAGCCTGGGTTCCTCAAATGTTCTTGCACCCGATCTTCTGTGGTGGTTCTTCATTTTCCTGGTCCTCATCTTTGCCTTCTGTGACTCAGGCAGCATGACTAAAGGCCTTGCCAGTGAAGAGTGGGACAAAAAGAGAGTCCCTCTTTTCATGGCTTGGTCCTTCAGGGGGATCAGACAAGAACTTTGGCTCCATGTAGGTGTTTCTGAAGTTTTCCTCCCGCACAGGCCCCAAATCTGCCCTGCCCCAAATTTTGGATTTTTAGCAGTTTGTCTTTTGGAATGGGGGTTTTGGGCTTCAGTTTGTTCAATTTTTGACAGTTGTTTGCGTGATCATTTATTTGAGCAAATAATGATGGCAACTCACCTTTTAATCCAAAGGTTCCCGCACAAAGAGAAAAGGAATGATGAACTCGTGATTGCTGTCAAAGCAGATCTGACCAGCTGTTGCTCCTGAAAAAGGGTGCCTTCTTTCTATGAACCATACATTCTGATCTATGCCAATGACTGACATTTTGGGGCTAGAGAGCATACTCTCTGGATTGTGAGGGTACCGTCATATTCCAGTGAGCGTCAAACCTGGGAGAGAAGATGGCGCAGGGAGAGGCCCAGAGAAGTGGTGGTGAAGACACTCTGTGAACATTCAGTGGCCATTGCAAAGCAGTGATCTTCCAGAAGCCAAGTACTGGTATGATGGGGATGAGAGGTGGGCAGACAGTACAGCCTATTAGTCACAGTTCACAGAGATAGCAAAGAGCAAGAAAAAGCTGTGGAAGACTCATCATCACAAGAGCCAGGCTCTCCAGTTTGACGAGCAAACATTGAAGGTGGCAAGGAGGAAGCAGCAGAACGAGACCCAGCATTGCATTCTGCGCTACCTCAAGGTGGATTTTGCAGACATAGGTTGGACTGAGTGCATTATTTCCCCCAGGTCCTTTGACACCTATTACTGCTCAGAGGAATGCCGGTTCCCGATTCCAAAGGTATGGTCTTTATTGTTCCTTTTGTGCTGTCTGGCACCGAAAGTTATGCGTTTTCTTTCCTGCATTGGAGAGAGGCAGCTGGTGGCCCCTTAAGCATTTATGCCTTGTAAATGAGTGCTGTCTTTTGCACCATGATGAATGAGTACCAGTGGAAAGCCAGGCCTGTTGACGCTCTTTAAAAGTGGTCATGTGGCATCATTTTATTTGCCAGGAACCTGACTTGCTCTAAAAGGTTTCCCAAACGGTGCTTGCAACACACAAACACATCATTTGTCCATTTAATGCTTGTGGAATGAGCCAGGTCCAGAAAAGCATTGATTAGATGGCAGCCATCACACCCTGAAGTTTCCACCACCAGAGCCATGGCAGGGTCAGTTGGTACAGCATGTGCCTCATGAGGCTTGCCTGTCTCAGTAATGAAGATCCCTGGATCTGTGGGAGTGGTTGGGATGATCTAAACACAGGCACCAAACAATTTGCTTCTGTGACAGACCAAGCAGGTCCAAAAGCCACTGGGATCCCCGTCAAGGGACTCTAGAGCCATTCTCTGTTTCTTACAAGATTGTTGCCTATGAGAAGACAGTATGTAGTTCTCATGCCATAACGGTTTGATATTCCCAGTTGAAAGTGTGGAAAAAGAGACAAGTTTGGTTCAGCACATCCCTGCCCCTAAAACCTTTGTTTTGAAGGGTGTGCCCACTATAGGCTACTGTGTCGGCCTCATGAGAGAAATGACACTCTGAGGGAAGCACACAGTGGACAATAGACGATTTTCCTGGAGGTGGGCTGTTTTGGTGTGGTACCTCTGTTTTACTGGCAGTAAGAGGGCAAAAACAAGCCCAGAGAAAACCCTGAAAAAATACTGTATGGCACCTTCTTAGAAAGGCTCATAGGCATGAGCTGTCAGAAGTGGTCTCTGTGCTAGAAAGTGCTTATGATAAAACAAAGGTGAGATGCAAACTGGAGAGACAGGGACACCTGTTCCACGTGGAAGTTGAAATGACTTTGCCAGTGCAAAGTGGCATGTCTGGTTGCCAGGTGCCCCATGAAGCTGCAGGTACAGTTAGTCAGACACTCTGAAGCAGGACATTTACTGCCATGTGAAAAGGTTAGTTTATCAAGAAAACAGTTTACCAAAACCTGCTGTGAGTCTGATCCTCCAAAAGCAGTCATTGGATTTCTGTAGGCTTCACAATCCTAGTCATTCCTCCTGTATGCTTTAGCACATTGCAAAATACGTGACAGCTATTTTTCTGAGGGAATGAGAAAAGGCAAAGCAAGCATCTTACAGAGTCCTGTGCTGCATCTGGCCTGGCTGTGTTTGCCAAGCACCACTCTTGCCCTCAGGCAACAATGAGATAATCTGTGGCTGCAGGTACATAACCTACCTTTGCTGAGGGTGAGCTCCTGTGGTTGACACCCCGTTGGGTAATTGAAAATGGAGATGACTACTCACTTTCTCCCAAGTATTTCCCCCTTAAAACATCCTGGCCTTACCACTTCACTGTTTCAATTAGCTGGTTGGACTACTGTAAGACATGCATAATACCACCAAGTGTATAGGTCAGATTACATGTCTAAGAGCAGCTCTGCAAAGCATCAGTGAAGTTCCATTCTTCCAAAACCAAGTCTTTGGCCAAAAACCACCTCTCCTACATTTTTGATGCTAGCCTGTCTTTTGTACAGGTGTTAGGATTCAGAAGGCCTCAGGGCTTTGAATTCAACCTTGAAATCAACTCCTTGTTTTGGAGTTTTTACGTTGGGGATTTTTGTTTGTTTGTTTATATTTTATACTTTTCTTGTCAACAGATTCCAGTTTTTCCAACAAATATGGCCATCTGACCCATCACATTCACTTTTTGTTTGTACCAAGCTGAAGTGCATTCTTTCTTCATGTGAGTATAAATCTGAGAAACTTTCTCCTTGGAGGGAAAAACATCACCTGAACATGAGGTATAAGTGGTGTGGGACTAAGTTGCTCGGTGATGCAGACAAGAGCCAGTGTGGCCAAGTGCACTTGCATGGGAGTGACCTGGAACATATGGTGGCATCATGCGCTCGCATTCCTTTGTCTGTCTGCATTCTGTCTGCTTTCATTTTCCCCCAATGCATTTGCCTTCTGCCTGTCAAGCTTCCTGGCCTACCAGTGACAGTGGACTTCTGCCAGTACATCAACCATCTCCTGTCCGAATGAGTTTCTTGGCCAAATTGTGGCCTGTGCACCTCTTGATGCAGATGGAAGGGAGCACCTCGGCCCATAGGTCCAACTTGCAGGCTCTGCTACCTGGGCAATTCCCAAGTCAGAGCATCCTATAGAGAGCCTATGAGCCCTGTCCTCTGCACAACACCAGAGTGGCACTCGTGGTCGAGCAGATGGGGCCTAACATGCATTCCATGCTGCTGGCCTGGGGTATTCACGGTGACAATTGGTGACAGTTGAGCAGATGTCTTTTACAACTAGTTGGCTGTGGTTCTCTGCAAGGCTCTTCCACAGAAAAAACCCACAGTTTTGTTTTAGAGGATTCCGGTCCATTATAACACAGATGTGGTAACATTTTCTGCTATGTTTTTCTCTTGCAGGCCTTAAAACTGTCTAACCATGCTCCAGAGCATGGCAAGAGCCGTTGGGGTCGTCCCAGGTGTTCCTGAGCCTTGCTGCATTCCTGCCAAAACATCTTCTCTTAGTATCTTATTCTTCCACGGAAATAAAAACGTGATGCTTCAGGTGTACCCCATTATGACAGTGGAATCCTGTGCCTGTAGATAATATCTCAAGAGACCTTTTTGAAATGCTGAGGTGATCGCTGGCTGGTGGGGGTCAGGGGCTGGTGGTGGGGGGTGTGCTTTACAATACCTACTTCTCGTTTGCACTGCCAGCACGCATCCTTTGGACAAAAAAAAAAAAAAAAGACGACAGCGTGAACAAATCTGACACAAGATGCTGGAAATGAAAGAGAGTCCACATGGTGATCTCGGGTAAGGAGTATGCCAACTCCCGTTTATCTCTGTGTTTGACCGAGACACAAGTACTGATCTTCATTTCACAGCTAAGCTTTCCTTTGTGGGTAATTGAGTAGTGCAGCAAGGGAGAAAACCAAACCTGGTGTACTGAGAGCCTTGGTCTGCCTGACTGCTGCGTCTCATCTGTGTAACATGTTGCTGACCATGTGCCCGCCTACGTTTTCATCAACACATTCTCTGCAGTTCAATCTGCTGGACGTTGGTGCTGTCTGTCAGAAGAACACAAAACGCATTGCCACTGTGCGCCTTCTCATGGTGAGCTGAAGGCAAAGACTTCTTCTGAAACTCAGTAGGCCCAGCACATGAAAGCACCTGCTCGGCCTGAGTAGTCATTTGTGACCCCGACTCGGGAACATACTCGCGAATGATCCATGAGCGAATCAGTGGTCAGCTCCTGACGTGAGATTACTTGGCATGTCTGGCTTAGCCTTAGGCCCTTAGCTACACTTTTTGTATCAAAACCACTTCCAGTTGGCAAGCTTTGATGGCTGTGCGCTGGTTGTATCATAGATTTTGTTGTTGTTGGTAACTGAACTGCTGTTGTTGTTATAATTACATTATTTGTTTCCACACATCCGTTTGCTTCCACTCTGAAAACCAAATTTGTCATAAATAGTGCTGTAAA
This sequence comes from Heliornis fulica, assembly GCA_013399135.1. Lineage (NCBI taxonomy): Eukaryota > Metazoa > Chordata > Aves > Gruiformes > Heliornithidae > Heliornis > Heliornis fulica. The sequence goes on along the minus strand of VXBZ01000665.1, from coordinate 9,338 downwards.
TCTAAGATGCCTCTCTAGCAGGTTTTGTACAATAAAAACACAAAAGGTTCTTTCAGTGATTTGCCTCCCAAAAACTTCATGGGAAAAACAGCAAGCAGGAAATAACAAAGTATCTGGTGCATCTGCGCAAGGTTTGTTCCATGACAAAGGCATGTTAACAGAAAAACCAAAACCCAGTTTAATTTCTGGCAGCACGATCTATGGGAAGGCAGTCTTTTTCAAAGCACTTCTGACCAGCAAGAGTGACCTTGTGGATTGTGCTGTGAGTGAGCATCGAGCAGTCTGGTAAGCTTTTAACCAGTGCTGTGATGTAGCATAGCGAAAGGGGGAGTGTTTACAGGGAATAAAGTAATTCGCTGTCCTCACAACAATCGAGTTCTCAGCTTTGGAGATGACCACAAAGTTTCTTTTTGCATGCATGTGCCTTTTGTGCCTTGGGTTGTTGAGGTGGGCATAAAAGTGTTTGGGCATATATTTTTTTCAAATCCAGTCACTACTATGGTTACAGACCATCTGAGGAGGTGAGGTGGCAGTGTGTAATAGGTGAGTATTAAATGGTAAATTAGTTAAGCCCCTTACCTTTTACAGTAATTGTTTTTAATCTCTCTATTATGTAGATCCATATAGATCTCTCTATATGGAGATCCATGAGCTAAATGTGCCTTTTGTTCTGTTGAGCTCAGAGAGAACATGTCTGGCCCTTAGTATGTGGGTGTTAAGGAGGGTACTTAGGCAATTGGCTGATGGCAAGTCAGTGCATGCTCTTGCCAGGCAAATGCCCTTGTATTCCTGTATTGTGCAGACTTACTGCATCACAGGATTTTGCAGGTGAGCTTCTATAGCACCTCACTAGAGAGCGTAGAGATTGTAGGGAACATCATACTTTGTCTTCCTGTGCTGTTTTTATATCTTGCAAACAAGGACCAAAAATGTCTACCCCCTACTTCTCCCGGTCCTTTACCTTCCCATTTCTGCATCCCTGCTATAAATGCTGCATTTATCTGAATTCAGTTTCTTGCCTTTTGTTGTGAACTTGTGCTTCTTTGTGCAACTCTGCCGCTCCCGTTTTGGGAACCTCTCCTGCATGGAGTTTGAACACTGCCAATTCTAAACCTAGCTAGAACTGTGCCCAGCAAAGTTTGATTCTCAGACCTCTCAGCAATTCTTCAAGGAGCTCTAGAATAGGTCAAGTATTTATTAAGAATATTTTAATGACTAAAAATATGTGGCCCATATCTCTGACACAGCAAGGACTTTCTTCCTTGAGGCTCTATCAAAATGCCACCAGTGGACTCACTGCAGAATTTACAAAATCCCACGAGCTCCTTTCTGGGCTTTTTGTAGTCTCAAATAATGAAAAAGAGTATCAGCTACTCTTGTGATATTCCTGTGCCCCCAGGCACAAAGTTCAGCTGTGGGGATGGCTCCTTCAAGTTCTGAAATGGATGGACAGCTGTATGGACAAGTTCTGAACTTGGGAAAACCCACCGCAACTTTGACCTGGTGAAGCGGTTGTGATACCTTGCTATGATGGGATCTTCTCTTAGAGCATACCACCTTCTTTACAAACAGAAACTCGCCTTCAAAACTCTGGTCATGATATTTAGAGAAATTGCCCCTAGCGATCCAGATTTTCTTGTCGCTTTGTATGCGCTAAGAAAAGTTGCAAGTGTTTAAGCAATGAAATAGCAGGCAGAAATTTATAGGGCATCAAGCGGTTCTCGGTGCTGCCGCCTTGCGAGACACCTGCGGTACTGCGGCTAGATGGCGGACACGCGAGACCGTACGTTACACCCCTCTCCCTGTTGCCACCTTGTGACTGCAGCGCGAAACTGCAGCTAAAAAGCGGAGCATGCGCAGTAGAGGGTCCTAAACCTGTTGCCTCCTGGCGACCATCGCTCTATACTGCAGCTGTGAGCAGGCGCATGCGCATTAGGGAGCATATAAAACTTCAATGTCGCTGCTTTGTGAATAAGGACGAGTATCGGGGGCAGCTTGCGCGCGTGTACGGCGCAGCGCCGTGCTCGCGGCCGGTGACCGAACCGCGGCCGATGGGGAGTGGAGCCGCGCAAGCCCGGCCCGGTGCCGCCGCCCGGTGACCGCATGCTGGTACTGTGGCTATATGGCACAGCATGCGCAGTAGAGCGCTTAAACTGCTCCCAGCCACTTCCGGGTGACCACGACTCGTTACGGCAGCCGGATGGCGTAGCGTGCGGAAAGGCACTGATTGTGTCGTGCTCGCTACCGCCGCCCGGTGACCACAAGTCGGCACTACAGTCGGACTTTGGCGCAGGCGCACTGGAGTCCTAAGCTCCGGCGCGCGGCAGTCAGTCCGCACCGCCCCTCGGACGCTGCGCATGCGCGTTGGCTCTCGCCGCCCGGCGAGCAATCAGCGGCCCTGTGGGTTGGCGCCGCCACAGTTCCGGTTCTGGCTCCGCGATGTTGTTGCTCGGTCTGTCCCCTCTGCGGCGA
>VXBZ01000664.1:97632-141589 GCA_013399135.1 Heliornis fulica | reverse complement strand
ACATAAATACACACATAAGTAGAGATAACATTTTATACTATTTTTAAGCAGTACACATCACTGCCAGAGGAAAGATTATCTTCACAGTGAGGACATACCTGGAGAAGGTAGGAACCCCAAATGCTATGTAGAGGGTTTTGGGGTGGGCATTTAAGCAGTTGTCTGAGGCTAGCAGAGTTAGGATTTTTCAGGGGTTTGAAAGCAGTGTAACTGTCAACACAGCATGGTGCTGAGATGAAGCTGTCCTCTAGAATCAAATGGGTGTATTAGTTAATGAAACTGATGGTCTTGCTGAGTGCAGCCACTGCTGCTGTGCTTTCTTCTGGAAGTGTTGAAGGGAAAGGCAAAAAGCTTCTATCAGTAAATGTGGGAATAATGGGTGGGATGTGAAGCAACTCAGTCAGCTGCATCCTGCATGTCACAGCTGTAGAGCTACTGCTTGCCAAATGGTTGGGAACACAGACTGGTGTTTTAGCTAACCCAGATTTTGTGCACCCTTTTTCTCTCAGTTTTGCTCTTCAGGGGTGATTCAGCTGATATTCAATTAGAAAGTATTCTACAGAGTTCAAAAGTTTCATTTTCCTTTAATGGGAGTTGTGGACACTCAGAATCCCTAATGAGTAGAATGATTATGAATATGATGTTGTAATCTTACGTGCTAAAGAACAGATCTTGAGTAAATGGGATTTTCATATTTCCACTGATTTCAGTGTAGCTTGGACAATTTAGACAGCAAAGGATATGCATTTTAATTTCTCAACCAGAGTGTTTTAAAGTGCATCTTTTCTCAGAGAGGGATTGTTTGAAGTTCCAAAAGCCACCCAGGCATTTTTGTTACAGACTTTTGTTGACATCAGTGGGAGGCTCTGGGGCAGGTTCACTGTTTGGCCTTGAAAATCTCAGCACCAGAATATGTTCATCACTTTCAGACCAGTAATCTAAGCACAGGAAATTCATGGCCAGGTCCTCCACCTGTCTACATGATCATTAATTTTGTGAGAAAACCCAGTTCAGCACTTCTGTTCAGGGTATTTCTATTTGCTAAAAAGCCCGCAGGAAGAGTAGGAGTCAGCTTTGAGTTTTTATTTCTGAAATACACCGCTATGTTTAATCAAAGATGTGAGGTTGTACCTGCGACTGCTGTTTTCATACTGTGTATTTAGATACTAATAAAGATTAAGAGATCTTAATACAGTCACATTTCTGTGTTGACTGTTGACTGCTAATTTCTGTAGCTAATTTTGTGCTGTGTACAAGAATGGTTGTAAAAGATGGCCCTTCATCGTTGGTTCTGCGCAACTTAAAATTTATTATATTGCATGCAAACACTTGCTCTGTTCCACACAGGCAGGAGCAGCTCCTCAGCCCAGATACAGCTTGTTAAATCAGAGGAGCTGGGCTGAGCTCTGCCAGCTTCAGGTTTACCCCACAAATTGTCCAGTGTTCTGGTGTTGCTTGAGATAAATCCTCTCACAGAGTAAGAGGCTCTCAGAGAATTCTTTCTTTGTCCAATTACTTTTACTAAAAGTGAAGGATTTTCTGTGGATTCTTCAGGTTACCATTTTAAGACTTGGACAAAGCATCTAAGATGTTTAGAAAGATCATGGGAGATCATTGAATGCTAATGTACATCAGATGGCAAACGTACTAAGTAGGGGAATGTGTAAAGAATAGAGAATTACATCCATCCAACCCACTGGTTCACAGCTTCCATCTAAAGCTTTTGACCTCTGTCTGTTACACTTGGCTCCTTTCCCTTAGAAATTTTAATTGCTGGAAGAGAAATGCACACACTCTGCTCCACCCGTGCCAGAGGACACAGTGGGACACTGTTTATTTCAGTAATATTGCTGAGTGGAGTACAAGTGATTTGCAGGTATGCCTTGGATAGTCATATACAACTGTATCTGGCACCTGCTCATACAACTAACTGCAGTCAGACGGCAGGCAGAAGGTTAAAACACAAGGAACACCTTGTAGCTGCCTAAGCAATGACTGGTTATGACACATAAAATGCTTCATTGCATCTTTTGTTGGAAGGTTTCCAGGTAATTTGGAAAACAGTTTAAAACAATGCACCTACAGGCAGGTTCAACTGTGAGGTTTTCAAAACATATAAAGTAGCTGCATCATTGACTCTCAATACACAGTTACAGTTGAGGCTGCTTCCTGAATTTCTTGAAAATAAGGGTATGTATTAAGGTGATTTAAACTCCCTTTTTTATAGCATTGTGGTTTTTTTTTTCATACTGTGTCTGAGTTTCAGGCCTGTCTATAAAGTTTAGATCTTTTTCAAATACATGCCAGACAGGTGAGAACTGGTGAAGTTTTACAATGATTTTGTTAGGCATGGTGGATGCTTTTCACAACCAAAAATCAAGTCTCCAGTGTTTGCTCTCTACTTGTAGCTCAAAGTATGTCAATTGCTTACCACTTCTCTTCCTGTGGATTAGCAAAGTGAGAAACTCTTCCATCATACATGTTTTGACTGTTTATATAAAAGTGTAGCCAGTCTCCAGGTCGTTTTCTTCCTCTTGTTTTTCTCTTAAATTATCTGTGTGTGTTGCTCATGTTGTTGTAGCTGTGAAGACTGTAAAAAGGCATGGTTTGGAGGAAGAGACAGTTTTTCAACTGGAGAAAATAAGAGGTACGTTTTTAGTTACTTAAATTCTTGTTCAGGTCTAAAATGTGTGGTGTACAGTAGCAAATGGAATTTTTGATTCCATGGTTATATTTTGAAGATTTTCTTTTGATTGCCCTTGAGGATCAAGCCTTGTGGAACAGCTGTAGAGTGGTTTTATAACAAGTGAGGTCTCTGTGTGGGAGGACAGTGCAGTCTGTGGTTGGTTGTTTTCTCACAGGCAGTGCTGGTGACCTTCAACTTTCATGGGAACAACAACTGGTTCCAAACTGAGACCATTTTCCTAGGGTGCCTGGGGCAGTGATTTTGAGGCTCAGAAAGCCTCCTCTGCAGGGAAGCCTTCTAAATACTGTATCATTATGGCATCTGAACCATTTGTTGAACTTGGTAACCTGATTAATTTTTTCAGTCAGCACTGTAACGAGAAGGCTATGCTTATGATCACCTTGTTACCACTCATGGGTGTGATTTGCCTGCTAGGATTGTAATCGTGGATTCTCCCAGGAGCCCACCACTCGCAGCCAGAGCTGATGGCTGCTAATGTTTAGCATAGCTGCTAATATTAAAAAAGGACTATGAAATTACTCTTTGCTGTTTTAAATGGGAGAGAGGGTATGAGAAACATCTGCCTTAAATGTTTGAAGGAAAAAAGATATCAGCATGCAATTTAATGCGTAAATCTATGGGAATCAGCAAAATGGAATGTGATCTCTCGGGGGAGATTGTATCATGCTCCAAAATGAGGCAAAAAGGGCAAAATAACCATTGGAGGGGTTGTAAATAATGGCTTTGTAACACCTAATGTATTCCATTTTTCTGTTAGTCTTTGTTTTATCTTACTTTATTCTTTTTTTTGGGAGGGGAGATAGCAACATGCCAGAATGTGATTGAACAAAAACCATCATTCATGTTGCAGTATGTTACAAAAATATCCTGGAGACCCTAAAATAGTCCAGAAAGAGACTGAGAATAGACATGTGTATGGCTTCAAACCGCCAGTAAAAATCAGTGTGATCACTCATTTTGATTTTGCTCAGATCTACAGTGAACGTAGAGCCTTGAAACCACAGTGATAAGTGCTAGATTAGATGGGTTCACACTTGCCCTGGGAATACCACCCTCTTATCCCTACCCCTACTGGCTAAGGAAAAATTTTAAGAGCCATCATTAAATTGACTTTTTATGCTTATGTTAATTATCAGGAATTCTTCTGGAGACACACCTCATTCCAAGAAGTCAGGAGTTCCCAGCAGGACTGTGCAGGGTGATATCCCCCACAGAATCTTCAGTAAAAAATATTGTCCTGGCATTACTGCGGACATCATCATGTCTTTTCTTCCATGCTTGAAGAAAAAGAAATTGCCTGTGCCTTTAGGCAGGAATATCTTTCAAAAACACACCCTACCCATCCAGCAGAACTACCAGGCCTTGCTGGAGACATGCTTGAAGAATAAATGCCTATTCACAGACGACAACTTCCCTGCTCACATCAGCTCTATTGGAATGGGAGCACTGCTAAAGAAACTGCCCCGAAATTTACAGTGGAAGAGGCCACATGTAAGTGACTGTAAGTGAACACTGTAGTGTAAGAGGATGATTACAGCTGATAGCCAGGAAATAGTTTTAATATTGAGAAGACTACTCTTAGGCTTTAATTTAGGTGTGTTTTAATGCCTCCAGACATTATACTTACTGTATCAGCTGTCATTTGGGAAACTGGGGTATGTGGAATTTCAGAATTGCCTTTGAAACATGTGTGCCCCAAAATCACAACCAGCCTTATTCGTTTGATATCCAGTAACACTCAGAGCAGGCAGGGAGAGAAGGCAGAGAGCAGGGGAGCTGGTGTAATTGAAGCTCACAGCTCTGGTGATCCCACTATAATTCCATGATGACACTTCTCATGGTTATGATGCCTCTCCCCAAAATTCAAGATCTTGACCTTGTAGAAGATTTCTGAGTTTCCAGACAGTTCTTAGCCTTTGACTCCTATGTGCCACATACCATTGCGATGCTGAAGGCTGCTACTTTACTACTTTTAGAGGCAGCTGCAGGTGCCTTATCTTGCTGGGCTGGTTTTTTTTCTCCTGCTTAACTGTTTAGTCTATTGTACATAGATCTGTCTTTTTCCGAGCTCTCAAGGTTGAGTTTCTGTTACAACTAGTGATTGGCCATCAGTAAGTGAGTTGGTTTTAGTTCTAGGGCCTCTGTTTTCTGCTTGTGTCTGTATTTCCAAGGCCTTTGTGGTTTCCCATGCATAAACTGAACATCACAAGAGACAGTTTGTTTGCAAGGGCTGGTCACAGCACAAGTTCTCATAACAAAGAGATAACTAGAAGGCCAGAACAGGGACCTGGCACAGTTAGATAAGGCCTGTTACTGGCAATGGAAGTTCAGTTCTTATTGAGACACTGAGCAACATATTGACAGTCAGATCTTCATGAAACCAATGCATAGAATTTTCTGAGAATTTCAGTAGCAGTAACTTCTTATGTTACCACGCCTTTAAGGGAATTCTGCTAGGTAATACAAGACAGCATCTCCTAACTAAGTGATTTTCCTTCTTTCATGTTTTGTCAGATTGAAGGGATGAAGGGATTCTTTCAAGGGATGAGTTTCTGCAAAACTCGTGATAATCACTAGGAAAGTAGAGGCACCTTTGCAAAGCAAAGAGCTTGGAAATAACAGCCCTGGTTCTCAGAGTTTGGCATGTAGTTAGCTCTTGCAGATGGTTTGTGTTAAGTCAGGATCTGCAGGCAGAGGAAGAGGGCATTCCTCAGGGGACCTGGGCTGGGTTGTGCCAGCCACCGTGGGTGAGGCAGCTATATCAGCACAGAAGTATTTGGGAGGGAAAGGTCAGTTTGAGCTCTGGCCTCTACCAAGCTCTCCAGGTGTCACTCCTTCCAGAGATATTGAAATGAACTTGAAACCTGCTCTGTCTGTCAGTCCGCTGTGCTAATGCTCTGAAACTATCTTGTGAAGAAGGCTGCCATTTGCTCTGAATGCCAGGCTTTTCCAGCAAAGGCTCTCTGAGGATGGATGCTGCACATCCTTCAGTCCCTGTGCAGCAGAGGAAACACAGAGATTCTGCTATTCAGCCTGCAGGCTTGTGGCTTGATGCATCTGTGACTGATGGCCTGCAAACTGAACACCCAAATTCACCAAGGGTAGGGGTTGGTGTCTAATTACTGTAACTGTCTTTTGAGGGTTTGCTGTTTCTTTGTTACTGCCTGAAGGGGCAGCCAACAGTGGGAAAATTAGCTTGAGCAATTTGTGGGTCATTAGAGTGAAGCATAAGTTTGACAGTCAGGTTATTAATTTACACCCAGAGGCACTTGTGAGAGGGAAAAAAACCCGAATATAATTTCTCTCTGAGCAATTCTTCACCAATGCACTCTTGTCACAGCAACTGGAACATCTGTGGCAGCCATCAGTTAGTCTGTAGCTTGTCAGTCAAATCGTGGAGATGTCAGTCAAATCGTGGAGATGTCAGCCAGGTAAGGTGAAAGTTTGAACAGTTATGCTCTGCAGTTGTAGCTTCTTTTGGCTGAAACTTGTCAGTGATTATTGAGGGGTGGGACTGGCAGGTCTGAAGGGTTGTCTTCTCAGTGTGTTCCTGGACAGACCTGGCAGTACATTGGAGCATCCATAGCTTATGTCAGGGAGCAAATTCACCGTAGACCAAGAACAGATGTGTACTCAGGGTTATGTCAGGTTAGCCAGAGCATATGATAACACTGGAGTTATACCTGAACCAGAACGGTGTCTGCTGCATCATAGGGACCCTATGTAATTTGAAAGCTTTGAACAGGCAGATGGAGTGTTTCGTGTCACATGCTCATGAGGTTTCCATATCCTAAACTAGGAACTCACCAGATTTCCCATCTTAACAAGATTTCAGCTCTGCATACAGAAAGTCCTTGACTTAAGCTAAACCAGCTCATGTTCCTGAATTTACTCTCTTTTTTTTTTTTCCCTGGATTGTGTGCTTCCCAGGCTTTGCACAGAAGTCCAGTATTTTGTGCTGCAAATAGAAAGCAACTTGATCTCTGCCAAGGATTGGTGGGTAAGGAAGCCCCTTTGTACAAATATCTAAGTACAAGATAATATTTTGTGTGTAATTTTTGACTGTATTAAACTTGGCATAGAAATAGAAGGTGTGCATATCCTTCACTTGGCATAGTATTGATGAAGCAGTTGTTAAGACTGCATATGTTCAGAAAAAAAACCTCCAAGGTGGGATCTGAGGTATCTCCACAAGCTGAAATTGCCATTCTCTGTGTTGCTTCTGTGCATGCTAATACTGTAATAGAAAGCAATCCTGTACCTTTACTGGTCTGTAATGTTGCTGCTTCATAATTGAACAGAGACCACAAAAGCAGGAAAATCCAAGACTTCCGCTATCTTTGTAGCTAAGGCTTAGTGTGAATGTGTTCTCTTCCCACCTTTGCAGTTAGAAAAAAAAATTTATCTTTTTGTTATCTAAAGTAGAAGTTTTATTGTCATCTGCAGCATAGATAGGGGAAGAAATAAATTCTTTTTACTGATTCCTATTTTTTTTACAGATAAAAGAAAATTGTGTAGGTCTTGCATGTAAGATATATAGAAAATTATTTTTTTTCCTTCTGAAAAGTTAATGTTTTAAGAGAAAAAGCAAAAAGTTGGGTTTTTTTAGTAGTGTATCTTTACAGAGGACAGAAAAAAAATCCCACACAATGTTAGTAGAAAACCAGAATGTTTTAATTGAGAGCTATTTCTTGCTGACTTTCTTATTTGACCAAATGGTATCCAAATGAAGAGATCCAAGGAGAACACTTACAAACCAATCATGGGTTGGTTAAACACAACATATGTCTGGATTGTCTCATTTTCTGTGTATGATTTGTTATAATTTTAAAAACATCAGCACAACAGTTCTTCTGCTAGGAGCTTGTTGATGTTCCTGAACTTGGCTGACAACACTTACTTTCCAGCCAACTGTGTATGTCTGTTTGTCTTGGCACAGAGAACTGCTGGTTCCTGGCAGCCCTGGAAGCCCTGACATTCCACCAGGACATCTTGGCTGCAGTTGTGCCACAAAACCAGAGCTTTGAGAGGAAATATGCCGGCATTTTCCACTTCCGGGTACATCTGTGTCCCCAGAGCATGGGGAGGTCTTCAAAAACCCCACGTTATGTTTTGGTTCCCCTGCCCAAAGCGCACCCCGGCCTGCAGGGTAACCCATCACCCTTCTCACAAAGCAGTGCAGGCAGGGGATTGACTACAAGCCAGTCTAAGGATATACTGCTGCTTGGCCCTTCTCTCCAGCTGTGCCCTACCCACACAGTTAATCCAGATGGAAGTCTTCTTCTGTAGTGACAACAGTCAGCAGGACTCAAACACATCTGCTTCAACCTTCTCCTGCTTTGCCCAGCTCTTCATGCAGCTCTGCTACCCTGCAGTTAGGAATGCCTTCCCCAGAAGCCTAGCTGTGCCTGATTTCCCTGCTTAATCCTTTTACACCTGATACAAGCCTTGTCTTCTCCTCTGGCAGAGTGGGACAGAGGAGTTGGTTCTGTGGGTGAGTCAGTACATCATACTGACCCAAAGTAGCCCTCCTCCAAGGTAGCTTGTCCTGTGCCCACAGCTAAGCCATCTTCCCTTCCTGCTTCCAGGGGAGGTTCTTTCTGAGAAATACATCACCTCATTCCTTTCCCCTGACAGTTCTGGCACTTCGGTGAATGGGTTGACGTGGTTGTTGATGATCGTCTGCCAGTGAATGAGGCAGGGGAGCTGGTCTTTGTTTCCTCCGTCTATAAGAATGTGTTCTGGGGAGCCCTTCTGGAGAAGGCATATGCTAAGTAAGTGACTCATTCCCAGTTATGCACATAGTATCTCTAAAATACTGGTTGGTGCCTACACAGTTCGTTCTTGTTTATAAATGCATCTCCTAGGCCTTGCCGCATTTGGAGTGCAGTAAGTGGTTCTCATCTTTCTAGTATTACACATTAAAAGCTGCTGCATAGTAGCTGTTATCAATCCAGACCCTTGAGTTTAAATCCAAAGATTCAGGAGTATGTGTGAAAACAGCTATCCTGGCGGGCTTGTTTGTATTCTGAATGTTATCACTGTTTGGAGTGTTTTGGCTAGGATGATGATGCCTTCCTTGTGAGTACTGTGGAGGAACAAAAGGCCACAGACAGGGATTTTTAAAGGTGAATGATTTCTGATGTTTCCTTTGTTGTATCATCAGTTTGAAAAACCTCCAAGGAGTTTGCTGATTCACTGTACTTTGGTTTTGGTAGAAACTCCCACTCTGGGGCCCCCCAAAACAAAGGCGTTCAACAAGTCATGTAGCACAGCAAGAACACAGGCTTCTCTGTAGGGTGTTTTGTCTATAGTGGACTAAGAAGAAAGCAGCAAGTCATAACTGATGGAGTTTGTTAATCCTGGGATGAAATAATATCTGCAGAGCAAGGAAAAATCCTGGTTAACATTGAATGAAAGATCATAGCAAAGGAGAGAAAGTTCAGTTATTTTTGAAAGCTATTTTTGCTTTTTATTAGCGTTGGAAGAAAAAAAAAACCAAAATGGGAGAAAGTTGGACTGCAACAGCAAAGAAAATTGGATTGGAGACTGAGCTTCCAAAACAGTGGGCTTCTCAAGGCACTTTATATTAGATGCAGCACAGGGGTGATAAATTCAGGCAACATTTGCTAAGGGAGTGTTATCAAAGAAGTAGTGATGGATCTGTTATCACTCCTGGGCAGTGAGGGGTGACAGTAAAGAGTCCCTTTCAACCTATTGCAAATCTTGAAGCCAATTTGCTAGAATCCTGACTTCCCAAGTGCAAAAGATTCCTCTAAAATTAAAAATAGTGTTACCAGCCTTCATTTTGCTTTTACAAACCTTTATTGTATATTTTCATTGGCATGCTGTTCTCAACCTAAAACCCCAAGAATACATTGATTTTTTTAATTTTTTTTTTCCTAGACTCTATGGCTCCTATGAAGATCTGCAGATTGGGCAAGTTTCAGAAGCCTTGGTAGATTTTACAGGTGGTGTTAATATAAGGATCAAGCTTGCAGCAGCTCCTCCTGATCTGTGGGATATCCTGACAAGAGCAACCTACAGCAGATCTCTCATGGGCTGTCAGACACATTTAGGGGTGAGACTTGGAGTGACATCAAATGACTTCACGGCTAAAAGCCTTTCCAGACCTGCTTTCTTCCATTCAGCTGGTCCTTGTGATTAAAAAAGTATCAAAGCTGCCACACATGGCTTCCTGTAGAAATCAAATTCCTAACATTAAACTTTGCACATGGATTGATTCCCTGATGCTCTCAGCTCCCTGTTATGTTTAAGAACTGGTTTACCTGTCAAAGAACCTCTATTAAATAAGGACCCATTTTTGTTAAATACATCTTTCATTTTTGCAGATGGTGCAGCGAGGCACAGAGACTTGTGGAATAACTTTATAGCTAAGAGAGGGGTGTGTAGTTCAGAACAGAATTCAGATCTTGGCTTCCAAAGCTTATGCTAACACTTCAGCAGTTGGCAAATCTTACTATTCTGAAAATCAAATCCTAACTTCCTGGACTTTTTAAAAGTGAGAGGGTTTCTAGCCAGAGATCCACAGTTTAAGGGACCTTCCTGATCATAGGAAGATACCATACCAAGATATATGGCTGTTAGGACTGTAGATTTTTTTTTTCTTTCAGTTGAAACCATTCTCTGTTTGCTTTGAGAGTCATTGCTTACACAGGTACAGGTCTGTAGTATTGGTATGAGTCTGTTGTGTAAGTAGGGACAGAATAAAAGGTTTATTTTCTTTCTGTTTCTCTTCCTTGTATACAGACAACAAAGATTCTGAAGAATGGGCTTGTTGCTGGCCATGCCTACACAGTAACTGGTATTAGGAAGGTAAGACTAGCCCTAATGTCTTGCGGTCCAGTTTTGTTTGGATGTCAGGAATTTTTATTTCAGTCATAGGTTCAACCATGAATTGGGATAACCTCCTTCCCCAGTGCTCTTCTATTTGCCTAAGGCTAAAAGACTGCAGTTTGTAAAGATTCACTTTCAAGTGTGTCCATCCTGGTACTGTAACCTTGATGTAAAGGGCAATGGTTACAGATCAGCATACCTCTAAGGGTGGGAATGATTCATAGGTCTCTTCTGAGATCATCACCTACAAATGCATCTTAGCTGTTAAGGATGAATGGTCTGGCCTGTAGGGATGCCAGGAGGATATTCTGAAACCTACTTGGGTAAAAAGCCTTCCTCTGAAGTCAGAGGAGAGACCATATAGAAGTAAAATATAATAGAATACAAGGGTCAAAACGTGGAAAACTGCAGCTGGAAATGTGAGCCAAAGCTAAAGCAAGGGAACTGACCTGGACTTCTCTGCAGAGAGTGCAGGTGGATCCCACTGATCTGCAGAAGCATGACTGGGAGTCCCCTAAAGATACTTGTCTAGGGGTTAGGGACAGTAAAACAGCAGGTCCCTCCCAGAGAAAGCTCCAGCTTGCTCCTAGTGGATGACTTGTTAAGTCTCAAAAGGAGGTTGACAAGGATGGCAAAGGACTTTGTGGGGCTTTGTACATGTGGTACCAATGTGGGTGAGAGATGTTCAATACCTCTAGCAAGAGACACTAGGGAAGCTGGAAGCAATAATATGAACTGCATGATGCTCACCTGTGTCTCCCAGACACAGCAGGAGGGTTTTAGTTGTGGACTTTATCAGTGATTTGTCTGTCAGTCTGGCTCCTCTGATGGGATGAAGAACCAGGTGTAAGGGGCTATCTGAACACGTGGAGCTGATGTGAAGTTAGCTGTTCTGCTGTATGCTGACAACAGAGCACTCTGTCAGCCTTGCTTCCTCTTCCTCTTCCTCCACCATGACATCCCGGTTTGGGAAGTGCTAATCTATGTGGTAAGCCCATGGGCTGCATTGTGCTGTGCCACTGCGCTGGGGTAGGTCTCAGATTTCACAATAGTACAATAGCCCCCATGTAAGCACAGAATGAGCAGATGTTTGAAAGGAAGAGGAATTTATGGTTAAGCCTCCAAACTAGGAATCTATGAGGTCTCTGGTTTCAGTTATAAGGTAAGATAAAACATCTTAATCTCTTTGTGCTGGAATTGACTCACATGTTCATAAATTTTATTTTCTTTTAATTCATTATACTTGCTGGTATCTATGAGAACAAACACATTTTTTTTAGTATGTGGCATGATATAGAGAAAGCAGATGAGAACTGCTGAGACTTTGGTAAGGGTGGTGTTGCTGTTTTCTGCAGGTGACTTGTCAATCTGGACCAGAAAACCTAGTAAGACTGAGAAATCCATGGGGAAAAATTGAATGGAAAGGAGACTGGAGTGACAGGTGAGTTTAAAAAAGGCTTGAGGCTGTGTGTGGGAAAGTTTCTTGGAGGAAAGATGCTGCCATCTTCAGGCATGAATCAGTGCTGAAAGCAGCACTGAGTTATGTAGCAGCACAGACCTTCTGGTTTCAAAGTAATGACTCAATAAACGTTTATTTCTCCAGCAGATAATGCTTATGTAGTGGGGCTCACTTCACACATGCAGTTTCAACAGGCTCAGTTCTGCTTCTCTGTTGATCGAATGCCAGAGGAAACATAATACAAACATCAGATGCTGACCACATTGCTGTTATCTGGTTGTCATGCCAAGTGACAGATAGCTGTGCCGGAGGCTCTAAACAAACTGCAGGACATATGTTTCAGGACATACAACCATTTATCACAGGGGGACTGTGCAAATTCCTCCATGCAAGGTGTTGGAATTGGGTGGCTGTGAAGGACTGCTCCATCCTTGCTGTTTGGTGAAGTACAGTGAAGCAGGAGATCAGAGGAAGCAATAAGCGAGGCAATAAGTGAGGCAATAAGTGAGGCAAATACACAAGTATAAATATAGGGCCCATATTTTTGATTGGGATCCATGAAAGGAAGCAGTTTGAATTCTAGACCATGGATGACTGTAGACTTGTGTCCTATTCCTCTTTGAAGTGGAGCATGTTCTTCCCTTCCAAGCTTCATTTCATTCCCTGCACTGACCCTATTTGCTGAGGTTCAGAGAAGGGAAGAGCACAGGGAGGTGTTGGGAAAGTGAGTGACTTTCACCTTGTCTGCAGAGCAATAACTTCTCTGATGCGTGTCTGTCATACAATGACAACATAACAGCTGTTTCTTTTGAAGAGTATAATGAGCAACATACTGTAGGCCTGCCTTTTAAACGACTCCCAGCTGCCTCTTGTGCTGTCCTAGTCATTCATTATGCCAAGCACTCTTCCTATTATGTCTCCTTTGACAGAAAATTAGACAACAAAACAGGTCTAGATTTTTATATTTTAAGTTCTTGGAAGCTGTATGTGCAAGTGAGTGGACTAGCTGATGGAAATGGAGCGTTTCTGGCTTCTGTTGGAGAAAATGAGCCATGTAGCTACATCTTACAGAACCCAGAGTGCTTGTGAAGGGTCACCTGTGGCTCAAAGTGTGGGGTCCTGTGTTTAGTGAAAGATAAATGTGGAGATACATGAGGACAGGGATTTGGCCTCTTTTTATAGAGGAAAGTGAGGTACTCTGCCTTGGCTGCATTTGGTTAGTTTCATGTTTCTGCCCTCAGCTCTTACAAATGGGAGATGCTGAGCCCAAAGGAGAAGATTTTGCTGAGGAAAAAGAAGGAGGATGGAGAATTCTGGTACTGGCACACTCTCCCCTGTCTGAGGCTGCATCTGGAGATGAAGCAGCACATTGCCTTTTAAGGCATATGTGATCTGCTTTATAACAGCCCACACTTACTTTCTTGCTCTCATCTGCTTGGTGGTGTGAGAAGCAGTAGCTGTGCTGACATGGAAGAGATGCACTCTTCTTCACTGTCAGGAATGAGGGAGAAGCAGGACACTGCCAGGACTCCCAGGACTTCTGGAGACATGGGGAGCTTTCTGGTGCTTTTGTGCTGCCTTTGATTTTTAAGATAGCTTGGGAAGCTCTCGCTTGCCTTGTTTGTTCGTGGTTTCTTCGCAGCTGCCACGAGATGGCAATGTTGTCAGCTACGTCGTTTCACTGCGGTCCCTCTGGTGGCAATATTATTTTAATTTCTGTGCTGCTATCCTTTGCTGAAAATTTAGTCGTGCATTTGGTACTGCTAGATGCTGCAGTTGGAGCAGAAGCTCTGTTTTTAGTGCCTAATAAAATATGAGCATTACCATATGTAACACAGAATGGTATGGCACTGAAATTCCCTGCTCCCTTTCCTTTTCTTTTTATAAGCCATATGGTCTAAACTAAGCTGCTGACAAGATATCCCATGGCATTCTTTTCCCAGGATGTCTCTGCGAGATTTTAAGATTCATTTTGTAGATCTGACGATCTGTAAATTAACTCCAGACCTGATGAGCAAGGAAGATGGGAAGAAGTGGATGTACTCCCTGAAGAGTGGGAGATGGGTTAAAGGAAGCACAGCAGGAGGAAGTCTTGGATTCTGTAAAGGTGAGAAGTGCTTAAGTATCTTTTGGATTACTGTGGGGTGACACTTCTTTGCTAACTCAGTTACCAGCACCTTATACCTGTTAACACAGAGTTGACATTCTGGTTCTGCTTGATCCTCTACAAAAAAACATCAGACATAAGCAGCTGAAGGGCTTTGACTAGCTTCTGCTATCACAGAAATTGCAAACATAGGGCAGCGGTCTGGTTATGGTCCAAAAGGAGCTGCAAAAGGCCTAGGATCAATTGCAAACACTGAGCTGCTTTGGGGCATTAGACTTGTCAAAATTTGCATCCTCAGCATCTCCAGACATTGATATTTTAAGAAAAGTGAATGGGAAATGCAGAGGCTCAGCTCCTTCCAGAAGCAGAGCAGATGGAGTCTGAAGTCAGCGAGGCTGTACGCTGGAAATGACAGAGCAATACTGATATAAATAGATATATATAAAAAACAAAAATGAGCTTATAGTTGCAGGTGAGCAGAAATGTTCCTTGTTCCTGGGCCTTCTTCCTGTCCTACACAGTAGTTACACTGCTAAACTTGTAAAGTGTACCATAAGATCAAATTCCTGTGTGGTCTGGAGGTCCCTCCAACCTGTGACCTATTCAGACAGATGCCAGACATCAGGTGGGATGCTGCAAACTGATTTTGTGATGGAAACTGACAGAATGTTTTTCCTGTTTTGCTTAGGCACCTTTTGGATGAATCCTCAGTACTGGCTGAGCATTTTACCAGCTGAAGACAGTAAAAAGAGCCTGGGTTCCTGCAGCGTGGTTATATCCCTTATGCAGAAGCACAGCAGCAAGCACCGGAACCTAGCTCCTCACCTCTTCATTGGCTTTTCGCTCTACAAGGTGCAAAGAGTTGCTTTCCCTTTCTTCCTTTCACCAAATAGGAAAACTTCCAGCCCCTGTAAATTTTAGAGCTTTGCAGACTTAGAGTTTTGTTGTGTGCAGGTTGATGTGTGCTCGTTTCTTCTAGGTTCCTTCAGGCTCTGTGCCCCACTTGCTGCCTCTCCAGCATGCAGTGCATCAGTCTGCAGAGCATCAAGAAATGCTTCTTGCTTCATAGCACACTGGGCTTTATTTTTCCCTCTCTGAGAGTATGTGCAAGAGCTGGGAGAGGATGCCTGGAGACCTCTTTGGGGCAGGGACAGCGTTGCTCTCAGGTTATTTCCAGCAATGCTAAAATTGTGGCAGCTTCTCACATGTGTGTGCTGTTAATTCCATGTGTATCCAGGAGTAGGTGAAGGAGCGAGAGTTTCCCCACTCTATTCTCTGTTTATCAGAGTGCCTTGTAGAGCCACTTTCTTCCCTTGAACAGAACCACAGCTCTTGTTGCTACTGTGAGTTTCCGTAGTTCTGGAAGGATGGCTGTAGGGAAGGGTTTTCAGGCGGAGGAGCTAAGGTTTCCAAAGGAAAACCAGCTGCTCATATGTAGCTGTTTTCCAGCAGTGATTTGGCTACATTGTATGGGACCCAGAGGTCCCTGTCTGACAGATGCTCTGTTTCTTCTCTTTCTGCAGGTAGACCTAGAGGTAAGTCCCTTGTCACCACTGCTGGGTGTTTGCTGAGGGACCTTCTGGACCGGTGCAGCTGTTACAAAACCACTAAAGGTGTTATGTTTGCTTTGCTCTTTGACTGACAGCAGCTAATGCTACATTTGAGTTCAGTGGGGTACTGTAGTAAGTCACTGCTAATGCAGAGCTATCCTCTGACTCTTCTGAAGAGCAGCCATGTCAGAAGGGCTTAGTAGCCTTGAAAAGGGACAGTAGTTCTTCAGCTTCTGCACTGGGTCTTTAAAGTCACATCACTGTTTACCTGATCAACTTTGCCCCTGCTGCAGCTGTAGGATGGTTGACCAATTCTTGGCTGTGTCTGAGCTGGGTTCAATCTGGCTCTCGGTGGAGCTGGAGCAACCTTTGTGTTGACTCTGAGTCTTGGGATGAGGTGGAAACAGAACCTGTGTCCCACGCAAGTCGGGAATCTCCCAGGGAGCTCAGGTTCCTCTCCTGGCTGGGGATACTCAAGCTGATGCTGCAGGTGTTCACAGCTTCCTCAGGCCAGCTGTATTTCTATATTTTCTTTAGCCTGGAGCCCTTGGGTTGTGAGGAAAGGCCTTGGAGGTTAAACCCTGATTTGAGCCCTGACTTCGGAGGGCCATTTAAACCAGAGAAAGTTTTAGCTCCTTTTATCTTGAAAGGGCATATCCTCCATTCTGTTGCTATTCAGGACACCTCTTAAATGAGAGTTCCTTTGAGTTTGGGCTAGCAAAGAACTTGTTTGGGTGTATAGTCAGCACAGTTGTGTTCCCAGTTACTGTATTTCCAGTATGGTAGCCATGAGGTAAGATGTCCCTCCTTCCTGAATTAAATACTTGGGGCACTAGGTTACAGGTGAGTTAAACTTCTTGGCAGAGTGGGTCTGGTGTGACCCTAGTACACTGCTGCTGCTGCATATGAGGGGCAATGGTGGCACCCAGGACTTTCATTTCAGGTTTGTAGCAGTCGCCAAGATAGAGAGATGGGAAGCTGAGAGGATCTAAGGTATTGTAACTAAAGTCATGGGCAGTGCATAGTGAGAACCACCATGTCCTGGGAGGAGACTGAATGTTCTGGGCCCTGTTACCTGCTTGTGTTGTAAAAAAATGAGTTGTGAAGGCAGGCCATCTATTGCATGCCTGTGAATTCTCCATGTGCCTTTTGTCATTTGCTCAGCTGGTATAAAATATATTTCTCTTGTTTCTTCCTGTACCAGTACCAGGAAAGCAACAGAAAGCTGCCCCCAGTTTTCTTTGCCCGACATCAGCGTGTGAACAAGCACCAGGTCTTCCTTGATGAGCGGGAAGTGACTCATGACTTCCACCTGGAGCCTGGTGACTATGTGATTGTCCCATCCACCCTGGAGCCTCATCAGGAATCTGAATTCATCCTGAGGGTCTTCTCCAGGAAGCACGTTCTTCGGTGATATGCTGCTGCCCCTTGGCCAGCGCCTAATTCTCTGGGATGGTGGGATGGTCAGGTCTTTCTGGTCTAATGGGGGCAGCATAAAGACTCTGTGTTTCAAAAAGCAGCACAGTTGTTTTTGGAGAATCTGGCTGTGGGCTTTCCCCCATCTTAGGGTGCTCAGTGGTTGAAGCACTGCTTTTGGCCTTATGCTTTCAAAATTACTGAGCTAGGCCCACACAGGGATTCTTGCAGCATGCTCATGTTTGAGACTGTGGAGAGGGAGAGCAGGTTTTAATGCACCATTGATCTGCCAGGAGGCCTTGCTGCCAGGAGGCCTTGCTGGTGATGCTAGGATGGCTGCTTGTGCAGAAATGATGCTTGGGAGACTTCAGATCCCAGCAGGAGCTGTACAGATGTGAGGGCTTCCTTTACTGAAGCTGTAACGCTGAGGGGAAAAACATGCTGCAACTGCAGGTTGAGGACCCTTCTGGGGATGGGGGATGTCACCTATGATGAGACAAATGCTCTGCAATACCTCTTTAATGTGCCTATTTTTTTGCATCTCCAGGGAAATGGGTGGAAACACCAGTTTCAGCCTCTCTAAGGTGAGTATGAGGGGATCAAGAGGTCTGTGGTTTGGTTTTTAGCTCCAGGTGTTGGTTTTTTTCTGTCACTCTGCTCTGTGGAGAAGCTGAGAGAATGTGAGTGCTTGAGTTGCTCCTGAAAGGGAAGCTTGAGTTTACAGGTGGAGTCCCTTGGACCACAGTCAAATGTAGGGGATGGGAAGATTTTGTTAGTTGCCTTTTTTACAAACTTTTTTTAGTGACACTATCTCAGTTGGTCTGATAGTATTTCCTGTTCACAGCTTTTTGGAGACTCGTGGTCCAGCCTTGCACTTCTCCCACTCCTTTCATGCCTTGAAAGTTTTGAAGACAATGTGGGATCTGAGCAGTACTGCTCCCATGCAGCAGTCTGTAGGTTGTTTTCAAAATAATGGAGCTCAGTGGCAGTGCATGAGGATCTGCAACTTGTGCCAGAGAGTTTATAGTATAGTCTGTTACACTGGCATAAGCAGGGCCATTCCTTCTTTTTTTTCTCCTGAGGACAGAGACCCTCCTCTCTCTTCTTGGAATGGGATGAACCACATCCTTTGTTCTTGCATGTCTTGGTGTGGGAAAATGTTTCTCCCCACTGAATGTCATCAGAGTATTCTTTTTCCAAGAGACAGCATTTCAGATAGGGAGCATTTCATTTCAGGGGGCCTATCTTTGTGCTGGGCTGCATTAGTGATGCAGCATTTATTGCAGTGGTGAGGAGAAGGCGGGAGTGCAGGGGATGAGTGCAGTTCTGAGAGTATTTTTAGTAGCTATTAGATGGCAATATTTTTCTTCCTTGAGTTAACGATTTATTTATTTTTTTTTAATATCATAAAGGAAATTGTTGATAGGTATGAAGGCAAGATTTGGAAGGATTTTTTCACAAAGCATTTTGAACAGGTGAGTGTGCGCATGAGCTGCTGGGGTAAACTTCAGAGCTGTTATGTGGCTCTGTGGAATTAAAATCATGTGGATGTTCAAGGGTGGTCTGGACATAAAAGCATGGGGAACAGAGGGGGGCTGCAGGAGGTTGGGCTGTGCACACAGTGCTGATTCCACACAGCAGATGACTGCAGAGCTTAAGAATATGTTGGCATTGAGACTGGCATACTTTACAGAACAGTGTGTGAATGCTTGGAATTTAATGCCACAGGACATTGTGGTTTTGATGGTATCAAAGGGCTAAAGGGTGTTGGCAAACTGATGGACAGCAGGTCCATAAACAGATACTAAAGGACTAGGCAGGGATGTAAGATTCCCTTTCCAATAGGTGTGCGTGCCAGTGAAATATGATCCTTATTGTGAAAATTTTTAGTGCTCTCTCTCTGGTCTGGTTTGTGACCAAGTTGACCTTCAGGGATCCCACTAACTGTGGTGAGGGCTTTCAGGAAAGATGGCTGTCTTTATTAATCAGCATACCTTGTATTTGGCAAACACAATTTTGACAAAACATTTTATCTTTTGATAGCAATACTATGATGGAAGTTGTTACTAAAAACAAACAATGCTTTTCTTTTTGTCTTTTTTTAATTTTTTTTTAATTTTGAGACTGGTGTGGTTTTCATATGTGCTAGAAATTGCCACATATTGCAAGGTGCTGATCCTTTGCTGTCAGGAGGTCTGAGTATGCACAGAGGCAAGCAGTACTGCCATTTCTCAATGCACAAGCCTAGCATGTCTCAGTGATCTGAAAATGGGTTTTTATTTTTGCAGAGTGACTTTTTGAGAAGTTCTCCAAACAAATCTCACATCTTTTGGAAAAACCTGTAAACTTCAGCATAGCAATGAGAAGGGGAAGTCTCTGCTTTGAAAAGTTTAGGAAGGAAGTACTCCTAAGTTTATGTCTCTTATTGTTTAGGGAATTTCAAATTATAGTTGATTTAGTTTCAGTTCAAGTCTTACTGCAGTAGTTGTCCCAACAGGTTACGGTGAAGTTATAAAATATTAAGCTCATGGGTTTTTTTTCTGACAAGGGGGAGCGAAGGGGCAGGCGCCAATCTCCTCCCTTTAGTGACTAGTGATAGAACCCAAGGGAATGGTATGAAGCTGTGACAGGGGAGGTTTAGGCTGGACATCAGGAAGAGTCTCTTTACTGGGAGGGTGGTCAGGCACTGGAACAGGCTCCCCAGAGAAGTCAACACCCAGTTTGGCTGAGTTTAAGAAGCATCTGGACAATGCGCTCAGTCCCATGCTCTGACTTGTCTGGTCCTGTGTGGAGCCAGGGGTTGGACTTGATGATCCTTATGGGTCCCTTCTAACTCAGGGTGTTCTGTGATTTTATGATTTGCATATGATAAAAGGGAAGTGTTTGAAATAGGTCTCTAGATTGTGTACTTGATGGGACAGATGGCACCAGGGCTGGAACGCTAATAATCTGGATTCTCACTTAGTTTAAATCTGCACTACTGTATTGATCTATGTAGAGCCCTGAGAACGTAGCCCAGAGCAGACTGCAGCTCCTGTAGTCTGAGAATCTTGTCATATTCAATGGGAGTATTTTCTATTGATTTTCACAGTGGCTGGAGTAGGGCCAAAAAGCAGAGGATGAAGATGGGACATGCTGGGAAAACAAAAGAGGGAGACAAGTGATTTAATACTTTAAAAAATATATAAAAATTTCTTCCATATCACAGAATCCTGAAATAAATGCTGTTCAGCTCCAGAGGATCCTGAATAATATATCTTGGAGAAGTAAGTGCTGAACAATAATGTTTCTGTAAAATAAACCCTCTTAGAAAAAAGGCTCACCTCTGGTATCTGTTTCTTGAATTCTGGGAAGAGAAACTGGCTTGAATCTGACTGAACTGACTCTTCTAATGCCATGCTAGATTTCCAGACTGAAAGGATTTGCTGGGAAGTGGATCAACATGGTAGAAATTTTGTAAGCGCAGCTAATCTAGTTTGAATTTGATCAACTGAAAGAATGATGAGCAAGCATAGATTTTGTGTGTGTGGGTGCAGAATCTGAATTCGACCTCCCAACCCAGCTTATCTTCAGTCTCGATTCTGAAACTGTATCTCCCATCACTCTGTACCACTGCCACAGGCTCAGCAGTGCCACTCCTGTAAGGTGAGGTAAGTTAGCGTGGTCTGTTGACAGTTACATGGTGGAAGGGGGACTTGGCTTTACCTCAGTGTGCCTGGTTTGTGCCTGCTATTGATATTTACTCTACCCTGCTATGCATGTGTAGAGCTTTCCTTGCTCTGCCTGTGTTTGGCAGACAGGATGGAGGTGCAGGTAGCCCATGTAACTTATGCTTGTGAGAACTAGGTGAGTCCTGAGGGTTGTCTCCCTCATGAGGACTGAGACATCCACTCTGTCCAGTGACAGCCCAGAGCAGTCAACGAGTTCTTAATTTGGTCCCTGGACAGCAGTGAAGTGTTGCAGTGTCTGTTTTATCTGAACAACAATGAAGTTACAGATCTAGTGGTGAATCCAGTTTTCCTTCCCTGTTTCTTCACTGATAACAACCAATGTGCAACACAGAAAACCATCCAGCCATTGTAGGCTACAAAGATGATGAACAGAGGACTGATGATACACCTTTTCCATTTCAGCTGAATTTGACATTGCTTCCTTTTCTACAAAGCTGGACAAGGACAGCTCTTCTGTCTTTCCAAAGTGACCCACAAGGCACTGTCTTATCTGTGAGAAGACTATGTTGAACAGAGTATTTAATTTTTCATAAGTGATTGATTTAAAGACATTAACTTAAAAAAATTACAGTGCTTGATTCATATTTACTAAATGGGGCTATTACAAGATTAAAACATCTTCTTCTGCAGCGCAGAGATTGGTGAATTATGGTTCTGTCCTCTGCTCAGTGGAAGTCTACAGACAATCTATAATGATGATTTGCAGTAAGATTAGCGTCTGTTTCTGTTACTCTTCATGTAACTTCTGTATGAACCAAGAATGCTAAGCTTTGATGCAGCATCATATTTTCCATGATGTCTGTACTTTTAATTATATTAACAGAGCTGGCAGTGTGTCTGTGTAAGAGGGAAGTATTTAGCAAAAAGGTTTCAATTAATCTGCAGTGCAGCTCCCCATAGCTCTTTAGGTCAAGTAACTTTGCTCGAGGTCATACAGTAAATTCTGTTTGGGATTACAGCTTTGGATGTCCTTTTCCTTCCATTTTCTCTAATAGCTGGAGATAGTGCACCATATTTCATTCTGTATTGCATGCCTGCAGGGAGCTCATATTGGATTTTCTGAGACTAGTAGAATCCATCCTGTTGCCTCATATTTTTATCATCATAAATGATACATCTTCAAGTGGGTCTAAAGCTTCACAAAGGCTTTGCGCCTGAGCCCTCAAGTGTGGGGGAATTTTGTGAGAGTTTGTTTTTCTGAGAGATGTTGAGTGACACCTCAAAACAATCTTTTTTTTTGTTTGTTTGTTTTTCTTCCCCTCCAGATTTCCAGAGTTTTCGTCTGAGTTTCAGTCTGGATGCTTGCCAGGGTATCTTGGCGCTCCTAGATGTATCCTTGGCATGAGTGATACTTCTGACTTCTATAATACTTCACTGGAGTATTATTTCTTAGGGCAGACTGGGTGTTACTGTGATATTTTTACCACTGGGACATGGCCCTGCTTATTGAACTTCTCACCCTCCATAATAACACTTCAGCTGTGACAGAATGGAATTGGTTTGGGAAGGGGGTTGATTCCTGTCAGGTCTGAAATCAGCAGCCAGGTTTCTACTGACTTGGGTGGGAGATGGATTAAGCTTCAAACCTATACATAGGTTTGTGGGATAAAATTCATTATCTTTATATTATAATTGTGGGAATGTTAGAGTGTTTTTAGAGTGTAGGATATTTTTGTTTGGTTGTTTTTTTGTTTTTTGGTTTTTTTTTTTTTTTTCTGGTGTAATGGGTGCTCTCTGACTTTTAATTGAGATGTTCTGATCTTAATTCTTCCACAAAGCTGAACGCCTCTGGCACACTGAGTATCCAGGAATTCAGAGTCCTGTGGAAAAGGCTGCTTTTCTATTTGGTATAACAATAATTTCTGGATCCCTTTGCAATATCTCCCTGTTTACAGTCCCTTTGGTGTTGCCTGTTATTTTTGGGGGGACTTGTTTTATTTAAGAACATTCTCCCTGTCACCTCAGGAAGTTTTCCAGAAAAGAGATGCTAGCAGATCAGGAAAGCTTGACCTTGTGGAACTGCAGGCAGCTGTACAGGAGACAGGTGAGCCAGCAGCACATCATGGCACAGCCTCTTCTTCTTTCCTCATAAGGGCTGGAGAAAGCCCAGCACTAAAGAAACATCTTGAGAATTGTAGGTAGAGCCCAGGGGAGTGGAAAATATCATGGGCCATCTCCTGTTTCATTCTTTAGCTGGGTAAACACATCTGAAAATTATTTTGCTGCAGGGTGGACTACTTAATCTTTTCCCCAGGGTGGTCTCATATTGACAGTTCTCTGAAACAGAAGTGTCTGTCTATTTTAGACAGTTTTTAAATCCCTTCCCATTTGTTTCTAATTTAACTTTAAAAGACTGCGTGGGGTTGCATGGATATGTTCAGGAGGCCAGATCTAGCTCCTATTAAATTGCTACCTCTGCTGAAGGTGACAGCTCAGGGACTGAATCTGGAAGTGTGGGAACTGCACAGATGCAATACTGGTGCCAGACTTCACTAACTTCACCAAAGTTTGATCTTGAAATGGAAGACAATACATATGGGTCCAAATACTTGACCAAGCTGTTACTTGTCTTTGACTAGGCATTGGTGCTTAGTCTTGTAGCTTCTTTTGCATCTTGACAGCTTAAATATAAGTTTTTTTTTCTGGTGTGTGGTTCACCCAGTTCATCTGAGTCAGTAATAGCACAGTGAGAAACCTAGGCAGACCTCTGCTAAAGCAAACTAAAATATCAGACCATGAATAGAACACATTTTATTCCTTGAAAATGTTGCCTGACATTGGAAATGATGCCTTCTGTTTGAACTTCTTTGGATTTTCATATTCATCTCTTTTCCTACCTACTCCTACTCCTGTGGAGTATTGCTCTTAAATGTAGCTGTTGTTACTACCGAAGGATGCCCATGTGTATTTTATTGCAACTCTGTCAGGGCTGTGAGTATAGGGGATCAGTTCTGAACCATTTTAAGTTTAGAGGAGATATCTGTATGTAGTGGTCTGTTTTGAGCTGGCTAATATTTGATTGTCTTGGGGAATGTTCATAAAATCTACCTACTGGAGAATGACTGAAGACTATTCAGTATTCATGCTCACAGTTGTGTACAGATCCATAGCTCATTCTGGATTTCTTTCTTTTTCTTCCTTTTTCACAAAGGCATTTCGCTCAGCAATGAAGTCTGTAATTTGATGGCAATCAGATATGGTGACCCTGACTTACAGATCAGCTTTGAGAGCTTTGTGTGCTTCATGCTTCGAGTGGAGATCATGGGAGGTGAGGCTGGGGTTATGAGGCTGGCTGGGCAAGTTGGGCTGCCCAGCCAAACCCTGTCACTTAGGCTGCTGCAGATGGCAGTGGCAAAGTCAAAATGAGAAGGATTTGGTTTCTGAATAGACCGAGAGTAATTAAATTGAAGCAAAGGGACAGGATACAGAGGAAATCAAGCTCTGGTGATACCAGAGTGATTTAGCTCCCTGCAGGTTTACACCACTCTTCTGTAGGAAGGAGGCAAGTTACAGATGGAAACTTCATTTTTCCAGGAAGCAGAGAGCTTTGGAATATACCTTTGGTGGGACTACAGTTGTGGTGATGAATCATAGAATTGTTAAGATTGGAAAAGACCCTTAAGATCATCCAGTTCAACCATTAACCTACCGCCACCGTCTACCCTTAGACCATGTCCTCAAGCACTGCATCTACCCGTCTTTTAAACACCTCCTGAAACAGCTGATGCTCAGACTGTGAGCTCATGCAGTAGGCACTTCACACATATCTCAGAACTGCAGTGGGTGAGGCCAGGAGCTGCCTGCATTTTGAGCTTTCACAGCTGGATGGACAGACAGTGTCATGCCTGACTTTCTAGTCAGGCATGACACTGTCTGTCCATCCAGCGTCTGACACTGCTTCTCCCTGTGTACTAGCCCTCTGAGATCATTTAATTTCAGAACAGGGAAGCTTACGTGCACTTGTGAACAGTCCTCAAACTTTGCTTTTGAGGTTTTGCCCGAGACAGTGTGATTTGGCTGTTGTTGATCTCTTTGCTGTCAAGTTAATGCTCCTCACTTTTTCTTTTTTTTTTTTTTTTTTTTTTCCAGAGGCCTTTCGCAATTTGACACAAGATGGCAAAGGGATATATCTCCGGGAATCTGAGGTAGAGTCCATTCCCTGGCTGTCAAATGTATTGCAAATGGTACTGGGTGTTTTGTTCTGGAGTGTTAGAAAGGTATCTTCTCCTGATCGCTTACACAGTAGGTTTGACAAAAACAAGGAGCCTCAGACTTCAATGTCTTCTGCGTTGTTATGGCTTCTGCTCCTGGAGACAGAAAATCTCCAATGCCCATAGTCCAGTTCAATTGTGAATATTACAGAGCTCTTGTAGGGATGGATGATTTCAACCCACTTTCCACATTATTTTACAGTGGATGATGATGACTCTGTATTCCTGAAGGAATTCTCTAGAAGAGGGAACAACCAGGCCTGTACCGGTCTGAAGAAAGTATCAACTTTCTGGTCTCTTGGGCCTGAGCCCTGCAATTTACCTTGTATGAAGAGTCTTACCATACAATCACAGAATACCCTGAGTTGGCAGGAACCCATAAGGATCATCAAGTCCAGCTCCTGGCAGCACACAGGACCAGACAAGTCAGAGCGTGGGACTGAGCGCATCGTCCAGATGCTTCTTGAACTCAGTCAGGCTGGGTGCTGTGACCATTTCCCTGGGGAGCCTGTTCCAGCACCTGACCACCTTCTCAGTAAAGATCCTCTTCCTGACATCCAGCCTAAACCTCTCCTGTCGCAGCTTCATATGTTCCCTTGGATTCTGTCAGTGGTCACCAAAGAGAGGAGATCAGTAGCTGCCCCTTCGTTCCCCCTGTCAGGAAGCCACAGACAACAATGAGGTCTCCCCTCAGCCTCCTCTTCTCCAGGCTGTACAAACCAAGGGTCTTCAGCCTCTCCTCATAAGACTTCACGTCCAGACCCTTCACCATCCTTGTTGCCATCCTCTGGACACTCTCCAGTAATTTTATGTCTCTCTTGTACTCTGGCACCAAAACTGCACCCAGCACTCAAGGAGAGGCTGCACCAGCACAGTGTAGAGCAGGACAATCCCCTCCTTGGACTGGCTGGCAGCGCCGTGTGTGATGCACCCCAGGATATGGTTGGCCCTCCTGGCTGCCTGGGCACACGGCTGGGTCAGGGTTAACTTGCTGTCAACCAACACCCCAAAATCACTCTCAGCATGGCTGGCCTCCAGCATCTGGTCCCCCAGTGCATTCCAGGCACAGAATCCAGCATCTGGTCTCCCAGTGCATCCCAGGTGCAGATTCCAGCACTTGCCCTTGTTAAACTTCATACAGTTGGTGACTGCCCAGCTCTATTATCTGTCCAGGTCTCTCTGTAAGAATTCTGTACCCCCAAGATAGTCAACAGCTCCTCCCAATTTGGTGTCATCTGCAAATTTCGTTGAGACAGCAATTTACTTAAGACACCCTCAGGCAGATTGGCCTAATAACCTTGGGCTTTGTGAATTGTTTTATAATGTAATGTGTTTATTTTGAGTCCTGTTTCACTTCAAACAACCATTTTGAGACTGCTGTGTGCCAGCCACTACGAGTGCCAAGTGTGACTCCTTGGAGCACAGAGGCTGTGTTGTTGGGGTTGCCTTCCTAATGCTGATATTACACTGTTAGTGTATAGGGCAGCATATGTTGTATGTTATAGGATGGTATGCATGGTGGTAGTGTTCAGAGGCTGTGCTTGGTGACGGGACTCTTGAGCCTGGGAGAAAAACGTCCCTTGCCCTGAGTGGCTTGTCACCTAATTGAGGAAGTCTCTGTTCTGCTGCTGCTAGGCCCATGGTAGAGGGCAGGAGGAATCTCTGTGCTTGTGGGGAAGAAGGGGTGGGGGCTCTCTGAATGAACACTCTTCCCTAGCCATGGTTTGGAAGGGCGATCTGCAAGCTCTCAAACCATCTCTTTTGCTTTTCAAGTCAGCATAGACCTACTGAAGTGAACCTACATTGGTTTGACCAAGTGAAGATCAAGGCCTCCAGCTCTCTGTTGTGGATGGAGGCTGGGTTTGAATATTTAGTTTAGAAAGGCAGTGGGTTTTCTCTGCTGATTGAAAAGTATGGTACAGTGAGAAGTAAACTGATCCCATATTGTCTTTAAGTCAATAGAGATTGGCAAGGATGTTCTCTGTAACATGATACAGGAGCGATTTCGAGGTCTCTTACAGCTTCTAATATTCTGTGATTAAATATTTATATATTTGTCAGTTACCTTTTGTAAACCAGGATGAGAGACAGTGTGAGAGTGTGTATGTTTAAACAAAGCAGGCACATATAGATTGTAGCTAATTAAATAGTGGAAACTGGAGGCACAGAGGTGAACAGTGTTAGGGAACTATTCATATCAAACTGTGCTAGAATTACTTCATGCATTTATCTGTAGGATCCTTTTTCACTGTCTTACCACTTAGTTATCTGGTCTGGAAGTGGCAGTTATGGGGTGCTGCTTTGATATTTATTTTTCTTGATTATTTGTTTATTTTTTTCATCCCTATGGACAGCACAGTTGTGTCTCGCTTCCAGCCTAGCCTGGGCATGGAATGAAGAGGGCCCCAGTGGGAATGAACGTGTAATGAAAGACCATACTAGAATGTCTCTGTAGGAAAAAGTTGTATTAAGCTTGCACAGGCAGCCTTCCCTCTGGCTTTTTGTGACTTTTTAGGTTCTTAATCTCATAACTATCCTTTTAGTGTCGGCATGAGATTCAGGCATGAGGCATGCTGTAGATGAGAATGTAAACACAAGCAAAAGATGGGGCTCAGGTATGTGCTTACCACTGCTTTGAAGCCTATGCAACAGCATAAGCATATTTAGAGAGAAACCCCATCGAGTATAAGTGTTCCCAGTCAGGAGGCATTAAACAGTAAAAACAACAGTGCACACTTTATTTCCCAGAACAGTCTGTTTCTAAACAGTACCATTTTCATACTGCTTTTATGAGAAGACTCTTAGAAACAGATAAATAGATAGCTGTGTTTGTTACTTGTTTATTACAGGGGATATATCCATCATCTGTTGTGAGCCTCCTACCGTGGTGTCACTGGAGCCCCAGGGTTCTAGTCTGCGGAGTAAAGCCGGTTGGAGGGAGCAGGGACATCCAGGGCCCCCGAGCGGCGGCGGCGCAGTGCTGCCATCCTGCTGAGCTCCCGAGCAGGTCCCTCAGCGGCTCTCGTCACAAAGCATGTGCCCCATCGCAACTGTCATACCTCCGCTTCCTCTTGTGACTCGTAGCTGAACACGACGGCACAAACTAAATTAGCCTGATTTAATTTGCAGTCAACTCAGTGGGGGATGTTATAAACACTGATTTACTGCGTGCAGGAGCAGCACAGGAAGAACCAAAAAGGTTGAGAGAGCGTGGGTCTTTCTTTTTCAGTGCCCTCAAAAAAAGGATGGTCCCTGACACCCGTGGAGGTGCCATGGGTGTGTCTGCGTGAGTGCAGGGTGTTCACAGCGGGACTGTGTTGGACGTGTTGGGATGAAAACCTGTCGGCCCCAACGGGGTTTGTTGCACAGCGTGTAACCAGCCAATGAGGTGTAGCCTAAGGCCAGGAGTATGTGGGACATAGCTCTGCCACAGGCCATGGGCAGAACTGTGGTGCAGGACACCCAGTGTCAAGTTACAGTTCATTTTAGTGTGGTACACATTGCGTTTTGTATCAGATTTTGTACTTATTTACTTCACACCTCTTTAATGCAGAGCAATGTAATTGCAGGGAGATTATTTTCTATTGATTACTTGATCCAGGAAAGAAACAGAATTCATCCATGCCATGAATCACTAAGCATTTGCAGCAATAAACTTTATTGAGCCACATGACTTGCAGTTACAGAATTGTAAAGAATGCTCTACTAGAATGATTATACCAAACCATGTACAATTCAAACTGAATTATCTGGCTCACAATAAAATGTTTTTGGCAAGGGCACCTACTCGGACAGTGTGAGGTTTTTATAGTGCTAACAGAATAACATTTTCTGGGCAATTCTGAAGATATATTACTCCTCATTTACAATGTGCATTGTGGAAAAAATATCTAAAAGGTTGCTGAAGGATGCATTCGTTTGTAACCTCATTGTTTATAGAGATACTGGGCTTTGTGGTGGGTGGTATTGCTCTAGCAGAAATGGAAGAAAAGTGGGGCTGTGGCTGCGGCTTGAGACCAGTAGTGCTTATAAAGGTCCTTCTGTGGAAACGGCAGGTGCAAATAACAAGAGTAACAAATAATAGCTGGGGAGCCAAGAGTAGCTGGATGATGAGGTATGCTCTTACAGCAAGGCTGAGATGAAAATGAAAGGAACTAATCAACCCTTTACAAACAATATATTCAGCTAGAGCTCATTGCCACAAGATGCTCAAGCATTTAATGTTTCCTGGATATAGTTGGCGCACGTGCTTAGTGTGTAGTCAGGGTGCAGCAGGTACCTGACAGCCTCCCTGTGTCCATTCTGCATGGTCAGGGCTGCCGTCCAGATGGTAATAGGGCAGGCTTTGCTCTCAAGTCTAGCAGGAGACTTGAGACTTAAAAAGGGACAAAGACTTATAGCAACGATAAGCGTGGCTGGAGCAGTCATGGCTGTGGTGAAGAGCTGTGGCAGAAACCTTATATCTGGCTTCAGGCAAAAGGGGAAGAGTTTTCCTCTGAGGACAGATCATTCCAAGACTGGCCCTTGCCCTTGGATAGCTAGGGTTGACCACCTTTGGAAAGATAACCAGTGGCTCCAGGTGAGGTTGAGTATTTCTGCCTGTCTGTGTATTGCTTCCTAGGCAGTCAATTAAAATGTGGAGTTCTACATGCAGTTGAGACACTGCAGTGTCATTCTCTGTCTGAGGGTACATCTCTCCTTTTCACCAGTTTTACAGTGGAGCTAAAAAGACTTCTGCCTTACCTAAAAGCATGTTGCAGCCCTTTGCTGAGAGGTGTTATAGTCATGTGAGTGACTACTGCACAAACCACGATCATGGCTGGCTGATCTCTACCTGTGGACTTTGACAATACTATGAGATGTTCTGCATAGAAGGAATAATGTTGCTTTGTTTTATATTATCGAGCAGTGTGTGTATCCCAACTCCGTGACCCACAAATGGGACCTCTAAAGGACAAGTTGTCATTAAACCACAGACAGAGAAATGAGGATTTTGAAGCTTTTGGAAGGAAAACCAATTTTCTGGAGTAGGTGGTGCCCAATAGCTGGCCACTGGCCAGAGTGGGTGGGTGTAAGGTGTCCCAGTAGTGTGCAGACCTTTGGGCATGGCAGGAATGGGAATGAAAGGACAAGATGGGAACATGGAGTCAAAACCACTGCCAAATTCAAGAGTCCATCAGTCCTCACTAATTCCTTCTCCAGTCTTGGACCCCCATCAGGAGACTCAATTAATACAATGAGATTTCAAAATGTGTAAACCTCAAATCTTTTTCCTGTGTGACCTTTTCAGGCCTGTATTTCAAGCTTTCTGCCCAAACAGAATGCTATGGAGACTTTTCTCACGACTTTAATCCTGCTGGACTCTGCTTTTCAGTGGAAGAGAGGTGAAAAGCTGGAGCTTCCCACAGGTGTAACGTTTCCCTCCAGGTTCAGAAGAACTAAGGGCAAAAAAACCCTTTGTTATTATTTACAGTGCTCCAGTACTAAGAGGAAGCAGATCATGTCTCTGGGGTGCTGGCTGCTGTGTGACACAGAGAGCAGAACTTACTGTCTACTTAGAAGTCCTCCTGCAGTACCTGGGGTGGGGTGGTGGTGGTGATCTGTGTTCAGCCTGGGGCTCTGCAGTCAAGACCTGATCTGAATCTGTCTCCTGGAGCCCATCCTGCTTTGAGTCACAAGCAACACTTCCTTCTCACTGGCACTTAGGAGCTTCTGGGAGCCAGGAGATCACTGGCTTCTTGCCGAGCCCCAAACCTTGGGGTTTGGGGCTCGGCAAGAAGCCAGTGATCTCTGGGCAGTTGTTCTGCACCTCACTATCTGCACATGCTGCCCCTCTCCCATGCACCCCATGTCTCCTTCCTCAAAAATAGTTGCAATATTGTGCTGAAAGAGGAGGGGAAAAGGCAAACTTTATTTTTCATCTCTCCTGCTCAGGGAGCAGTTCCTTGCAGAATGAAATGCTAACGAGTGCCTTTGCCTTTCCTTTCTGCTGTGTGTCTTACACTGGATTAGACCTGAAAAGCAGTATCATCAAACTTGAAGTTCAATTTATCAATGCAGTCAAGATTGATTTGTTACACTACCTGTTCTGGGAAAATTAATGTCTCCATCACGCTCCTTTCCAATGCAGGCAGACCTTTGTTCTGCTCAGATCAGCTATGTAATGTAGCAACCTGACTTTCTACAGATGAAGGAAAAAATCTGCAAAATCTTGACTAATCCTACCCAGACTAGTGGTGCTGAGACTGACGCCACTTGCAAAGCACCCGCCTGGCATTATGGTGGCTGAAGATATTGGGCAGAAGGAACGGTGCCTGCATTTATCTCCTCCTTTTTCCTTTCTGTTTTGATTGGGTTTTTTTTAAGAAGTGGTGGAAAGCATGATAAAAAATGTTTCTTGGTGGAGTTACATGTGCCCTTTATCACTAATAACGTTATAGATCACTTATAGATGGAAGGTCAGGTTGGTTCTTGGGGCCTCAATTTGTAGTAAGCGTCAGGTTGAAAACAAAGCTGGGTTTTATAGAAATTTTCAGCTGTTTTGTGAGACAATGGAAATGAGCTTTGCTGCTGCTGTTGAAAGGAAGGAGTCTTTTCTGGGAAAATTTGCACCCATAACCTAGCGCAGAATGTCTCAGTTAAGAAAATATGCAATTAAAGACCATTTTGATGGGATATTTAGTGAACCATGTGCAAATGTGGAAATTACATTTTCAGATTCAAGAGTCACAGAATGTGGATTGTTATGAAGAGTTGTATTTTAAAAAGACACATTTTTTTTCCCAACAAGTCATGTATGCATCTCGTGGAGGGAAGAGTTAAGAGCCGAGCAGCCCGCAAACGCGTGAAGATCCTCATGCTCCTGAAAATGTGCTTGTGAGAAGGATGTCTATAGCTGGTTCTCATTAAGTGAGACGAAATGAAAAAGGTAGTTGCTCAAAAGTAGCTTTTTTTTTTTCCTCAGGTAAAAGCAGGATTTTTTTTTCTCATAAATACTCTGCAGCTAGACATAAACCACTTATGACTTGAAAGCATCCCTGTGCTGCTGAGGAGCTGGAGCTCATGAGTGAGAAATTGGGTCTTAAGCAGCTCTGAGCCAGGTGCTTTCAGCCTGGCTGCTGGCTGTAGCAGTTTGCTTTTTGCTTGGGCTGAGGCTGCAGGAGGCTTCTGTCTCTGGAGCTAACGCTGAGTTTCCAGAGGATGTGAGGAGCAGGATTATGCCTGGGGTAGTCTGGTTGCCGCTTTCTCCTGCCTCCTTCAAAACCGAAGTGTTGGCTAGGACTCATCTCTTAGGGCATGAGTGCACATGTGTCAGCAGGTCATAACTGAAGGGCTGAGGTGTTTCCCCCTTGCTCCCCTGAGCAGCGTTAGGTCCGGCTGTTCATTACCTCCAGCTCTCCAGGCTGATGTCTGAAGTCACGCGGGAGCGGGCTAACTGCAGATCATGTGTCCCGGTGCTGGGGTCTGACTGTGTGAATGAGCGGTGGGACAGACCACCAGAGGTCTTGTTGTAGCTTGGAGCTGTGCTTCCCTTTTCTGAAACCCAGATGATACCGAGTTGTGGCTAACTGTTTTGGGTTTGTATGGCCAGGTTTTGGTAGCAGAGGGGGCTATAGGGCTGGTTTCTCTGAGTAGCTGCAGGAACCTTCCCCTGTGTTTGACAGAACCAATGCCAGCTGGCTCCAAGATGGACCTGCTTTTGGCAAAGTCTGAGCTCATTATCCATGGTGGTAGCACCTCTGAGATAGCATATTGAAGAAGAAATAAAACCCAAACCAAACAGCTTCAGGGCAGCATTTGCAGTCAGAGAAATGTGAGAGAAATAACTTTGCAGACACCAAGATCAGTGAGGAAGGAGTGGAAGCAGATGCTCCAGATGTCAGTGCAGAGATTCCTGTGCAGCCTGTCGAGAAGACCATGGTGAAGCAGGCTGTCCTGCAGCCCATGGAAGATAACAGGGAGTAGAGATTTCACCTGCAGCTTGTGGAGGACCCCATGCTGGAACAGGTGGATGCCTGAAGGAAGTTGTGAACCCTTGGAAAGCCCATACTGGAACAGGTTCCTGGCAGGACCTGTGGCACCATGGAGAGAGGAACCCACTTTGGAGCAGGTATGCTGGCAGGACTTGTGACCATATGGGGGGCATACACTGGAGGAGTCTGGTCCTGAAGGGCTGTGCCCTGTGAAAGGGACCCATGCTGGAGCACTTTGTGAAGAACTGAAGCCTGTGGGAAGGACTCATGTTGGAGAAGTTCATGGAAGTCTTCCTTCTGTAGGAGGGACCCTATGCAGGAGCAGGGAAAGGGTATGATGAACTGACCACAACCCCCATGCCCTGTCTCCTGTGTCACTTGCGGGGAGGAATCAGAGAAAACTGGAAGTAAAGTTGAACCTGGGAAGAAGTGGGGTGGGAGTGGGGGGAGGAGGTGTTTTAGGGTTTGTTTTTATTTTTCATTGCTCTGTTTTTTTGGCAATGAATTAGATTATTTTTTCTAAGTTGTCTGTTTTGCCTGTGACAGCAATTGGTGAATGATCTCTCCCTGACCTTATCTCAACCCATGAGCCTTTTGTTGTATTTCCTCTCCCCTGCCCAAGGAGGAGAGTGATAGAGCAGCTTTGATGAGCACCTGACCTCTAGCTAATGTTGCACCACTGTACCAACTTCTACCAGCATTGGGCTACCTGCCTTTCAGCAATACTGGAGGAACACTAGCCTGATGTTAAGATGCTCATCCCTGGGGACGGTGGAGAGCTGTGACTCCTGGCCTCCCAATGCTCATCAGTCAGATATGAACATCAGAAATAACCCTGAACATCCCCAGAGTAGTTTGATCTGAAGGGCTCATGATTTTTGAAGGGCTGAGCTGAGCAATGCTGATAACTCAGTTTGCACTTCAGCCTGCTCTGCTGCTTGTGCAGGGCAGAGCTCAGGAGCGAGGCTGGGACCACCGCCTGGATCAGTGTTTTCCAGGACACATGAGTACCCAAGAGCTTACACCGCTGACTTCCGCAGAACTGTAATTGAATCAAATGCAAAAAAAAAGGGGTACTCTCTCAAACTAATACACAGCTAAGCAAATAAAGAATTTAGGGCATGAATTAACAGCAAATAATCCATATGCTGCAAGAATAAATTGCTGAGTCTAGTACAAGAAACCCCTATTTTTTCTTCTTTTTTTTTATAATGGTGCGCAAGTACTTGGAAATACAAAATCACATGAGAAGCTTGGTGGAAAGGCCATGCAGGGGTGCCACTCCTCAACACTAATCTTTCAATTACAAAAGATGTTGCAATAAATTTGAAAACATCGAAGAACTTCTATCATCTCTGACCACCTGAAACAGCTGAAGCAAGCTAAGAAGTCCACCTTACCTTGCTGAGTTAAGGTGCTAAAACCTGAGCTATAGACACAGCTGTCACTGGAGAGCTTACCATGGTAGGAAATCAGGCCTTTCCCACTGTGAGTCAGGCAGTCATCATTTCTCAAATTATTTAAAGCAATTAGGGGCAACAAAGCCTCAGGTGGCCCACATTGTTGCATACACATGAAAGTTAGGATCAGCTGAGTCTTTCTCCTCACTGACTTAGCATATACACTCACTGGAAACATAATACTTCCCGGAGGAAGCAATCTGGGAGGTTCCTAGGTTGTGTGGAAGACACCATTGGTTAGCAAGTGTACAAGGGTAGGTGCTCCACTAGACATTCTGTTTGCAAACAGAGAAGGACTGGTGGGAGATGTGGTGGTCAGGGAGCTGTCTGGGGCAGGGTGACCATGAAGTGGTAGGCTATTCTTGGTGAAGTCAGGAGTGGGAGGTGAGTGGTCAGCAAAACTGCTACCTTGGACTTTCTGAGGGC
The DNA here is from genome assembly GCA_013399135.1 of Heliornis fulica. NCBI lineage: Eukaryota > Metazoa > Chordata > Aves > Gruiformes > Heliornithidae > Heliornis > Heliornis fulica. Next base: position 106,692 of record VXBZ01000664.1, on the reverse strand, counting down.
AGACTTAGAACTGTTCAGGACACTGGTAGGTAGGCTCCCTTGGGAGGTATTCCTGAAGGACAAAGGGGTCCAGGAAGGCTGGACACTTCTCAAAAGGGAAGTCTTAAAGGTGCAAGAGCAGGCTGTCACCATGTGCTGTAAGATGAGCTGGCAGGGGAGAAGCACAGCGTGGCTGAAGAGTGAACTTTTGCTGAGTCTCTGGGAGAAAAAGAGGGTGTATGTCCAGTGGAAGAAGGGACAGGCAACTTAGGGAGAGTACAAGGGAGTTGCTAGCCTATGCAGGGCAAAAACTAGAAGGGCTAAAGCCCAGTCTGAGCTCAACCTGGCCACTGCGGTAAAAGATAATATAAAATGTTTCTACTAATATATTAACAGTAAGAGGAGGGCCAAGGAGAACCTCCCTCCTTTACTGGATCCAGTGGGGAACACAACTGCTGAAGGTAAGGAAAGGGTGGAGATTCTCAATGCTTTCTTTACATCTGTCTTCAATAGACCAGTTATTCTGGGGGTACTCATCCTCCTGACCTGGAAGACTGGGACAGGGGGCAGAATAATGTCCTGCCAGCCCTCCAGATTCAGGTCAAAACAGTGAGAGACCTACTGTTCCATGGGTGCTGAGGGAGCTGGTGGATGTGACTTCCAAGCCTGGCCCTTGACTTGCTGGTTGCACTTCTTTTGATGCAGCCCAGGATATGGTTGGCGACAGAAGAGCAGCCTCTAGCTAGCAGATTCTTGAGTGCAAAGCCTCGTGAGAAGGTTTCCTTGCTGACTAACCCTGGGCTTGGAATTGCTGTGGTGAGACATGAGGCTCTCCTGGTGGTAATGGAGAGGTGGTAATGGATCAATCCCTTCTGCATTACTCAGGTAGCAGGGTGAAAGTACCCCAAGGTGGCACAGAGGCTGGGAGGTGGGCACACAGTGACTCCATCAGTAGCCCAGCTCTTGAGGGCTGCAAGGCTATGCTAGCTTGTCCTGAGATACTCTTGCCCCCCAAAACTGAGGATTCCTGTCTGCTTTGGACTATGCAGGGCAGACCCAGCCTGGGACCTGAGTCCCTCCTTGTACCCAGCACATGGGGGAAGAAAATGAAAGTATCCATTCTGTCAGGACAAGCTTTTTGTGCAGCTCTTCAAACCTAGAAACCACTCCTCTTTATCTTGACACTAGGCTTAGCTTGCTGAAACAAAGATTAAAAGCCCAAATTCCAGTGCAGGTACTTTCACAGCAGCCAGAACCATCTCCCTGGAGCAGGCTGGCTACCCCTGGACTAAGCAGAGCCTGAGCTTTAGCAAAAGGGGCTGATGAGAAGAACATCGCTGGCCATGCAAAGATCCGTTTGATAAAGGTGGGCAGAGCACAGTGAGGGCATGAGATGCTGTTTAAGTGTTAGCTTTTATAGATAGCTGAGTTCTCGGTCTTGAGACAAGACCTAATCTTTTCCATAAACAAATAACACATTAATTTACATGAATAATCCACAATTCTTATGCAAATCATTTCCCTGCTGCTGTTTCTACTGAGAATAATAGTCGGTATAATTACCACATTTATTTAGTGAATCTATTTACACAGGGTAGCTCTCTGTCCATGAACGCTCTTCACCAAAGCGGCCCAAAGAGCAACAGGGGAGCCCAAGCTGCCAGTCAGGTGTGCCCTCTGCTTGCTATTTTTGTTTCAATAAAGCATTGGAGATGTCTCAGTGAGAGCAGAAGGATGTCGGCATCCCGCCTCCATCCCAGGGAGGGCACCTGCTGCTAATGGAAGGCAGCTCTCCCCGGCTCGCTAGCCTGCTGTTTGAGCTCGAGCTAACGATAATGAGGCAAGGCACTCTGAATAATAACTTTCCTTTGGGTATAAGGCTATCTTAATTTTTTGTGTGTTTAAGTTGGTAATTGCCAGAGAGTTTGAAAATCTTCCAGGTTTTACCACTCTTAATTATGTTCTCATGCATATGCATCGTCTGCTTGTGCTCTCATTACTGCGAGGAGATCAGAACCTGAAATGTTGGAGTGTTTTCCTCCAATTATCTCCTGTATGCAGAATTTCCTGTGAAATACCTCTCCTGTATGGGACAACTGAGCCATCTGGGAGCACATCTTGCTGGCCAGAGAACATTTTGCACTGGGTGGTCAAGTCACCATATCTTTCCTCCCTTGCAAGTCTTGCCTAGGTTGCTCCTACCTGGGATGTCCCCTTGCTCATAGCACCGGCTGCTGAAATGCTTGTTGAGGGAAGTTATTATGGTGTTCTAATGTAAAATATTTTAACTTTCTAGGATCCTGATTGCCTCTTTACCTGCTCTGTTTGCATCTATTGATCGTTCTGGTTCAACAAGGGCCTCTGGGACTAACAAATTCTAACAGGTTTGAATGCATTAATGAGGTGTTTTGTGGGGAAGGAGAAATAATGCTGTCGGGCTTCTAACATGTTCTTGCTCAATAACAGCAAAACAAATGTGTGCAATTAAACATTACTTTGTTTTCTAAACAACAGCCTTGAAACTCTGTCCTGCTACTGGGGAAATCAAACTGCTGCTTTGCTTTCTAACCAACAGCAATGATTTGGTGGTGGGAAATGAGATGCTGATGAACCTGAGCATGTTCAGGGTAGAATATTGTCCCCTTGCAGGAGATCGCAGCAGAAGATCCTATGAAAAGATCGATGTGGAGCAAGTGCAGACCTTGATGCTATGCACTCTTTTTGCACAGAGTAATGGCATGCTTTTAACTGTTTTTCAAGGAGACGTGGGGTTAGGTGTTAGCCCCTTGGAGCTTTTGTGTTGAGAGCAGGAGATTTTATATGAAAGAAATGTCTATTCCTAGACACTTCCCCTCAGTAATGGGATTGAAATTGTAAGAAGTTAGGTGGTGTGTGGGTTGCTCCTTTCTGGTTTTGGATCCCTCAGCAGAGGAGTGGAATAATATTTAAGATTTTTTTCCATGAAAAATTTTCTAGGAGGAAGACGAGGGTAAAACTTTTGATCTAGCTGTGAAATTGCTCCTTCCCACAAAATGCCTGATGCAATATTACATGTTGCCAGGTGTGTTAATAGATGCCTAAATCCCAGTTGGCATCAGGCCACACTTACATATCACAAAAGTAGAGATTTGGCTCTGAAGTCTGTTTAACACCTGCACACAAAGAGACAGACGCATTAAAGGTGCTTTAAGGACAAAGCTTTATTTTGGCTAATGTGTTCTCTCACCCATCATCTGACTTTTTTCTTTATTCTGTTGAGTGTCACCTGTCCAAACCACAATTATAGGCTTGGTTGTATCTAAGGGACGTCATCCTGCAGCTGCTGAAAGAACTGATTTAGCATATTTAGTAACAAAAGGGTTTGGTCTGAATTCTGGCAGAGTTCTCTGCTTTCTTAGAGCTGCATGGGGGTGTGTGTGCACATGCACCCCTGCACCCAGGAGCACGTCTCCTTGGGTGGCGGCTGAACAGCTCTGCTCTCCCTGCAGAGTTACAGCAGCACTGTGGTCCCCCAGGGCCATGGGTGCCTGCCAGAGCTGTGCTGAGGACGGCAGGGTGTCCAGGACCTTACAGGCTCAGATGCTGCTGGTAAAGACTCATCTGCCTTGTGCTGTGTTTGCTTATTAATCCTTTCCCTGCAACTTAGCCCACAAAGCTATCTGCTCCTTTGTGTCTCAAGTGCCCTTTTGTGGCCATGTGCAGTGGCTGCCACTGGCTGCTAATACAGTGACAGCTTTCCCCTGGCCAAAACACTGAAAATACAGGCTGTGGGATCAGCAGCCATCACTTATCCATGGGCTTTTTCCAGAAAATGGCTGTGCTGGGAAGCATCAGGAGGGACTATCAACCACCAGAGACTTCTGGAGAATGACAGGGTCTGGAAGGCTTGTGGCAATAAGCTACCCAAAAGCAGGGTTTGTCAAAAGCAACCAATGAACAGTACTGAGGGTAGTCACAGTGGAAGAGCATTGCTCCCTAATATATCCCCTAGGCAGACATCTATCTCCCATCGCTCTGGCTCTCGTTCTCACACCTTCTTGTCCTGGCAACCCTGGGCACCTGGTAAAGCTGGGAGCTATTAAAACGGCCGCATTTAATAAAAAAACCCAACTGTGCACCAGCAAATGGAAACAAAGACTGGGGAGAATGTGAATTAAGTGCAAGTGGGTGGCCATCTGATTACAGTTGCTAAAGATACAGCATAAAATACCTTATGGTACACAAAATTTTCTCTCACTTTCATCCAATGTTGCTGTGGACAAGTCTTTGTCCTTTTGTTGTGAGAGCTCAGCACTTCAGTCATGGTTGCCATGCAAGGTGGGCTGAAGGTGGGAGCTTGACTTGTAGAAACTGCAGGCAAATGTCTGGATGTGTGCTGGTGTCCATCTAGTCAGGGAACATCTTGTGTTCCTGGAGTTGACTTGATGAGAACTTCAATTAACAAATGCTATTAAAGAAGATCTCTTTATTATTTCATTTTATACATAGCACTTCCCGACAGCTTAAACCTTTAATTAACTGCTGTTGTGGAAAGTTTTCTAGAGAAGAATGCTTGTGGTTTAATTAAAAAGTGGAAAAAATCCTTTACAGTTACTGGAAAAGATCTGCTTGCAACTCTGATAGTGGTAAGAAGCTCCCAGGAATTCCTCCATTTCCCTTTTTGATTGCAGCAGTAAGTGAAGAGGTGCAGAACAATATCATTGTCCAAGCAGAGAAGGTGAGTGCTTCACAGCTTCATGTTTGACCCTCCAGTTTAGGCTGCAGACGTAGGAAAAGCTGCAGTTCTGTTATGTTAGTGAGAGAAAGGAGACAGCTAGCTACAAAGCTTTTACTTTAAAATTTAAAAGAGCTTTAACTTGCACTTTTTCTGGTATTAGGTTAGAGCTGTCTCTAACATTTATGGCACACAGGGAGCAGAGCTTACCTGCCATGAAAAATGTGGAATAATGTTCATGGTATGCTCATCAGCCTTTTTGGGATGGTAGGGCACTGCCCAAGGTGACAGAGACCTCGCCCCTTGCACAACCTGGAGGGCTGGACACCGTGGCCAGGAACGATCAGCTTAGTGCATGCTTGATCTCTTGCAGCAACATGCCGTGGGCCCAAGGCAAGGTGGTGACAAGTGTTGCAGAGCTGGTGGACCCCGATGGCAAAGGAAATCTCTCCTCCTTGCTCCTGTACAAAGGACTTGCTGGCTTCTCTCCTGCCCACGTGGACTGGATTAGAACCAGACCAAGTGATTTGGAGGGCTTTTGAACAGCTGCAGATCCAGAAGTAGATTTTTGTTGATGTAGTAAATATAAACCTGGAGGAGTGACTGACGTGACTACATCTGCAGCACAGCTTCACTGCTAGACAAGTAGTAAATGGTTTCTGAGTCATCCCCTGGATGCAGGCTGGGGCTCTTGGGCCAGGGGCACATGTGGGCTTGTTCTGCTGGAGGCCCTGTGCCCAGGCTGGCACCTAGGCTGTTGGGTGACAAGTGGCAGCTGAGCTTCTAGTGAAACATGCCAATGCTCAGCATTTGCCAAAATAGCTATTTGGGAGCAGTTTGATGCGTTCTCCTTCCTCTCCTTGCCTCGCCTGATTCAATTCACTAAATGTAGCATGCCCTCTTCCACAGGTAGGAGAGAAACTTCTATATTTGCTTCTTTCCCCAGGCAGGGATGTGTAACCACACATTGCCACATCAACCCTTTCAAATGCTGGTCGCTTATCTTTGCAAACAAACATACTCTTTCTGACACATCTGCTACCGCAAGTAGCACCCCTTCGTGGGGAAGCCGCACTGCCACAAACAGCAGTGCGAGCTGTGCTACCCCAAACCACTGATTACCAGGTCCTCCCCCGGCAGTGGGGCTCTGTACCATAGAAGCCCCTTTTCAGGCAGAGCTCAGCCTTGAAATAACCTGTGATGCTCAGCTGAGACTCCTCAGCATACCAAGTTGGGGGGTGATTTTGATTCTTTTCTCTTGAGTGTATCTGTTTAAGCCCCTTCCAACTAAAGCCCCTAGACTAAAGTACTAACTACTTGCAATTCTTTTGAAAATGTGGGGTTTTTTTTCCTCTGTGGATGGGATCTCAGATACGAATGAAACTCAAATGTGGGAATATTCCTAGTAAAAACTACCCTGAAGCAGTGCCCAGCTTGTTTGTGGATCTGCTGAGATGAAATTCCCTTGCAATATGCTTTAGAGATGCCTTTTAAATAGCAAGGAGAGCTACGTTCCCCTGCCACCCTTTCCTTATGGAGAGGACCCCAAAGGCTGTTGCCTGAGGTTGCAATTGTGAGGAGTCCCCCTTCCACCCAGAAACAACGTACCATTTTTGCTCTCCTGAAACAATTGCTTCCATCAACTGTGTGCTGCTGATACCAACAAAGGCAAAATAACCCATTTCCTAGGTGGTTTTTCTGTCTGTACTGCTGGCCTCAACCTTTACTCTCTTGGAAACAAGTAGTGTGTTACGGACCCTGCTTGTGAAGCACCTGAGGTGGGCAGCTTTAGTAAAGCAGGGAAGACACAGGTATCAGTCATACAATACAAAGTGGGTTTATTGCCATGGATTAATGGGATTGCAGTAGGATTTTTATACAAGTTTTCTAAATGTCTGTGACCTCAAATAACTCTGAACCCACAGATCTGTACTCTCCCCTTACTCTCACTTACGGAGCTGCTACCATCACCTACTCGATACATACTACCTGTGCCAGCACACACGCACACCGTTGGGAGGAGTATAGTTTCTTGGAGATGATACACGTTGCTAGAGCTCCTCGAATCTCCTGTCTCATCACAGGAAGCCTGCACAGAGCAGGCACGGGGCTCCAACGGGCAAGGCCTTGTCTGGTGTCCCCGCAGGGTCACCCTCCTCCCTGGCACAGCAGCCGTGCCAGCGGGGCAGCCAGGCCTCTGCCCTGTACCTCTGCCCAGAACAGCAGGCTGTGATCACTGAGCAGAGCTCTGCCAGTAAAGCTTCTCCTCAGCAGAGGGAGTTGTTTCTCAAGGTAATATAGCATTATCTGATTGCATTTTTGTCAGGTATGTCCTATTGATTACCTTACCTGTAATCTAATTTGTAATGTATTTCCCTGATACTTCCTCTGTTTCCCCCTATATTTTGCAGTAACTTTGGCTGAAAGTCTGACTTATGAAAAAGCCGAGGTTTTAAATCCAGCTTTGAAGGATAACACCAAGGTGCCTTTATCCAGAAAGGCTCTCCTAGCACAGAGTGAGGGCTGGTGGGAAAGGCTCAGCACCCTCTGCACACATCAGGGAGATGCTGCTTTATGGCAGCCGAGGTCCAAGCCAGGAAAACACCAGCAGCTACTCATGGCAAGATGACCTGTTTAGACAGAAAGCCTTTCCTGCCCCAAAGAGCTTAGAGAGAACTATGTGTGAAAGAGCAACCAGACAGTGCCAATGGCTGGGGTAATACAAGGTAAGAAGACAATGATGTTAAAAACCACCACTGATGTGCCTCAGCTGCTCTAAGTTGCTCAGGTGCTTCGCCTTAGCTTTCTTTCCAGCAGAAAGCATAAAGACCCTGTTTGGGGTTGAGAATGACACCTGCACCTGGGCAGAGATGTCTCATGGGTGCAGAACCACCACAGTGGTCCAGCTACCCCAAGCATGGAGCTGAGGAACTCGACAAGTGATGTATGCCATGGGAAGAGGTGACATTTTCAGGTTGGCACAGCCCTCCCATGCAGTGTCTGGCTGGCAGCTCACCATGGTGGTCTGAGGATTTCCCACTTTCTACTCGCCTTGTTAGTGTTGCTACTGCTCAGCGGAATCACCGCTGTTGTTGTAGAACAAAGTTTAACCTAAGCCTGCCTGCTGGATCTGGTTTTCATTGGTTGGTTAAAGGCATTTCAAAGTCAGATGGCCTTAAAACAATGAAAATGCCCCTTTTTGTGGATGCTAATGGGTTTTTTATCTGTGAGTGTTGGACCTGAGAGGCACAGATTATATGTTAGGGAGAAAGGCTTAGGGAACCCTGGAAATAAATCACAGGACAGAGAATGAAGATCAGAAATGATAAATTAGCAAGTGACAGAAAACAAGTGTGGGAAATAATAAAACCAGGAAAAGTGTGTAGGTAATGTATGGAAATTGTTTACATGTGCATCAGACTCTCCAGCATTTGACATCTTATCTCCAATTCATTCCATATGTACTGTATGTATGGATTCCTTTTTTTTATGGGGTTTGTTCTAGAGTTTTTTTACTAACATGAATGACTCGCATCTGTTCCAATACTCATTTTATTCTCTAATGTCTTCAGCAAGGGATTGCTCAGATCCCACAATACTTGCAAGTGGCAGACCTGGAAGAGCAGCGAGTCAGGTAGGGACAGCGGAGCGAGGAGTCCTACCCGGGGTTGGTTCTCCCTCCCCTTAACAATGTAATTCCCATTTTGGCTGCCCTGCGTGGATGGGCTTGCTGTGCCGGGGCTGCGTGTGGAGCCATCAGGGAATCCTCTATGAGATGAAGCTGGGGGCCATCCCCACAGGACTATGGCCCGGCACCGAGCTGTCGCGGCCATACTGACAGCTGCCCTGCTCCGCGTTGATGATTATGATTTTATTATTTAAGTGCTCTTGACAGCGCTGGAGACTCACATCTTCTTCTCCGAATCCAGTAATTAAATTCCACCTACCTGAATTCCCCCTGCTGCTCCAATGGGATAAATGAATCCTGCTGTCATGTGTCTGAGCCTCCTCTGTGTGTTGTTGAGCGGTGGTGTCCCCTCGCCATGGGGACCGGGACGGGCCAACTTGGCAGCGGTGCTGCCCGGCCCGCCGGTTCCCTGGGCCCACGCACAGCGCGCTGGGGCGGGGGTAGCGGGATGGGCATCCCTTGTCGCGTACCCTCCCAACCGGTGTGCCCGGCTGTCCGCATCCCCCCACCCCCGGTTCGGTCCCCGGTGCGGAGCGGGCTGCGTCGCGGCCCCGCAGCTTCCCCGGCCGGGTGCCGGCCCGGCTGTCTGCGCGCAGCACCTTCCCCTGGCGAGCGGCTCCGGCGGCAGCTCCGAACCCCCTCCTCCCGGCGACGGCACCTCCTCCTCCTCCCCCTCCTC
>VXBZ01000664.1:0-97232 GCA_013399135.1 Heliornis fulica | reverse complement strand
GGAGCGGCGGCACCGGCGCACCTCCGGACGAACGAAACCGTCGTGGGGCGGGGTGGCCGAGCCACTCGGTTCCCCCGTGGGCCCGGCAGCGCCTCCGAGGGCAGAGGGGCTCGCTCCGGTGTCCGGGCACAGAATCTCTGAATCGCAGTGGGCGGGAAGCGGGCGTGTTGCCATGTGCCTCAGTCTTGGGGAGGGACAGAAGGATGCGCTCGCCGTTGCGTTTCGGTGTCGCGTTGGAGCCCCCGGGGGGACAGCACGGGAGAGACGCGAAGAGCGCCCCGGGGAGCGCAGCAGCGGAGTTTGGCTGCCCGAGTGCCGCAAAAAAAACAGGGGAGCTGCGAGCGGCAGCTGCATTTAGTGATACGTCTGGAAATCCCGAATAAACGGATCGGGGTTAGAGACCGGGTCCTGGGAATCTGCTCGGATTACGGATTATTGTGACAGAGAAGGGTATGAGTCTTCAGCGCTGGTTTTGCCCCACTGACACCCAGCTGAGCTTTTGGCCCACGATTTACAACAATGATACGTACTAGCTGGGTCTCCAGAGAGTCTCGGGTGTGTGTTGCCTCTGAATTGGAATTAACAACCAGTTTGGATAAAAACAAAAAAGTCGGGTTGTGTAAAGCTTACTTTGATTTTTCATCCTGAGGAGTTATTGGCTTTCCATATTTTTCAGAATAAAAATGATTGAGGAGTTTTTGAGGTTTTTTTCAGGCTTTCAGAAATCTTTCAATCCTAGCAGAGGGGAATGAATCTATGTGATTTCAGTCCACAACATAAATAATTGTATATACATGTGTTATTGAAGTAGGGGAAGGTAATAAGTCACTGAAAACAGGGGACAAGCACTTTCTTAACCACAACTATGCCCTGGTGTTGGTAGGCTTCTGTCAGCGCTGTGTTGTTAAAAATCGCAAAACAAGATCTCCCTCGTTTGACGCGAGCAGTGATATTCTCCTTGAAATGAACCTTGCTTCTTGCTCAGCAGCAGCTGCAGCTGAATTGCTACTCCGTTTTCCAACCCATTTTGACTCTGCTCCTGTGCAAGGCTCCCCCCACCATGGTGCTGGTTGCTGATGCCATAAGGGACACAGCTGGGCTCCTGCAGCCGGCCAGGCGAACTTCTCTTGTCCTGCAGGATCAGGCCCTGAGTTTTGAAGCTGCAACTGCTGAGTTGCTGTAACTTCAGCAATTTGACTGCTAAAATTGCCTCTCCTTCATTTCTTCTGAATTTTCCATCAAAATAGTTGCATCCCCTTGAGATCCATAGTGTGCAGATTCTTTTTTATTATTATTATTATTTAATGCATTACATCTTTTGGCTTTGGAAACTGCATTTGAGCAGTGTGAATTATAAGCTGGTTATGAGCATGAGGATGTGGCATCGCTGCAGTTAACCCCTCTGAATGGCTGCAGAGCTGACTTGGGTACCAGAGACAGGGATGCTGCGGTCTGGAGGGAAGCCTGGCAGTGTGTCCCATTGCCCTGATCAGTGGGACCTCTGCTGCTGCTGCAAACTCGGGCAGTTAAGAGTTGTCCTCCCAAATTCTAGGAGAAATAAGTGGAGGTAGTGGGTTGCTAACAGCAGTGCAAACTTTGTAGAGCAGCTATGGTGGTGAAGTGGAGCAAATCCACGTCAACTCTCCTGGCAGCGTTTGCGATGTGGTTTTTTTTTTTAATCACACCCACCCTCCCCCGCCTTCTCGCTCAGTGGAGCTTTATTTCTGCAGCCATATGCACACCATACATCATGTCTCATGTGGATTTAACCTTTAGACCCCTCTAGTTAGGCTCCAGCTGGTAATATTGCTTCCTGCCTGTGCCTGTCTCCCGGCAGGGCTCACGGCATGCATCTGAGGCTGGAAGGCCGTGTTGCCCGAGCTCACTGGCCAGCTGTAGCACGGTGATGGCTTGTCCAGGGCTGGCAGCAGAGCTGCTGCTTGTGGAGGTGCAGTACTCAGCTGCACAGGGGACTTGCCCATCTGTTGCTGGTGTTTTGCTCTGAGCCTCCCTTTACCCCAAATCTTGTGCCACATCCAGCACTTGGCATCCCAAAGGAAAGTTTGTGGTGTTATTCCTATAGCTGGAGAATACCAGTGATGTCTTCCTTGGTGTGAAGGGTTTGCTGCCATCCTCATGTCCTGCCTATTCCCAGTAATGTCTATTACTAGAAGTTATTCGCTGAAAGGGATATGGAACAGGCTGCCCAGGGAGGTGGTTGAGTCACTATCCCTGGATCTATTCAAAAGATGGATAGATGAGGTACTTAGGGATGTGGTTTAGGAGAGGACAGGTATAGCTGGACTCAATGATCTCAAAGGTCTTTTCCAACTGAGTGATTCTGTGAAATCACCCTGCTTGCTTGGCCTCTCACAGACGTCTGCAGAGGCGGGTGCTTGGGGCATGTCTGAAAGCAGTAGCTGAGCTTTCCCAAGCTGCTCATCCCTGAAGAGGTAGGTGCAGCCGTCTCTTGTAATTAACTTGGCTTCACCTCCCCTTTTTACTATTTTAGTTTTAGTTTTTCCCTCATAATCTCATCTCTGTGGATCTCTTGCTGCTGCTCAGCGGTGGGCTGGCTCCGAGGGTCCCCTCTCTTACCAGCCCTTCCTCCCCTTGGTCCATGTTGCCTCCTTTCTCCTCCTCCTCCTCTTCTCTGCTGTTTGCAGCTGCTGGGGGGTTTTGCTGGGGCGGCAGGAGCAGGCTGAGGCTGGTTTTTAGGGTGGGGGACTCCCTCCCAGCTGTGTGGTACAGTAACCTTGCAGGGCTGGTGGACAACACCACTCCATCTACTCATGCAAAGCTGCTCCTGGGACAAACTCCCTTGTCCCTCAGATGCTTTTACTGCTGTCACTTGTTGTTGGGTTTTGTAATGCTTTGTGCAGTGGGTTTGGCTTTTCTTTTCCAAAGGTCAGATCAAGCCCTGTCAGTCAGATCAAGCCCTGTCAATGTGGTAAGCAAAACTTGCCCTCACCATTTCCTTGCCCTTTATGAAGTCCTGGAAGTCATCTGCGAAGGGGGCTGCAGCAGTCTGCCTGCCTCTGCCAGGGTGTGTTGCCCGCATGGCCCCGGTTAGCAGCTGGGGACTCAGCCTGCAGGAAAGCCCAGTCTGACGGATGAGAGTGAAGGACACTGGGCCGCTCAGGGTCACGGATCAGCTGGGATTCACGGAGGCCGCCTGCCCTCTGTGCCTTTTGGCAGAGGGCTTCAAAATGCTTTGCAAGCATTAATTAGTTCCAGCCTGTTGGCCTGCCCCAGCAGTTTTCCGGCTGGATAAACTGAGATCCAGAGAGGTTAACTGAACTTTGCACCCTTCAGGCTCTTGCTGATTCCAGAGGAATTGGAATCAGTTGTCCCTCTTGGAAAATCAGGCTGCTGCTGAGCCACCTGAAGTCTCAGAGGGAGGCAACGTTGGGCTTCAAGTGTGCTCTGGGAATCCCGTCTCACAGCCCCATGCTACTGCCCAGCACCTCTCCTCCTCCCTCTGATCCGGCCCTTTGCTTTGCCTGGAGGGGGGTGGGGAACACCGCATGAGTTAACAACAATTCCCAAACTGATGTGTGAGGAGTGTGTGTAGCTGGTTCTGCAGGGATGTCTTGTGAGCATGCTGCCTTGTGCTTGTGCCCTGTGCCAGGCGGCAGCCATGCAGCCCCGGGGTTGTTAAGGAGGGAGCAGCAGAGGGGTGGGTGAGTGACAGCCCCTTGGGTGTCTCAACCTGTTTACCTGGTGAATCCTGAGCAGACCCAAGTGGACAGCTGGTTGCTCAGAGCCAGCAGCACATGCAGGATGGACAGGAGAACCTTGATTTTGGGTTTAGGGGTGTTATTTCTCTTCTCTCCTTGCCATGACAGCTTGCTCCATCAGATGGATGGCTGAAGCACAGCTCATGGCCTCCAGAGGAAAAGCGGGTCCATCGCGTGCCGGATTGCATAGGGAAAGTTATGGTGCAAAAGTTCCTTTTATTAACAAAAGTGACCTGATGACTTGTACAGTGGCTTCTTAGCATGTTCAGATACAGCTGGGGGATGGCTCCTGGGAGGCAGTGAGAGGCTCAGCACTCTCCCCACCTGCTCAGAGTGCTCTGGGATGCTCAGCACCCTGCAGGATCGAACCTTGATGTGAAGGGATGCTTGCCAGCTTTGTGCCTGTGTGCTTTGCACCAGCCGGTGCTTCCTTCTGCATCATCTCTGTTTAGAAAGACTCGGCACCTGGAGCTCAGCTGACAGTTTCCAGATATTAAATTCCTGTCAGTTTTACAGCAGCAGAGCCACTTAACAGATTAAAATAACTGTGTATCCTGCAAAAATTCAGATCTTGACAATTAAGGGATTGAAGTGCCAAAGCTGTCAGGAACAAGAAGGCAGGGATGCTCATGCTGGTTGGGGGCATGGGTAGGTCCAGTATAGGAGAGAAGAGGAAACTTCTGTAATGCTTTGCTGGTGGAATCCCACCCTGAAATCTCTAGGAGCAAACCCAGGTTCTCTAGAGTGTCGAAAGCTTCAGCGGTGCAGAGAGGGGTGGAATCCAGTTGCTGTCTGCTGCCAGTGTACTTAGCAATGGATACAGAAGTACAAACCAGAAACTCATACTCAAGCTGTCCTTGTCTGTGGGACCAGATGGGGCAGGTCTGGTGCATCAGCAGGTGCCATTTCGCAGGCATCCGCCTTCCTTCTGGCGAGCTTGGGAAGGCAGTTTGCTCAGCATGGCCCGCCTCCTTGTGCAGACACCCGTGTCTTTGTGGGGCAGGAGCTAGGTGAGGAGTCCTGCCAGAGTCATCGCTCGGTCACCCCGACTGCAAAGCCAGCCGCAAACAGCCTGCCTCATGTGTCTAGTTCAGTTACCCCGCTGGCAGTGCATCAGTGTGCTTTCCGAGATACCTGTGAAACAATAAGCAGTCAATGAGAACCCTGTTAATTTCTCGCTGGTAATTGCAGTGAATGAATTTTACCCCCATTACATTGTGGTAGAGCTCCATGTTGCAGCCATGACTGATGTGGGCATAAATATTGATCGAACAAGACCTGTTGGCTTTGTAAAATGGTGAGTGTTGGGGATGCCCAGGTGCTTATCCTAGCTCAGTGCTTTTAAAAAAATCCTCAGTGCAGGATGGAGAGGATGCAAGGGTTGTGCTGCCTTGCTGGTAAGAAGCTAAATCAATTTCTATGTACGTGTCTTATTAACAAGAGAAACATCAGAAGAGGGAAAATACCTTTCATCCTGCACTGGAAGGATAGAAAGAGCTGAAGAAGTCCTGTTACTGTGCTCCAAAGTGGTGTTGGAGGTGGTGATGCTCCCGGGGTGAGCTGGGCTCAGGAATGTCACAGTCTCTCTTGTAATCCTCTGGGCTGCAGCATCCCTCACCATGGTGTGCCGGCATCCCCTTGACAGATGACAAGGAAGGGCCCAAGCCCTGGCCCCTGCAGCTAGGTTTTCAGAAGGGCTTGGCTCTGGCTAGTGGCCCTGGGCGGCTGGTGACCCTTAGAGGTGGGCTCGGCAGAAGAAAGGCAGGGAGGTGTCTGAAACCAGCTCTGTAGCTTCTGAGGTGTCATGGGCACAGCACATGTGTTGAGAAGTGGGAGAGACCTCAGCGCTTTTTCCTATTTATCCTTTGGCCGCCTCAGACATGTTCAGAGGTGGGTTATTTGCTGAAACCCCCAGGCTGTTTCCTCCTTGTTCTTATTTCTGCGGTAAGAGATCATCCTGATGTGTTCTGATGCGCTCGTGGCCATCTCGCCTGGGTCTGCTCCTCTTTTTCTGCTGAGATGTCTCTTGCCTCTGGCTCTGCAGTACGCTCCGTGTCTCCTGGCAGGCAGGGGGGCTTGGCAAATGGGGGAACTTCAAGGTAAGGGCTGCAGATGGCTGTGCCTGAGGAAGGCAGCAGGTCTGTGGAGCGTTTTGTGGTGCTGGAACTGGGATTTTTCTTTCCCTCCCAGTGCTGAGAGGTTGGTGCAGGGTGTAGAGACCAGGGCAGAGCGTGCAGGGCATGTGAGCTAAGTGTTGTTCTTGGGTCTGCGGGCGAGTGTCCAGCCCACAGGATGCCCATTTGGTACTTCTGGGGTGCTCTGGTGTCTTTGCTGGTAGAAAAGTCAAGCTTGGGAGAAGTGGTGGAAATGCAGGAGGAACCTGCTGCAGCTGGGAGAGAGAAGCATGGTTATAACCGCTTCCCTTCCGCGAGGGCAGCCCAGCGTTTGGTGCAATAAACCCAAGTACGGGAAATGTATCTGCAGAGGAAGCAAAAGGAGGATCTGTTTGAGAAAGACGTTTGCATGAAGGGGTAATTACGTGTAGCCTAACGATAAAGGGTGCAATGGATTGACTGTTAATTGGAGTAATGTGAGCGGGAGATTGCTGGCATTAGCTGTGTGTTTCTTGCTGGCTTCCTTCTGTTTAAGAAGGAAGGGGTGAGGTGGAGCCCATGATGGAGGGGGGGCTTTGCTCTCAATCCACTTTCCCGTGCAATGTAAAAGTCATTTCCCCGCTCCCTCCTTTCTCTCGCAGTTAAATGTTCAGATTTTGCCAGCGACACAGTTGCTTACTAAGCTGCAATTAAATTGATTTCCCACCCTCTTTCCTCGTTTTGGTTCCAGGATGTCAGCAGGAGTCAGCGTTAAGGGATGAGTGAGCCAAGGATGAGATCTTGGGGCTTCATCTTCTGCTTATCTAAATCAGTAGCGCTTCACTCTGCCTGTGTATTTCTATAGGAGCTGGGAAAGCTGGGCTGCCTGCATCTTGCCCATGTGGCCATTGCTCTGGTGGGGAGGGCAGCCCTAGGGCAGGCTGGATCAGTCTGTGGGGTACCTTGTAGAGTGTATAAACAGGAGGGGAGTCAGATTTTCACAAGGGTAGATAGTGGTGGGACAAGGGGGTATGGATTTAAGCCAGAGGAGGGAAGGTTTAGATTGGATATCAGGGGAAGTTCTTTACAGAAAGTGGTGAGGTGCTGGAACAGGCTGCCCAGAGAGGTGGTGGATGCCCCAACTCTGGAGGTGTTCAATGCCAGGTTAGATGGGGCCCTGGGCACCGTTGTGTAGCTCCAGGCCTGGAGGTTGGTTGCCCTGCCTGTGGCAGGGGATTGGAACTCGATGCTCCTTGGGGTCCCTTCCGGCCCAAACCAGTCTGTGATTGTGAGCTGCCTGCCAGCTGCTGGATGGGTTTGGGTACCCCAGGGTAACTGGGGCTCAGGTGCCTGTGGTGGGAGTGTGCTGAGGGAGGAAGAGAAGGGTTTCTCTTCATTAATATGTACCTTTGGAAAATGATTGGCAGTGATAGGTTCAGCAGTATCTCACCACTCTGTTTATGGAGGCAGCAGTAGCAGTGTTCCGAGCTTGCCTTCAACCCTGCTGTTAATTCTTAATAACCCTTTCTGCAGCCCTTGGTGGGCAAGAGCAAGCACGGCAGGCAGTCCTTCATGCTTGGGTACTGTCCTCCAGTCAATGGGACATGGAGATGTTCATTGCTGGTGGCACCCACAGGCCTTGGGGGCATGACACACACAGAGGACCCCGTGTCCCCTCCCAAACCCTGCCTTGTTGCACGTAGGCAGAAATCAGTGATTTACTGCAAAGCAGCTTGAGCTGTGGTTTGTGGTATTATTTGGAGGAGAAAGTAAGCTAATGATTACGTCTCATCTTGGAAAGGACCATGGGAAGTGTGATGCCAGAGGAGAATAGAGTCAGCAACCAAACAGGTTCATTTTCAGATCAGGCTGAAAGGCCAGGGAAAGATAAATTATTGTTGTTATTATTATAGATTATTTATTTTGAACTATGATTTTTTTTTTGCCTTGGTTTCATGCTCAACTGAGGATTTTAGCCTTTCCCTCCTTGGTTTTCTAGTGGAAATGCCAACAATAAACCTGATTGGAAGGCTGATACGAGGAGAACAGGGTTTGTGCGCTGCAAATAACAAACGAGCTCTGAAATCACCTTCTATTCGCTAAATATATTTCACAGAGCCAAGAAAATTGAGACAGATTATTCTTTCTTTTTTCTTAAAGTCAGTGAAGGAGTAAGTCCAAAGAATGTAATTTGGCCCGAGGAAGGAGAGCAAGGGCTGCTTTGTCCTGGCTTTCTAAATAGCTTTGCCTGCATTTAGACACACACCATTTCCTCCTCAAGGACCACTGTTGGCATCCGCTGGTTACAAACACACCTCATAACACATTATGGAGGCACGTGGCTCACAAATAAGACATGAATATGTTCCGTGGAGCAGGCTTCAGCTGCAGCCTCTGTCCCCCGGGGCTGGGAGGAGTTCATGCACATAATTTCTTTTCTTGTACATTGAATTTTTAGTTGCTTGCTGTTAGGTGAGACTGAGATAAGATGGGAAGGAGGAGTTACAAGTGACAGCAGGCTCATTTTTGGTGGCTTGTGTCAGTTCTCTTTATTAAACATAGATTTTTTTTAAATTTTATTTTTGAAAAAAAAAAGGGGGTGTGTTTTCCTGTCTGAGTCAGGGTAAACTGCTGTACTTGATGAGTTGATTTGGGGCTCTTCAGGATGGAATAATGTCATAGAATCATAGAATCATAGAATGATTAGAGTTTGAAGGGACTCCCAGAGGTCATCTAGTCCAACCCCTCTGCAAGAAGCAGGGACACCCCAAACTAGATCAGGTTGCTCAGGGCCTCATCCAACCTGGCCTTGAATGTCTCCAGGGATGGGGCATCCACCACCTCCCTGGGCAACCTGTTCCAGTGCTCTACCACTCTTACAGTAAAGAACTTTTTTCTAATATCCAATCTAAATCTCCCTCCCTCTGTTTTGAAACCATTACCCCTTGTCCTGTCACAACAGGCCTTACCGAACAGGTCCTTTAACAGCCTTTGGCATCTGCCTTAGGGGGGGGTTTGGAGTTCAGTCCCTTTGTACTTTGGCCTTGCCCGGCTCAAATGCAAAACTCAGGCTCTGGCTGGGAGAAGCGGGTAGTTTTCTGAGCCGGGTGGGTGATGGGAAGATGCAGGGTGCCACTGGAGCTGAGCTGGGAGGGATGCAGTCACGTGGCACAGTCCTGCCTTTTGTCAAGAGCTGAGTTGGACAGGGAGGAAGCGGGGAAGAGCCGCAACATTTATAATGCCCATTGCATTTTCCTGGCGTGATAATACAGTGTAATTTGGAGAGGGAGTGCAACATGCATTAACCAGCCATCTGCTCCTGCAACTGGGATCAAAACGGATGACTATCTGTATAACGCTCAGGGTTAAGCTGTGTATGGCATGTAGGCCACATCAGGCGTGCCCCTTGTGGGACCATGAAATGCTCTGTGAAGAGCCCTGCCCTCCCTCCCATCCCACATTAAGGTCTCTGCTTTAGAGCTCTGGAGGAGGATCAACCACCATCAAGCCCTCAGGAATGGGTGCTCAGCCCAGCTGTGCCCCAGTGGTCCCATCTGCAGGCCATGATCAACAGAAGAGCTGGTTTTGTGGTGCAGGAGATGATGCCTGGGGCTGCCCAGCACCAGCTCTCTGTTCTGCTGCTGTGGCGTGGAGCGGGTGAGGGAAGGACAGGCAGCTCGCTATGGCAGAGAAGTGGCATGTGTCTTGGTAAGCCATTAGCAGCAGTTCTGCTGGGGGCTTGAAATTCCTGGGAAGTGAGAAGGACAATCTTTTTGCCATTTGTTTTGTTATTTTTTATTATTTTTCCATATATTCACTTACTCATGAGTATACCACACATGATAATGTCTGAGAGAAACCACGTGGCATGCTGGGCAGACTCTGCTTCTTTTTCCAGCAACTCTTCTGGTTTACTCCCTGCTGCTCCCTGCTGAGCCTGAAGCCTATAGATAGTGGACAACATCTTGCACTTCCACACAGACATCTCTGTTGTGCTCAATACTTGTGCAGCCCAAGGATTCATGAGCGCTAATAACTCTGTTTGCACAGCTCCTGGATTAATGATTCTACAATAAATAAGTACCTGAGCCCCGATTCAAGAGGTACTGCATGGCAAAGTTGGTCATTGCTAGAAACAGTGAGAAGGTCAAGCCTACAGACATCCTGAAATCTGCTGTGGACTTGGGATGTGTCAGGTGTTTGGGCAACATTAGGGTTTGCAAAGCCTTTTCCCTTTGTGTGATTTGGTGTCATTCTCTGGGGTGGGAGAGGGAAGTGATACATTAGAGACCATTAGAGAAGCTGTTGTAAGAAGCAATTTGAAATTCCAACACCCTGCCCCCCCACCCCACCCCGAGCTTGGAGAAGGAAAAATGTTTTAAAACAGAGGTCACTGGGATTTAGTAACTTGACCCTGATTTTGTTAATTGAAAGAGGGTCTGGTTTTCCCTTCCCAACCCTCAATCCCCCTGCAGTAGAAAACCGGCCAGGAGGTTTTCAAGTGAAACACGTGGTTTGAAGTTTGACTGGCAAGTGACAACAAGAAGAGAATTGGATGATAAGAGGAGTATGTTGGTGGTCCCTGCTGCAGTCAGTGATGTGGCCTGGATTTCTGCACACAGATACAGACGTATCTCTTCAACGATGACCTCCTGGATGCGCGTGTGCACTTGAGAAACATGGTGTTTCCAAAATCAAACTTTAAATACAAACACAATCTGCCTTGCAGCCTGAGAGCAGGTTCTGGCAGCCATCCGAATGCTGTGGAAGGCAGTTGTTCAGATGTTGTTGTTTACCTGAGGCACCACAGGGCTTGGGGAAGTGAGAACACTTCTGGAGGCAATGTCAGTGATGGAAAGCCAGCTCCAACTTGGCCTTCGCAAGCAGAAGCTCCGCTAGTGCATGTGAGGTAAGAGGAAAATGTGTTGGTACTTGAAGGCATGGAGTGCTGGGAGCTGAAGTGCAGTTGACCTTCCCCAGTAGGCAGGAGTGGTGTCCTCTGAAACAGGATCTCTCTGTGCTCAGTGCATGATTGTGTCCTTGGGAGATCAGGTTTGTGGTCAAATCCTGACAATGAAGAGCATCTCTTACTGTTTAACCAGACCCTTGTACATCTGCTCTCGACCCAGCGCATTGTACTCACACCACAGTGTTAAGCTGGGGCAGATGCTGGTGTAAAGCACCTGCTGTAGGTGGAGCAGCCCAAGCAAGACCAGCATGTGGGTTTGCCTGGGCTATAGCTGGAACCGGGATCATTAAATTAAGTGTAATTTGCACTTTAAAATCTTGGTGATACCTGTGTACAAGCACTCATGTTTGGGATAAAACCTTATTCTGCTTCAATTAATTATATTATTAATGTAAGCTGAGTAATTAAAGGTGTGGATGTCTGGTTATTTCCCTTCCCTCTGGTAAACAGTCTATGCTGTAGTACCTGGGGATGTGGGAGCACCGGGTAACGTGGATGTTAGTGCAGCTGAAATGTGCCTGCACCATCTCACAGACTATTTTGGGATTTTACAGGTAAATATCAACTGGGATCAAGTAATTTTTTGATGCAGATCTCCTGGTGTTAACACCCAAATTCTGCACTGGGATGGCGTTCACTGAAGGAGATTTTAAAGCCACCCAGCTCATACCAATATGAGCTTAAGGCTTTTTCCACGTGGGATTTGGTTTCAGGTGGAATGTACTGGGAAGCTAATGCTCACTTCTCTGTAAGCAGGGCTGGTTTCAGGTGCCGTGAGTAGCACGGCGAAGTTTGATGACCCAGTGGCATGGTTTAGTGCCTTCCCCCGTGCTGCCTGGCTGTGCTCTTGCAAGGAGCCCCAGCATGGTTGCAAGGGCTGTTAAACGCCCTTAATCCTCATGCTGTTAGAGAGGCGTTACTCCTGCTGGCTCTGCTGGCTGCTGCTGTTGGCGATAGCATCATAGGATAGGATAGGATAGGATGATTAAATCACCGATGCTGCGAGGAATAGTGCGTGAAGCCCCTCCAGCCAGGAGACTCAAAGGCAGAGTTAAATCTCTTCCCCTTTGCTCACCTGCTTTTTTTTTCCCCACTCCGTGCCGCTTAAGCGGTGGTGTTGTTTAAGCAAAGGGGACGTGGATGTTCTGGTTCAGAGCCTTGGAATGAGATGGGGAACAAGTCACTTGCAGAGAGGTTAAGAGAACAGGGTATGGGCACTGTGAGGGAAAGGAGACTGGAGGGTCTGGGGTACACATACTTGATGCAATGCTCTTGTACATGCTGCTTCTTGTATTTTTTTCTAACTTGGATGTGAAAACTGGTGTGCTGAGTAATGTGCATCTATCTATCTATCTATCTATCTATCTATCTATCTATCTGTCTATCTTCACAGATACATACATACTTGGCCACTGGTAAGGCTGCACCTTGAGCTCCATGTTCAGTTTTTGGCCCCTCACTACAAGAAAGACATTGAGGTGCTGGAGCAGGTCTAGAGAATCACAGAATGTGAGGGGCTGGAAGGGGCCTCAAAAGATCATCTAGTCCAACCCCCTGCCTGAGCAGGATCACCTAGACTAGATCACACAAGAACACATCCAGATTGATCTTGAATGTCTCCAGAGGAGACTCCACAACCTCTCTGGGCAGCCTGTTCCAGTGCGCCATCACCCCCACAGGGAAATGGTTTTATTTATGTTCACATGGAACTTCCTATGCTCCAGCTTGGACCCATTGCCCCTTGTTCTATCACTGTCCATCACTGAGAAGAGCCTGGCTCCATCCTCCTGACACTCACCCTTTACATATTTATAGACGTTAATGAGGTCACCGCTCAGTCTCCTCTTCCCCAAGCTGAAGAGACCCAGCTCCCTCAGCCTGTCCTCATAAGGAAGGTGTTCCACTGCCTTCATCATCCTGGTGGTCCTGTGCTGGACTCTTTGTCCAGGAGTTCTATGTCCTTCCTGAACTGGGGGGCCCAGAACTGGACACTATGTTTCAGGAACAGTCTCACAAGGGCAGAGTAGAGGGGGTAAAGGACCTCTCTTGCCCTACTAGCCACCCCCCTTCTAATACATTCCAGGATGCCATTGGCCTTCTTGGCCATAAGGGCACATTGCTGACTCATGGACACCTTGGTGTCCACCAGGACTCCCAAGTCCCTCTCACCTGCACTGCTCTCTAACAGACCAGTCCCCAACCTATACTGGTACTTGGGGTACCAGGTACCTCCAGTAGTTACAGGCATCCAGCTAGAGAAGGGTGGTGAAAGGTTTGCAGCACAAATCTTACAAGGAGCAGCTGAGGGAGCTGGGGCTGTTCAGCCTGGAGTAGGATGAAGGGAAACCTTATCGCTCTCTACAACTACCTGAACGGTGGTTGGTCTCTTCTTCCAAGTAATTAGCAGTAGGAAGAGAGGAAATGGCCTCAAGTGTCATTAGGGGAGGTTTAGATTGGACATTAGGAAAATTTTCTTCATTGAGCAAGTGGACAGGCATTGGAACAGGCTGTCTAGAGAGGTGGTAGTCACTGTCCCTGGAGGTGTTCAAAAACATGTAGACATGGTACTCCAGGACATGGTTTAGTTGACAAGGTGGTATTGGACAGATGGTTGGACTTGATGATCTCAGTGGCCTCTTCCAACCTTAGTGATACTATGATCCTAAATGGGGGAGTGGTAAAGGATGCTGTGGCAGGGGTGTGGAGAGGCTTTTGGAGCTGAAGCCAGCAGTTGCTGGCTTGAAAAGGCCACAGTTTATCCTAATCTCTTCTGGGTGCTGGGGTAGAAGCTGCTGCCTGTTGTTTTTTTCCCCTGTTAATCATTCAGTGTTGGGTTTGGGGAGCATCCGTTCCCTGCCACATCCATGCTGTGATCCCAGCTCCCAGGTTCCCTTGGCTGGCACCAGGATGTGGCCATTTTCCCATCAAAGCCTCTTCCCTCACACACAGCCTCAGATAGTGCAAGGGAGGCTTCAGCCTGCCAGGTATTTTAGGGAAAAGTGCCAAAAGGAGTTTCTGGGCACCCTGCTTGGCTTGTTGGGCTGCTCCCCACCCTTCTGTGTCCCCCAGGGCTGTCCCCTTCCCTTCCCTGCCTGCTTCCAACCTCAACCACAGGTATTGGAAGCTGGCTCCTAGTCCTGGGTGCTTCCCCATCTGCCCAAACACATCCAACTGGCCACAAGGACTTGGATTTATCTCGTGGGGCTGGGGGCTTCAAAAAGGCGGGTGTCTGGGAGAGGGGTGCTGAGCCAGACATGCTTGGCTGGGGGCTTTTCTGAGGCTGGTGCCTGTGGGGACCTCAGTGGCCTCTCTTCTGCACCGTCAGTGCGTGGGAGAAGGCTGATGCCTCTACAGATGACTCGTTTGTGTGGTTTGTTTGCTCAGGGTCTCAGTGAGAGGAGCGCTGATGGGGTGGCTGTTAACGAACCTGTCGGTTAATCGCTCCCCTGTCCGTTTTGGTTAGGGAGAGCAGCACAACCGGGACGCCTGGCTGGGCGCCGACAGGAGCCTTTGCTCAGGGTTCACTGAAGCTCCATTGATTTTTGAGCTTGTTCATTAGGAGAGGGAAGCGAATGAGGTGCTCAGCAGAATTGCTCCGAGTCCATTCTGACTGAGCAGGTTTCTCCACTGCCTGGTTAGGGGGTGAAAAAAAAATTGTCTTGCCCATATCTCCTGCACTCCTAGAGCACTCAGCTTCAAGCATCCTGTCTCCCAGGAGTTCCCAGCAGGACATCTGTCCACCTGTCCCAGCATTGCCCCATCCTCATGGACCTGCGGTGGTAAGAGCGTGAAGGAAATTGTGCTGTAGGTGCTCTTGGTTCATGGGTTTATTTTCCTTCTTGTCTCTCCTTCTTACCCACAAGAGCCAGGTTTGATGCATCCCTTTTTTAAGGTAGCTGGTGCTGGAGCCGCGCTGATGGAGGCAGTAAATCAGCTTGCTGGAGATAAATGATGGCTGTAATGGGAGCTGAGGGGGAGCAGATTAAGGAGGAAAAAAAAAAAGGAAAAATTGGGGGAAAAAATAGTGTGCTCAACAACAGATGGGCTATGAAATGAAATATCTACCTTGACCAAGGCCCCTCTACACAGCAGCAAGGTCCTGGTGACAACTTCAGGCACTGCAGGAAGAAAAAGGGGGCTCCCCATGTGCTTGCCGTACTCACCTGACAGGTACCCCTATGGGACAGCAGAGCTGTGCTGGCATCCTGTCTTCACCCCCTCACTGGCTGACAGCAGCTAATGGATGGCAGAGATTAGGATGAAAGCTGGTGCTTGCAGCCTGTGCCAAGGCACAGGACTGAACAGGGGGCACCAAACAGAGCTAAATCATAGGCCAATTTATAGCCTTGCTGGCTACTGCTGTAGGGAAGGTTTGAGCCGAGATACTATTGTTTGAATGTCTCTGCAGCTCTTAAGGTTGCAACCTCTCCACTTGCTGCCTGCCTTAGCTGTGTTTCCTTTTTATTTATTTATCTATCTATCTATTTATTTATTACATTTTTAAAGCCCTTTCCTGCTGCTGAAAACTTGACAGCCCCCAAGGCTCAAATCTTCTGCTGATTTTTGCAGGCAGTGACAGTTTCATATCCCTGAGCTGCCCAGACTGTGTCCCACAGCCCTGGCCTGTGCTTTGGGGTTGGGGAGAGGGGTGTGGAGCCAAGTCAGTGGTGTCCCCACCAGTGGGTAATTATCTTCTCAGAGCTGAGTGGAGCAAAGCAGATGCCAGGTGGCAGTGATTTAAAGCCTCTGTTGTCTGGAGATGAACCAGCCATAATGGTGCTCCTTTTCATAGACAGGGACTACAAGGCACAGGAAGCTTTAATGGACGGGGGGGGGCATGCTGTGTAAAATTAGCTACTAAGTTTAGCAAGATTTTAGACAATTTAACTGAAAACAAGCTGTCACTGTTCATGAGGGAGGAAAGCAGAAATCAAAGGAGGAAGAAAAGAGTTAGTAACATCGATGAAGCTGTAATGCTGCTTGGTCATTTGGGCACTTGCCCTCACCTTGAGCATGTTGGTGAGCTTTGGGCATCTCACTGGAAGGGATCCTGGGTTGGGAGAAGGTGAGGTGGGAGATGGAAAGTTATCTGCAGGGAGAGAGAGAGGGAGGGATTTCACTAGTGGGCCTCGCTTCTGTGAGGTCAAGCATCTGATGTCTGGCAGCAGGAAGACTTGTGTGGCCATCTTCAGCCACAGCTTTTATAAGAGGAAGAAAAGATGTGGAAGAAAAAAAGGTCTAGTGAGTTGGGATGGGCTCTTGCTGGAAAAAAATGGGAGAAAGCATCCCTAGTGAGTTGCGCGTAGCTGATGAGTGCAGCAAGGTTTGCATCTTGCTGGCTGGTGTCAGAGGCATGGTGTCTGGTGGGATGATTTGGGAATGATTTGGCTTTTGAGGTTGGTTATGGAGAAGTAAAAGACACTTGTAGTCCTACACCCTTGGACATGAAATGTGAGGAAGGAGAGATAAAGAAAAGCTTTTGTGGCTGAAGGCGGAAGTGAAGGAGGGTGAGATGAAATTGAATTTTGTGAGCGTGGCCATCGGCCAGGACTCTGTGGTGTACTTCTGCCATGTGCCTTGGGATCTGTCAGACTGGGAGCACTTGCTGGCTATTTTTCCTACAGCTGAGCTGCATCTTTCTGAAGATGCGAAGCTGCCAGAGACAAGACAGATCACTTTGATGCACAGAAGGCTTGGATAGATGTTTTTCTTTTTATCCCAGTTTATGTTCTAGACAGAATAAGCCCCATGGAAAATTGTAGAGCATCTGATGATGATGCTAGTGGGTTCCTGCCTTTTCCCAGAGGTTATCCCAGTGGATTAACCAAGGGGTGACGGTGTTACCAGAGAGCAAAGCTGATCTGTGGGGTCACTGTCCTCTCTGCTGAGGAAAGTGGGGAGCCAATGTCCCCTGTGGGATTGTCTGTGCCTGGCCTGACTCTTACTTGCCCTTTTATTTTCAGCCCTTGAAGCTGATAGAGTTGTTTCATCTGAGTGTTCCCAATGAAACTCCACCATGGCTGCTGCATGCCCATTGGGAACATGGTGCTGTCAGGGCAGCTCTCACAAGCTCTTTGAGGTTTGAGGAAATAGTGAGCCATGGTGTGAAAGAGCAGTTTCTTTTAGAGCAGTCTTTTCTGCAGAAGCCCACTTGAATTTAATGAAGACTTGGAAAACTTGTTCCTGAAATTTTTATGCCAGCATATAGGTATCCATAAAGGAGCCCTGCCATAAATGGAACTGAAAGGAAACCATTCATTTTAATGCCTGTGTGTTTATGGATTGATTTTTGCAGGATCCTATTAGTTTCCCTGTCAGTAAATGGCACAAGGACTCTTGTTTCTAACCAGATGGGGCCGAGTTAGAGAGGTGGGCATTAAATATCATCCTACCTGTTGCTGCACAGCTATAGCTCCTGCTTCTGTCTGAGCAGAACATCGTTGCAGCGAGCAGAAGTGCCAAGTTGATCTCCTTCCAGATCTTTCATTAATAAAATCATTAGGAACAGGGATAACAGAAGAGGCTGGCATTACAGGGTTCCTTAAATAACCCCTTAAATACATCTGGTCATCTTTGTGCAGTGCTTACTTAAAAACAAAGAAGTACTCTCCTCTAGCCGTTACTTGGTGTCTGCTTTGGAGAAAGCAGTGATTTATAAACCTCTTTCTAAATAAAGTTGCATACAATGAAAAATCTCCACCCCTATAAACTGCTGCTTATCCCCGTGATGCAGGCGATTTCTCCCCTGCTGTCAGGGGAGGAGGGAGCATCCTCTCCCCGCCCAGAGTGCTGCTGCTGGCCCAGCTCTAGCTGACCACAGCTGGGACTATGATGTCAGGTAGTGGCTGTTCACTTTTGGGCAGTGTTCTTGTGGCTGGCAGCCAGATAGTTTCATAAATAACTATGTCTCCTTGGGCTGAGGACAGTTCCCCTTCCAGTGTCTTATGTCTCACGTTATTATGAATGAAAATATTCTATTAATGCAATAACTGCTTTGCCCCCCACCACCTTTATTTAAGCTCCTTGTGCATCTCACTCAGGTTTGGCAGTGCAGAGCTCTGAATTTTTGTACATAGGTGGTTTTACTTTTCAGTTTTGGTTCCAGCCACGTTTGGTTTGCAGGCTGTGGGGACTTTGCAGTTAAAACCCAAACCGAGCCCCCCACCTTGAAGTGAGGCAGGAAAAGCCACAGGCTTAACACTTTTTGTTATTACTGGCTTATTACTAAAGGTCACTCTGGAGCCTGGGGAAGAATGGGCAAATTTGGTGCTTCACATTGAATACTGCTATGCCAGGCGTGGAGGGGATGCTTTAGAAGGACCTGCAGTGGCTGGAGTGACATCCCGATGGGGGATCGATCCTCGTGACTGACTGATGCTGCCCAGCATCACCTCCTCTCCCCTGCGACCTGCTTGCTGCAGGATGCGGAATGTTACAGGTCTATTGAAGGGGACGTTGATGGTGCTGGCAAACGTAATAGGGATGCAGAAGCCCTTGTGAGCAACAGGCATCCCTCATGGCTGTGGAAGACATGGGCCTGTTCGTAAAGTGTTTGCAACCCATTAACCACAATCCTGTTACTCGCTGCTTGAATTCGCCCCTGCTGCCTGGGCTGTGCCTTTCGTGGCCCAGCAGCCCTAGGGATGTGCTTCTGTCTTCTGTCCCCTTAAAGCTGGTGCCAGGATAAATACAATGAGGGTGGCCTGATGAAGGTTAAGAATATTTTGGATTTGTTTCATTAGTTTGGCATAGCAATTTAATCATCCTCTCCACAACTTCCAGCAGCACTGGAAGAGAAGAGGAGGCACCCCAGGCTAGAGCTGGAGTGTGGCACAGTGGGTGGGGGGACACTACTTAGCCACGGGCATGTTGGTCTCCTGCTTCATAAAAGCAAGTCCATGATGCTTTTACAGACTGTTTAGAAAATCAGCTTTTCATAAGGGTAGATAGTGGTGGGACAAGGGGGTATGGATTTAAGCCAGAGGAGGGAAGGTTTTCATTGGATATCAGGGGAAGTTCTTTACAGAAAGAGTGGTGAGGTGCTGGAACAGGCTGCCTAGAGAGGTGGTGGATGCCCCAACTCTGGAGGTGTTCAATGCCAGGTTGGATGGGGCCCTGTGTACTCTCTATCTAGCTCCAGGCCTGGAGGTTGGTGGTCCTGCTGGTGGCAGGGCGGTTGGCACTCGATGCTCCTTGGGGTCCCTTCTGACCCAGACCACTCAGGGATTCTGTAAAAAAGGCAAAATAATATGAAAGTCATATCTGTACATATTTTCCTCTATATATGTTTTCTGTAGCTGGGGCAGGGAAGCATTGTTGCTGAGATCAGCGTGTAGCCTCAGACGCTACAGGCGCCATTTAGGGAGCTGATGCTGCTGGTTTTCAGCCTCCTGATCACAGACACAGAAATGTGTCTCAAAAGTACTTTCTCCTGTTTCACCTCTGTGGACTGTTGAGGTTGCCCCAGTGTGGAGGCAGCAGAGACTTGGAGGATGTCATTCTGAAAAGAAGGGGGGAATTTTTTTGCGGGGGTTAGGTGGAAGAAAGGGGGAGAATATGAATATTAGTGAAAGAGCTTAACTCTCAGCTTCTCCTCTCCCTAGCTCTTTCCTGCTGCGTGTATCCTTCACTCGTTGCGTCTTGCAGGCTGTGGAAAGAGAGAGATGTTGGGGTGGATGGCAATGTGTGACCACCTGAAAAGCTGTTCCCTCAGACGCAGAAGGCCCCTGCAAGCAATGCCTTGCTGCGAGTTCCTGCTGCGTTCCTGTTGGGGAATAGTTTCTGGGAGCTTAGGAGCACGTGGCTCTCGTTCCCAGTCAGCGTCCTGCACCAGGAGCTCCTCTGCTCTGCCTGGGGACCAGATAGAAGCCTTGGCAATCCAGATCAGCACTGAGCTCTCAGAAGCGGCGACGATGCTCCAAGCTTGCCTTTTTGCCTTGTGTAATTTATGAGTGTGGCAGAGGCCGGGAGCCATGTTTGGGTGGATTAGTCCAGGGCAACTCTGAATTGCAGGGCTTGGCTGCTGACAATACCAGGGTCTGGCTGTAATGTCTGTAGCTGGAGTTTCAGCCTCTCCCAAGAACTTTGAGTCTATTTGGAGATGGAGTTTTATTTTTTCAAAGCTCAAGTTGGACCGTACCCAAAGAGCTGCCACGTATACTTGCAGCCCTGTGAGAGCCCAGCTGTTGGGCTAACAGCCTACAGCACGTTCCTGGTGGGTTTACATCCCATGGTGGACTGTGGGCAAAGCAGCCTGCACTTCAGCTGCCCTGTGAGGATGCAGAGCCCTGGGTGAGGCTGTGCCACACCGTCGAGGCACGGGGTAGCAACCGAGTGGATCACCCTGCGCCAGCCCCTCCGCTCTGCCCTTCCCTGCGGTGGGAAATATGTCCTGTGAGCATGGCAAGAGCTCGCTCTGACACCTGCTTGAAAGCAACTTGGTAGCTCCTTGTATAAGGCTGTAATGAAAATCATGCCCAAAGCAGGACTAAAATCACATGTCTCTTGTCCTTTAATTATTGAATTTATTTTCTATATTTAACATGCTTGCTTTTTGTGAGTCAACTGAATTTTTTTGTAATACTTTTTGCTCAAATATTTATCCACATTGGCGGAGGGAACATTTTAAAATGAGCCTCGCAGAGCTCACCCCAGATGCCCTAGTGTTTCTTCTGGCTTCTCCCGCTATCAAGCCAGAGCGG
The DNA here is from genome assembly GCA_013399135.1 of Heliornis fulica. NCBI lineage: Eukaryota > Metazoa > Chordata > Aves > Gruiformes > Heliornithidae > Heliornis > Heliornis fulica. The sequence goes on along the minus strand of VXBZ01000664.1, from coordinate 76,729 downwards.
TTACTTGCTTCGCATTTCCCACGTATTTTCCCTGCTCCTCCTGATACTAGTAAAATTTTAAAGCATGAAGAAGAATTTTAATTTCATTCACTGTGTTCACCAATTTTGACTTGAGAAGTTAGGGGCAGGTGGGGTTAGCCTGGTGCTGGGGATAAGCTGAAGCAAGCGTGCTGGAGCTCAGCTGTGGCACTGCTGCACGAGTCCCTGGTGACCCCTGCCTGCTGTTTGCTCCCTGCCAGGCTCTTGGAGAGCTGGAGGTAGTGCAAAGCGGGGACACGGGGCAACTGAGGCTTTTGGGGGGCTTCTCTGTGAGAAGTAGGCTTGGGCCGTATGACCTAGGATGGAGGAGGGTGGGTTGCGTTGGACATCTGGAAGACAGTTGATGGCCAAGAAAGGGTGGCTAGGAAATGCCTCCTGTCTCTTCCTGAGCAAAACTCTGGGATCATCAGGGGAAGCTTGTCAGGGGGGAAGTTCAGTCTGGATGGATGGAAGGTTATGACAGCACCTTCTAAGTGCTGAAAGCCTGTGTGGGTTCAGCAGTGTGACCGGACAGTGTGTGGGAGAAAGGTCTGTGCAGGTGTTAAATGTGAAGATGGGGCTGTGCTGGCAGCAGCAGGCTTCTCAGAGGTGGCCCTGTGCTCACTTGCCTGTGGTTCTTTGCAAAGCCTGCAGCTTTGCTGTTGGATAGAGCGTGTGACCCAGCACCTCTGCCTTTCTGAGCAGCTCTTCCATGTGTGGCTGTCACCCTTCTCCCCACAGACCAGGTTTCCCACACTGTGCCCTCAGTGCATACCCGTGGCAGCTGTAGCGGTTCAGCTTGGAGACTCTTTGCAGGGAAGGGTGTGTAAACGAGCAGGAACAACATGGCATGTGTGCATAAGTGCACCTATACAGTGATATACTTATCCTGCCACATCCCTGTAAGAAAACTAAGCTGGGGCTGGGCATGGGAATGGAGGGAGCTGTGGGCAAGGTGCTTCTTTCCACCTGGGCAGGATGGGAGTCTGCCACAGGGCCAGACGGGGGCTGAAACCCTCACCCCTTCCCTGCCACTGTGCCACTCTGGCTGGCCACAACCAGGAAATGCCAAGCCCTGGGCACAGTGCTGCTCTGAATGCCCTGTCTGCACTGTTCCCTGCTCACATCTCACCCTGCCTGATGCTGCTTGTCGGGCACAGAGCCCAGGAGCAGGTCAGGAGTTGGCAGAGAGGAGGAGGCCTTTTAAAATAACTTGTTCTCTGTAGCATCACTCAATTTTTTATTTTTTTTCTGTGCTCCTCTGAACCTCTGAACCTCCTCACCCAGCTCTAAAATGATGCTTCCCAGCATCATTTTAGAGCTGGGTGAGAGGGTGGGGTACAGCTGCAGTGTTGTGCCTGGCTGGGATTGGACCCTTGGTGTAGGGAGCTGGGCAGATGCTGCCAGTATCCATCTGGAGCGGGCAGGAGAGTGTACCTCTGCTGTGTGCCATCCTCTGAAGCATTAAGTGGTGTTAGAGACAGCTTACTGGGAACGGTAGCAAGGCACAGACCATTAGCCTTACTGAATGCAGCTATGATCGTACTTAGTGCTGCCTTCCTGTCTCTCACTGGTGAACCCTAGAGCACATCAATTAATTCAGCCTGAGACTCGAAGTGAGCAATATTGACCCTATTTTAGGAAACTGGCAGGCCAAGAGTGGAAACTCTGCCGTACAGACATTCACCAGCCAGCTGTCACAAGCCACCTGTACCTCCCAATGGCTTTCTTTTGTCTTTTAGGTCCATCTTGTCACCCTTGACATATTACTCCTTCTGCTGGGAAGAGGGGGATGCATTCAGATGCTCCTTAGTTTGGGATTAAAATTCTCTTTCCTTGCATAGGAGAAAACGCCTTGGCTCGTGTAACCAGTTATTTCTGGTGTATCTCTCCAGGCATCTGCGTTGATGTGGGCAGCAGCAGCATATGCTGCTGGCTCCAGAGGGAACGGTCCCACTGCCATCTGCGTGCAGGCTTGCCGGGGCTGCAGTGGGTGTTGCAGCTGGAGCTCTACGCTCCTGCCTTTCCCCGGGGCCATGCACAAGCTGATGGCAGGTCATCCAGCTCAGCCATGAGCCTGCAGCAGTGTATCCAGAACTTTTCTTGTCTTGTGACAGTTTCTTCTCCTTTGGGCTCCAAAAAGAGCAAAAAGACTATGAAAACACTCAGCTGGAGCTTGTTCTCTAGAAGTGCCCTAACAAGTGAAATATAAAAGCAGTCAGATGGGGCATTTTTGGAGCCATCAGGACCAGTGCTGGTTGAGCTGCTCCAGCCTGCCTGTCTACCACACAGCTGGTAGGATGTCTGCACTGACTGCTGAATTTTTGGGAAGGGTCTGTGGAACAGCACATCTGCTCCATGGTAGGTCTTCTCTGTCCACAGGGTTTCTGCTCCCCACCTGTCCTTCCACAAGGTGGTGTGGCATTTCCTTGCTCTGGGTGCATATTACAGCCTGAAGTACCCACAAGCCTTTTGTACCCTCATCTTCTCTCTGTTTGAAGGCCCTGGTGCCAAGGGCTTGGGGAGCAAAGGCAGGTAGAGGCACACCTGTGGCTGGGAGGAGATGGCTTCAGGGGGATGCAGGAGGAGTTGAGGGTGGAGAAATAAGCTAATGGATCCCCAGCATTAAGGAGAACAGCACCATCAATCAGTGGCACAACTCAACATGTTTTCAGGAACCCTCCAGCCAACAGAAGGGTTTCCTTTCATCTCCAGTTACACAGACCTATGCAGGTACAAGAGACTTCCTTCCAGCTGTGGGGAGCCTCACTGCTGCTTCCATTCCATACCTCCCCTGCTTTCCACTAGGAAGCTCAGCTGGAGACATGGTTGGTTGCTCTTCAAGAAGAGGCCCTTTCCCCTGTAGCTGGTGGTTGTTGGATACTGTTGTGGTATATCCAAACCTGTGGGCAGAAAAGCTATATTAGCCCGTTCTCAGCCATACACCCCTTTCCTCTCCTGCCTGGCTGGAGGAGGCTGTTAAAGCATCTATTTTCCTTTCATCTGGGAAGACTGGCTCCTCATTTCTTTGCTGCTACTGTTAGCAGCAAACACGACCTCATTTGTATTATCCCACATCTGATCTCACCTAATCCTTAATGCAGGATGCCACCAGCAGGGGAAGTGTGTCACTGTGGCATCAAGGAGGATCAACGGCATGCATGATCAGCAGTGGTGCAGCTGGGTGATGGAGTTGTGTAAAAGTGGGTCCAGCCTCTGCTCTCCACTCCTCAGATTGTGTGGAGTGCTTCCGCTTTTCCCCTGGCAGCTTTCTCAGAGCAGGGATCTTGGCCTTCAATAGATATTGCATGGCTTCTGGTGGGGATAACATGTTCACCCACACAAGATACTCTTCATTGAAGAGACCATTGGGGTGTTTTGGTGATGACTCTTTGAGTTGGGAAGTCGTGGGCTATCAAATAGCTTCTGATAAGATGGGTGGACAAGCACCTCCATGCCAATGAATGGAGATTGTTTGGACTTGCCACCAGACTGTGCTGTAAGAAACTTTACCATGCCAACAGCTACCAGCCCTATCCAAGCCGAGCGCTGCCAAAGCATTGACATCCAGCAGATTTAGTGTGATTTATTTCTGGCTTGGTTTGAACGATGCCTCCTCTCTTTGTGTGCTAGTGCAAAATACCATCTACAGGAATGTGTTGCTGTCTGTATTGAAGAGGATAAGTTTTGGGGGGTTGATGTGCTGGGGTACATGGCAAGGCTTGCCACCTCCAGGTGTGGGTTAGTCATGGTGTGCAAGGTCGTGGTGGAGCCAGGGGGGAGCATGCTGGGAACCATTAGCCATATTGCCTCACTGCAACAGAGGAGACAGAATCATAGAGTTGTTATGGTTGGAAAAGACCTTTAAGAGCATCAAGTTTAACATTAAACATCGTTCAGTACCAGCCAAGTGGTTTTGTGCATGACCAAACTGGAGCCCATAAAGACATGCTACATTTTGACAAGTGATGACTCCCCATTTCCTTATCACACTGAAATGTGTGTGTACATGTGAGAGAGAACCAGTGACAAATGGAGATTGTATGTTTTCCCCCAATAATAACAACAAAGCTCGGTGCCCAGTTGCTGGTTTCCACCCAGATCTCCACGTTCTCAGGCAGAATTTTGAGTTTGCTGCATCAGGTGACTTAGCAGTGCGTTTGGTTTTTATTTTTTAGTAGTTTCATTGTTTTTTTTTCAGTTTCTTGGTTGGTTTTGGTTTTGGCTTCTAGAGATATGTTGAAATATTGATCAGCTGTTGCTGTTGTGTTAGGGAAAGGGGGAGGGGAAGGCTGGTGCTGTGTCTCTGTGTCGTGATATAGTTGTGCTTTATGAACTGGGTGCCAGAGCTCTAGCGATGGGCCATCAATGGTAAGGCAGCCATCCTTCAGATTCTGGAGGGAGGCAAGACCTGTGGTGTGGCATGCAGCTATTGCAGGGGCGGTCAGAAAGCTTCTGGGTCCCTCTTTGTCTTCTGCACCTCGCATTAAGTGCAACAGCCCAGAGACCTTAGACTTGGAGACACCTATGAGGAAGCTCAAGCTTTCCTCTCCTGCCGGAGTCGGTGCCTTTGCCTTTCCTTTACTTGTGCTGCAATGCCATGGGAGGGGAGAGAGGAGACGGTGTAGATGTTGCCTCTCCCTGGTACACTCCAATGGGTTTGAAGTGCTCAGGGAGAGTTGCCCGATCCCACAGCAGGGTTGCTTTTCCTCCTCCTCTAGTAAACCTATGGCTGTTTGGAGCCATGGTGGTGTTGCTGTCATTTGCTACAAGACCAATTACAGCTTTGGGTTCATGCTCCCCCCGCTTCCCTTGTGCACCTCTCCTCTTTCCGGTAATGTGGGGAGCTGTGCTTGTGCCTTTGCGTGAGCAGAGCAGGACGGGCAGTGGGGAGTGTGTCTCCATGCTCCTGTTGGGAAGGACAGCTTCAAGGGGAGCTCTTCAAGTGGCAGAAGGAGTCTTTGCCCCCGAAGAAGATGCAATTTATTAATATTCTTTTCCACAGCACTGCCTCTTGTCTCCCTGAAGGGGTGATTTTGCAAAGTACTGCTCAGGCCTATGTGCTGCCCTCAGGCTGTTGCTGCTGCAAGGACCCAGTGTGTCCCACACCCCTGCTCCCATGCCTGGCCGCAGCTCTGCTCAGGGTTTGCTTATGCAAGCAGCAGCGCTGCTGTTGGCAGGCAGACAGACCCTGGAGGTCAGCCTGGCCAGGTCACAGCTGCTGTGCCCTGCCCCTGGTCCCCATGTCCCCAGCGAAGCCCATGGCACAGCATCTTCCTTGCGGCTCCCATAGCACCCGTGCTTTGGTTGTCAGGGACGTGCAGCCTCTCATTGCTGTACCTTGCGGCGGTGCATTTCTCACTTGCTGGGATGAGGACTGTTTTTTTTATTCCTGTTACTGAACTGCCACAGGAGAAGGTTGGGCTCACACACACACACACTGAATTATGCTGCTGTATCTCCAGTGCTGTCAGTCATGTTGCTCCCAGGCCCAGGATTGCACAGACGCTCGTGCTGCAGGTACCTGAGGATCAAAGGTTTATATCACTTCTTGCTGTCACAAATGTTTTGTATCTAATTTCTCCTTGAGGAGGGGTGGGTGGAGGATGGGCTGGCAGCCAGGTAGTACATGTGCCCCTGGAGCATTGTTGCTGTGACCTGAGCTTCACCTTGTTCAGCCTGTGTGTTGAGGACCAGCTCCGCATTACAGAAATGCTGGTGGGAGTCATTGCTAGGCCACTCTCCATCATCTTTGGTAAGTCCTGGGGAACAGGAGAGGTGCCTGAGGACTGGAGAAAAGCAGCTCTCACTCCAGTCTTACAGAAGGGCAAGAAGGAGGACCTAGGTGGCTACAGACCGGTCAGCCTCAATTCCATCCCTGGAAAGGTGATGGAATGGTTTATCCTTGGTGCTGACTCCAGGCACATCAAGGATAAGAAGGTCATTAGGAGCAGTCAACATGGTTTTACCAAGGGGAAGTCATGTTTGACTAACGTGATAGCCTTCTGTGACAACATAACCAGGTAGATAGATGATGGTATGGCAGTGGATGTGGTCTACCTTAAGTAAAGCATTTGACACCGTCTCCCACAGCATCCTGGTGGATAAACTGAGGAAGTGGGGTCTGTCTGATTGGGTAGTCAGGTGGGTTAAGACCTGGTTGAAGGGAAGAAGCCAGTAAGTTACGCTCAGTGGGATGGAGTCCAGTTGGAGGCCTATATCTACTGGAGTCCCTCAGGGGTCAGTACTGGGACCAGTACTCTTCAATATATTCATTGATGACCTGGATGAGGGAATAGAGTGCGCAGTCAGCATATTTGCTGGTGACACAAAGCAGGGAGGGGTGGCTGACACCCCAGAAGGTTGTGCTGCCATTCAACAAGGTGTAGACAGGCTGGAGAGCTGGGCAGGGAGTCATTTAATGAGATTTAACAAGGGCAAGTGTAGGGTATTGCATTTGGGGAGGAACAACCCCAGGTACCAGTTGGGGTCTGTTAAGAGAGCAGTGCAGGTGAGAGGGACTTGGGGGTCCTGGTGGACAGCAAGGTGTCTGAGTCAGCAATGTGCTCTCATGGCCAAGAAGGCCAATGGCATCCTGGAATGTATTAGAAGGGGGGTGGCTAGTAGGGCAAGAGAGGTCCTTCTTCTCCCCCTCTACTCTGCCCTTGTGAGACTGTACCTGAAACATCGTGTCCAGTTCTGGGCCCCCCAGTTCAGGAAGGACATAGAACTTCTGGACAAAGAGTCCAGCACAGGACCACCAGGATGATGAAGGGAGTGGAACACCTTCCTTATGAGGACAAACAGGCTGAGGGAGCTGGAAATAGCTTGAAGAAGAGGAGACTGAGCGGTGACCTCATTGGCTGAAGCTTTTCCAGGGCTGAAGATCCATCATGGGAACAGGGAGTTTTGACTGATGGCATTTCTTGTCCTTGAGGAGCGTCTTCCTTGAAAGAGGTTGTGTCTTGGTGCCCGCTTAGTAAAGCTGTGCTCCTCAAAAGCAGTTAGCTGGCAGAGGGAAGGGGACAGGCAAGCTTGTGGCTTTCTGGAGACAACTAAACCCGTGCGTACAGCCACGGGTTTATGTGCATTTATTTTGTGCAATTATTTTATTTTTCTTGAATATCTACTTTTCTTAGATCTGGTCTTTTTTCCTCCTTTTGGAATAAACCAAGGTAAAATAGAGGCTGAGCTTTGCCTCCCTCAGAGGCACTTTTCCCCGCATGTTAATATGCGGCTGTTATCCATCACCCCTCGTTGCTGCGCAGTTTGGAAGGACGGCTGCTCAGGGAAGGATAGCAGCATTAGTTTCTAAAGCTGTGTAAAGATCACCATGGAAGCAATTACCAGATGGATTACCCTTGGCTTTGCTACTGTGAAAAGGCCATGTCAGGTCGAGGCTGCCGAGTGTATTAACAGCACCATCCCTTCCTTGCTCAGGAGTTGTGGTTCGGATTAGCCGCCTGCTTTTTGACGGCCCGGGTTCAGTTCAGAGCAGGACTCCTGCTGCTGGCTCTTTCACCCTTCGATCCTGTCTCCCCTGTCCCCTCACTGCACCTCATCCTGGGCTGTCCTCTAGCATGTGGGACCCGCAGTTCCATGGTCAAGGAAGAGACTTCTCTGACCTGAGGTGCTCAGGCTCTGTGGTTGAGCAGGAGATTTGGCTTTTCCACAGAAGGACGAGCAGAGCTCAGTTGGAGACCGAGTGCAGCTACGGGCTCCTAAGCATTAAATCATCTGCTCTCCTGCTGAAGCGTGTGAGGGATGGTTTGACTTTCATGGCTGGGAAGCAGCTCATGTCCGTCCTGAAGAGGCATGGAAAGAAAACAAAACACCGTCTGTCCACACAGGAGCTCACTTTCACCACTCTGTATTTACCTGCTGTGGGTTTGGGCTCTTTGCAAATGCATTTGAACTGTGATAGTCCTGGGAGTGAGCTGAACCTGGCTGGTGTGGGGCATGTGGGGTGCTGCCTTGCCTTCTTTCCCAATTAGTGCCCTGTGTAATTGCCACTGACCTTCAGGGCAGCAGCTCTCGGGCTCACTCGTGCTGTGCTGAGCTTTGCTTAGTGACACTGAGCATTGGCAGCCGGCCATGGAGGGATTGCCCTTGCTGCAGAGATGCTCTCTGCCATCTCCCAGTGAGCCTGGAGAGTGGTGTGGAAGGGACCCCTCTGGCAGGGGGCAAAGGTGTTCAGGGGACCTGGCGTCAGCAAAAGATGCAGAGGGCCCAGGGGAGTTATGAGTCTCCTACCACTGATGGGACCATTGGTGGGGACACCAGTGGGGAAACGTTGCCACCAACCTGCTGCCATACTAGTGTTTTTCCACCTTTTTTGTATTTTTTTTAACCTGAAATCTTAAAGAAAATATACTCTCAGTGGAAGCAGAGATTCCAAAACCTGTTTGGTCTTGTTTGCTGTCCAGAATTGCTGTTTTGCAGACCCATTAGAAGAGTTCATAGGCACCAACAGGCCTGGGCTGACCTCGCTTGTCCTTTCTTGGGGGGCTGTGGGCGAGTCCAGGCCTTTTTTTAATGAAGACTTGGCAAGACCAGTGCATCCCTGAGCACAAGCCCTTGAGTGTGATCTGATGACGCAAGCAGTCCCACAGCATCTCAGGGGAGTGGTGGGCAGTGGGAGGAGATGACCAAAAACCCTCGCCATCCTCCTGCTTGGCTTCTGGCACAGACAGAGCTGGGTCTTCTCTTTTCTTCAGTCAGCAGCTTGGTTTGTGCTGACCTCCTAAATATTCAGCTCATTATACAGTGTAACATATAAATAAAACAGAAGCAGGCAGCAATATTCTCCAGGAGGATATAATCGGCTTCTTTTCCTTTTTAATTATACAGGATTTGTCTTCATGTGTCAGGCTGTCCTATGGGCTGATTTATTATTTTAAAGAATTAAAGTCTCTGTTCCTTATGCACTGAGGCACTTTTGCACGGCTGCATGTGTGCACCTGATTTTGGGGGGTCCAAGAAGGAAAAGCACCTTTCTGAGTGGGAACTCAGGGAATTTTACATCTGGATGTTGTTTCTAGAGGACAGTGACCTGGATTCTGCACCATTCCTCTGTCATCACAGGGAGGCAGGAGGTTCCTTACTACGTTGGAGATGATGGGGTTTCCCTGGGGTCTGGCTGGGATGTGTGATGCTGGCCGGCAGCGTGTGTTGCCTCGTCCCCCACAGAGGCCTGATGCTCCAGCCAGTGGATGGGAGCATCATCTGGGCATGAAGCTCAGGCCCAGCCTGCCTGTGACTTGTGGGGGTTCATATTCCAGGGCACCACTGCTGGCACAGCGAGTGCTTGCTGATAAGAGCAGCGTGAACTCGGAGCCAACTTGCTTTCTCCTAAGGGAAGTCCTGGAAACAAAATTTGGCGTTTCATCAAAGCAGTGAATCTGTCGTCTTTCTCTCCTTGCAACTCGGTGTCCCCGGCTACTGATTTACAAATGAATTCCCTATTTTGGTGGCTGCCCTGGCCATCTGTTTTGGAAAGAAGGCTTTGGTGCCCTTGCTGGAAAAAGCATCAGTAATTCTCCCACAGTTTTTCATACCATTTAGTTTGGCTGGATACTTTAGAAGGTTTAAACCTCTGGAGGATTTTTTTGAATGCTGTGTATCATTTACTGCAGATATGGTCAAGAAACTACAAAAAGAGCTGGTTCTAGCTGTGATTGACGTAACAATGGCCCAGCTGCCCTAGCCTTGGGGTAGCTCTTCGCACCGAATCAGTGGCCAAGAGCCTGTGTTGATGCGGGTGGAGAGAGGGGACAATCAGAGGAAGACACTGAAGAGTGTTTTATCCAGTCAGTAGCTGAAGCTCTAGTTCTTGAAGGTCAAGCCTTCTTCCATGGCCAGTTTCGAGCCTTTTCAGCCCCATTGCAGTGGTTTAATTGTGTAAATGTGTGTGTGTAATGCAGCGATGGTCCAGAGTGAGTGTTAGGTGTGCGGTGGTTCAGAGAGAGATGGGTAAAGGAAATGGGGCAGTAGGCAGGGAGGGCAGCAAAGGTGGTAACAGTGTGGTCTTGGCCTCAGGGCGAAGTAACAAAGTGGGACACTTGTCTGCAGGTCCTCAGGGACTAGTGTTCCCTGCTGAGCTAGTGGAGGAGGTGGTGATGCTCTGTCTGTTGAAGAAAGAGCAGCATGCCTGTGGATGTGCACAAGCAGGGAGAGGTCAGTGGCAGCAAGAAGCTGAATGGTGAATTTTCAGAGTTTCTCCAGGGACTCCAGCTGCAGGACAGGCTTTGCTGGAGAAGGGCTTGGCTTTAATTAGGTATCTATATTAATACTTGATTGAAATTTAATTTTTTGTTTGTTCTTCCCCCATCAAGCAAGGCCAGAGCAGACTCAGTTTGCAAGTCACCCATGTGAGTCAGTAGATCACCTCCAAGCAGTGGGAGATGCTGGTCTTTGTGAGGCAGGGCGGGATCCTGGCAGACATGGGTCTGCTGTGCACCCATGCATGGTCCCAGAGAAGCTGCCACCAAGGTGCACCTGCACCAGGTTGTGCCCAGGTAGCAATGCAAGAAGAAGAAGAGCTTCACAGCCCTCAAATAAAGGAACTGGAACTAAAATCCCCTTGGGGCAGAAGACTAATTAAGGGCCAATGATAGCCAGGGCCCAGAGCTATATCCCTTTCAGATGCATGGCTGGTGTCAGCACAAAGCTGGAGAGGGTGTCACCGAGCCAATGAAGCACTTACAAAAGTACTTCCAGCACTTAAACAGGGATCTCTGTGGACTGCTTCAAATGCCTGGAGTTGCTTAAGTTTGTATTTAAGTGTTTGATTGGCTATGGGGCTGTGCAGTTCGGGGCAGGAGGGTGAGAGAAAGGAGGTGTGGGATGTAACCCTTCCAGAGTCTGTGATGGTTTGCTGCTGTGTGGTACCTGTAGCAGCAGCAGATGTGCTGCAGGATGCTCCTTCCTGATCTCCAGAAACCAATAGTCTGGTTTTGGCACTGCCACACACTCTTTGGACATGTTGGAGAGCATGGCAATGATGCTCCCTGTCCCACTTGTATCTTGGGGAGGAGGTCATCAGGATGTGTGGTACCTCATGCATGGGGCTAAGCATGGTGGGCTTTGGCATTGGAAAAACTGCACCAAAACTTGTCATCTTGACAAGGATCTCGTACCTTGATGCTTCATGTGGCCTGTTTGGGAAGATGATGGAGGTGGTGTGATGCTGCACTTCTTTCTTCTCTGGGCTGTTGTCCCTCACAGTGAATGTGCTGTCACTGGGGGACAAGGAGGGATGAACCCTGCCCTGTTTAAAGTATTATAATCCTTTCAGATGGCATTAGTGCCTGGGCCGTAACAGCTCTATAATTGAACCTTCTGCTTGCAAGGGCCCAGTGCTTCATCAAGATGTTTAAATCTCATTTGGTTAATGCCTGGTTCCAATTCCTGCTGAAAGATTGCCCTCGGCCTCCAGTGCCCCCAGGCTGGGCCGAGCACACAGGCACGCTCCAGCCATCTGCAGCCTGTGGCCGAGCGAACCCAGGCAGTGACAGTGACATGCCAAAGGACGTTTGAGTTTCTAGAGCTTCTATTTTTTTATTTCCTCTTCCTCTTCTTCATTTAATGCTTGAGCCCCAGGGAAAGCAAGACAGAGGGTCAGCAGCAACCACTCGGGCAGGGATTGTATAGGGGTGAGATTTTTTTTGGAGAAAGCTGAGTGTGAGGACAGCCAAGAGGCCACAGAGGCACATTTGACTGCTGCCAGACTACCTTGGGGTCATCAGTGCCCCTGCAGAGGCAAGACGCTGTTGCTTAGCCAAAGATTGGGGCTCCCTGGCAAATGTGGGCAGCTCTGCCCACCACTGGGCTGATGTGGGTCTGCTGCCTCCCGAGGGGATGTGCACATTGACAGTCCCATTCGCCTCAATCTAATGGCAGCATCCTGCAGCCCCAAAAGGAAAATGCCTTTTATTTTAGCAAAAGCTCAAGTACTCTATTTTAAAACAGTGTTGCCAAAGAAGAAAGTGAATCAGAGTCTGCCCTTGGATTGTGCTGCCCTCTCCTTTTTTTCCTGGGCAGCTGGGTGCTGGCCTTGGGGACCAGTGTCACCTGCTGGTCTTTGGCCACCTCTGGCTTCTTAAGGGCCAGGCTTGTCACCTGAAATGCCCTTTTGCCACAGCCAAGGTGCTGCCGCAACACTCTATCTCTCTGCCTGGCATCCCACCTGTTCTGGCACCCGGTGCCAGTGAGAAGAGCTAGGGGTTGCCTGTGGGTGCAGGCCACCCTGGGGGGCCACTGCCGTCTCACAGGAGCAGACAGCTGGGTTGCTTGTCCCTCCTTCCCGCTCCAGTGATCCCTGCTGGACTGTAATCGCACAGTTATTATGCCATTAAAATGTCATATTCACAGAAATCCACATCAACAAGGCGTTAGCAGTTGCCTCAAAATTGTAGTTTTACTGCTAATGACCCACTCTCCCCTGAAGCACCACTCCCTTTTTTTTAATTTTTTTTTAAAAATACTAATTTTCCCCTTTTCTTTGTTTCTGAGCTGCGATTTAGGAGGCAGATGAGGAATCACATCTTTGCACCCAGAGACTTTTGATCTTTAATGTACAGTTGTGGTGAAAAGCTGCCTCTGTGTTTGCACTGGGGCTTTGAAGCTTGCTCTTTGCCAGCAAGACAGCAGGTGGTTTTGGGGAGTGGTGGGGTGCGTTTAGTGAGCGTTTTTGGGGGTGTGCCTTCAGTAAGCTGGCAAAGGAGAAGGCTCTTGGTGAGCCCTGCACTCAACTGTCTGCTGGTGTCAGATGGGAGCGTCTCTCTGTAATGAGTTTTGTCTGTGTCTCTTTGCATGGGGCTTCCCTCTTCTTAACCCCTCTGGGTATCTCCATCTCTTATAAGCATTGACTGTGTTTCCTATAATTAATACCAGCTATTAAACTGCAGTGTTGAAAGTGAAATTACCTAATTCCAAGGGAAAAAAAAAAGAAAATTTATTACTAGTACATGAGAGAAAATTAATATGAAACTTAGAGAGAGTAACCCTGCAGAAGATAAATAGAAAGGCAAGTGGAGTATTGACTTGATCCTTTTCTAGTGCAGGGTAATTTGACTTCTAATGTGAGTTATATCACAATAAATTAAATTTAGATTTCTGCACATCAGTTAAATAACTCCCAAGACAGAATTCTGATGTGAGGAAGAGGTGATAATGCATGGTGGAGATATTATAATGAAGACCTTATCCAGTAACCTGTAACTGATGTGCTGTCCCTGGGTGAGTGAAGGGGGTTTCTGCTCCTGTCTTAACTTGTTTTCCCCATCCCTGACCAGGTGCTGAGAAACAGGCAAGGCCTTACATGCAGGTTAGGAGGTCTTCTGCCTCACACTGCTTGTGTAGCTGGGAGGTTTTCATCTGAGAATGCTGCTTTGCTTTCCCTTGCTGCTTTTCACAGGTATTGTTTTGCAGAGGTCAGTGTGTCCAAGCATCCTGCTACAATGCAAGTTAGTCTTGCACAAGAACTGGATGGAAAGCTGGAGAATGCCCAGAAGGTTTGGATGGGAGATGTGGGCCAAAAGCAAATGACCAAACCTGGCATCTACTTCTGGCTGAGAAAGTTTAACTCAATTCCTGGGCTTCTTTTCTGGCCAAATAGTGGTGAAAATTACTCTTAAATCTCTATTTGCCATCTACTTGCTCTTGATTGCAGTTGTGTATTTAGGTACCCAGTATTTAGGAACCATCCTGCTGATTGCTTTCCTCAACCCAAAAAAGAGAGCCTGGGTGAGTCCAGGTGAAATGATGTCTTTCAGGTTGAGATTCCTGGGGATATTAGTTATTCACTGTGTTGTGAACCAAAGATAAAACCCTTGGATGCAAGGTGTGCCCAGGGCAGGATAAGAAGCAAATACTATAGAGTAAGGCATTGGTATCCATTTACTGCAGGACAGTAGAGGTGGATGGATGGGGAAATGCCCTCCCAACCTGAGTCAGGACTCTCCTGTGAGCCAACCCCGCATTGGCCTGGCTAGAGCCCCACTGCGCTCACAGCACATGCAGAAGCTCCAGGTTTCCTGGAGGCAGAGCTGCAGGCAGGAAGCCACCAGCCCTCCTGCTCAAGCCATCAGATGATTGCCCAGCTGTACCCCTCTAGCTGATCCCAGATTCACAGAATTGTTCGAGTTGGAAGGGACTCCAGAGATGGAGTCCAAGCCCCCTGCCAGAGCAGGTTCCCTAGAGCAGGTTGCACAGGTCAGCTTCCAGACAGGTCTTCAATATCTCCAGAGAAGGAGATTCCATAGCCCCCCTGGAAAGCCTGTTCCAGTGCTCTGTCACCCTCACCATGAAGAAGTTCTTTTGCGTATTCTGATCCTATGCTACTGGGTTTAACTGACATTAAAAATACCTATAAAAATTTATATATCAATTTATTTACATCAAACAGCCTTAGGTGCTATGTGTCTGCTTTTAAAAGCCATTTCTCTTCTTATTAAGTTTGGTAAAACCAACTTTTACTTTTCTTCACGGCGTTAAAATTTAGGGACTGCAACTGCATGGTGGTTGTTTTAATGGCACCAGGCCCCCCTGGGGTCATCATGAAATCGCACAAACATCAGGCTGTCAGCGGCTCCACGGTGCAATTGGCTCACTTTTCCCCGATCTTTTACTGTGGTGGTAAATCACATTTTGCAAGATGCCTTAGAAAAAACATAAACAATATTTATTACTCTGTGTACATCGGCCCTCCCAAAGGCCCACAGGCAGGTTACGTACATCCTCTTTGTAAACCTCCTTCAGTGACCTTACTGGTTTCATAAGTTTCTCCCAGCCTTGAATAACCTTCTCCTGGTCCTGGATAACTTTCTACTAGTATGACTGGTGGTTCAGGGGAGCCTTCTGATCATCTCTGCAGTGGGGTAGGTGCTGGTGCAGTGCCCAAGAAGACCATGAGGTCACACCAGGGCAGGATGAATATGACCGTCTATCTGGAAACCCCCACAGCCCTGTCTGTGGTCTGTCAGCTTTTTGGGGGTGTACCTGTCACTGTGACTTGGAGTCATGGGGCATCAGGTGGCTGGAGGTGCCCAGCTTAGTCCTGCAGTGGTTCACACGCAGGCTCCGCTGCTCTCTCCTCCCCTTCCTGCACTGAGAGAAAACATGCTGCCAGATGTTAGTAAAATCAATTATGGGATAAAAATCGCCCATTTCAAAAGCTTCATTTTGTGCTATTAGCAGGCAAAATTGGCTTTGAGATGGTGTGAGCTGAGGAGGGGAAAAAAAAAAAAAGATCAATTGTTGGATAAGATCACAATTTTCTTTGGGGCTGAGATGTCTGTAAATGTTTGCATCTCTGCATGTTACATGTAGGCTGAGATCAAAGAGGTTGAGCTGCTGTAACGATGAGATCTTATCGGCGCTGCATTGTGCTTCCTGTCTCCAGCACCGCACCGCGGAGGGATGATTAAACCCCCAGCATCACCGTGCTGCTGAGGGATGATTAAACCCTCTGACATCAAGCCCCCCGACAGCACCATGCTGCTGCAGGATGATTAAACCCCCCGACAGCACCGCGCTCTTGGGGGAGACTTAAACCCTCCTACGGCACCAAGACAGCAAAGGATATTTAAACCCCCCTCATGGCTGTTGGGTAACTCCGAAGTGCAGTTCCTACATCCTTTTGGAGTTGGGAGATGCATGGGCATGTGCCCACTCTTCACCTGAAACAGGGCTGAAGTCCTTGGTGGGAGACTTGTCGTGGCAAAGGTGGATGAAAACCAGGCTGGGACAGCCCCTTTCTTCCAGGGTCTGGTTGCTGGAGGCCAGGGTATGATTGTGATAATACAGGGTTGTACTTGATGAAACTGATCCTGCCTGATGGCCCTTTCATGCCTGGAGGGTTACAGGGGCGAGGGGACATGCAGTGTAAATTACATTTGTTTTTTGGCTAGAGAGAAATTAAAACCCTAATAAGACATTTGCATTTTTGTATTTCTGAAGACTATGTAGTTTGAGAGGAGGATCCACCAGAGATATGAATTTGGTTTCAAATCGGTCATTTTAAATTCAAATTGCCAGGCTCTCTTTTGACATGCTGTTTCAAGACCTAGGGAAAAAAAACCCAAAATCTGAAGACCTAATGAGGGTCCTTGTTAGCCTGCTCTTGTGATGTTTGCTCATGCTGTGGGGCGAGCTGACCTCCAGAAGGGCTCAGGAGGACCTCCAGAGTGAGGTCAAGTGTCTTCTGGTCTCCTCCTCTCTCTAACGGGGCTGACTTTGTGCGCACAGGGCTCGGACGTGGACTGGGACGACCTTTGGGATCAGTTTGAAGAGCGGAGGTACCTCAGCACCCGGAGGTGGAAGGGCGGCGAGGACCCGTACCGGCTCCATGCCTTTAACCAGCGAGAGAGCGAGAGGATCCCCAGTGACCGTGCTGTCCGTGACACCCGCCATCACAGGTTCTGCCTCCCCCTCAGTTTCTCCTGGTCTTCCTCAAGAAATTTTGTTACATGGGTGGATAGTCCAGTTCCTCTTCAAGGCTGTGGTTTTGGGATGCTTGGTGGTTCTGGGTTCTTCAACCACGCCAAGTGGGTGCACTTGGGATTGGTTCTGCCTGGGTTGTAGTTTTAGGATTGAATCTTCCACTTTACTTGATTTCTTGGTATGTCTGGCAGTCCTAAACCTATTAATTAAAACCTGTCTAAATTATTCCAGAACCAGAGGGAAAGAAAGGAAAAGCCTTTTTTTCCCTTCAGAAAAGTAATGGGTATGCAGGAGCACGTCTACGCGATGGGTAATAAAGTAACTGTTGAGCACGTACTTTGCTGTGCAGAGAAAGTAGTTTATATGGGGAGTAAGGGACTATGGCTGAGGGAGGTGGAGAGGAAGGTAGGATCTTGTGGGGTTAGTGTTACTAGTAGCTCCAGCACCATTGGAGTCAAAAGTACCCTTTGGCTCCCGAAGGACCTCTTGAGAGAGGCGGGGAGGGTTGCGATGAGGGTTGCCTTGTGTGACCCACGCTCCCTTGCTGCCATCAGGGTGGGAAGGACAGGGTGGGAGTTCTGGTGCACCCTTGCTTGCTGTGAGCGCAGCAGTGGCCTCCCACCGGTCGCCTCTCTGACCTCATCAGGGAAGAGCTGCCCTTTGTGGCTGCAGGTTGTTGGCATAAGTGGTTAGTTGTAGGAAATACCCCTGATGCAGTTTTCCAGCTTGTTCTTTGAGGGCACAGACTGCTTAGCTGCTGCCAACAGTCCTCAGCTCACAGCCAGTGCAAGCCCTTCACAAAGAGCAACACCTGGTATGATGTCCCAGCCCAGGGGCAGCAGTCATCCTCTCCTGCCTTCTCTTGGGAGCCCTGGTACCCAGCCTGCACTTTGCTCCCAGATCAGAGCGACTCAGCTCCCAGCATCTGGCCCAACCTTGAATTTCCCCTGTGCCACCCCCAGTGAAGCACTTAGACTGCAATGCTGGAACTGCTGGTTCTCCAGCCCTAGAGCAAGCAAGGATGGGGATTTACTTATGTGGGGCTTTTAGCTCCTTTTTGTAGTAAGAACCAGATTTCTCTGGAGAGGAGCTGTCAGACCTGATGGAAGCCTGTTATAGGTGAGCAGAGAGCAAGTGTGTGCTGTTCCTGGAGAGAATTAATGCCAGGGATATTAAGCATCTGCCCTATTAAAAGGAAAGACTGACTTGGCTGCCCCCTTGCTGTACCCCCGCTGTGTGGTGGCAGCCACCTTGTCCCCAGGCAGGTGGATGAGGCTGCAAGTGCTCCTGCCAAAGAGAAGTTCTCATTAAGGAGGAAGCGAGGGCACAACATGTGGGAGGGGCTGGGGCTAATTGCATTTGCTTCCCATTTCCTTAACCCAATAATTGGACTCTGATGTATTGAATATGTCTGAACGGTGCTGCGATCATGCACCATTAGCCAAGCATTAGAGTGCCCACAGAGGAAATGGGGCTGCTGGGAGATCTGAGGGAGCCAGGCGCTGATGGGGTATGGAAGAAGTGTTTGAGCATGGTGGTCATCAGGGAGAGAAAGGTGCAGATTTTGCACAGCTCTCTCTGGAAAGAAATCCTTGCTTGGGGTGCAGGTGTCTGAGGAGCTGCAGGGGATGCTCTTGTATTACTGTGCACCTTGGGAGCAGGTCCTAAATTGCATGCTGGAGCTGGAAAGTATGTTCCCTGCTCCAGGAACACGGCCTGTTCCTGGAGCAGGGAGAAACTGCTGGTGGCGCAAGAAGAGCATGGAAAGAAACCCAACACGAGGTTGACTAGTAGAGGTCCCTCCTGTGAAGGGAAGAGCAGAGTACTGTAAACCAGGCTAGTATGAGAGATAGGAAACCCCCCAGGCTTATGTTGTGTGATCTGCTGGAGGCTGTGCTTAGAGAGATGTGTAGTTTCAGTGGGAAATCTGGCTTAGTCTGCTCAGTGTGATCCAGACTGGAAGTGCTCAAGCTTTCCTGTATGAGAGCAAAGCTAAAGGGCTGGACTGTCGGGGTCCTTCAGTTGCATGTGAGCCGAGAATGACCAGACACATCGATATGATGCAGAATCATTCCACTTTATTAGCAAACTCTGTGACATTATATAGGAAAACCATTTCCGTACACCCACCACACACGCATCACAAGCTAAGCTGATTGGCTACCTTATCTTCTATAGCTACACCCCTATTCAGGCAGGTATCCTCCTTTCTTGGAACTTCCCCAACTTAGTTGCCACATCAGCAACTTCCCTCGTTCACTGACCTTGGTTACTGCTGCCTGACTGCCCACACCAAGTATATCTCAGACAAAGCTGCTCGGGCCCCAACACTGGACCCTGATTCGGTTCTAGCTGACCTTGGGGGGAAAGTACATCCTAGCATGGCTGCCACACCAGGAGCTGTGCTGAGGGGCTCCTCCATACTAAGGGTCTCCTGCCCAGCTCACATGAGGGGTTAAGAGTGTTTGGAGTGGGTCTCACCCACCTTTTCAGCTCATTCCCATGGACGAGCAGGTTTTCCTTGAGCCTCTCAGCCAGATGTTGTTGCGTGAAGCCGCTAGCTCTGCTCTCCAATCGAGTTTTTGATGTGTTTGCTCTCTGTTTCTTTATGGCACATGGCAGCACCAAGATTCACAGACTTGCAGACCATGGTAATGCCTAGAGACTGGCACCTTTTAGTTCTGATCCTAGTGCCCTGGACATGGGAGTGATACTTCTTGCAGCCTCTTTGTTGGGTGTTTTTCAACAGGATGGTTGCAGATTTCCTGGAGTTTTCTTTGCTAATCCAGCAAAGCATCTGGACTTGCCAACAATAGTGGAGTATACAAAATCTGGCAAGGGCTGAGCAGCGTGCTCCTTGCCAGAAGGTCATGGGAATGGCAAATACTTCTGGTGGGATGACAACTGACAGCCAGTTGCTTAGTAATGTTTGCTAGATTAATTTTGTTTTCAAATTGCAACCAGTGGAATGGTTTCAGATGGAGAAGAATCACAGTGCTCTGAGGAATTTCAGCTGGAGAAACCACTGTGACTCCCCTTGCCTGTCTCCAGCCAGCACACAGCTGTGAGCTCATGGGAGACTTCAGCCAGGGAAATGTGTCATGGCTTCTGCAGACTACATCATGTCCCTTGCTCTGGGAGAGCTTAATTGGAGCACTAATCCTGCTGACCTTCCTGCATTTCGGTGCCATTAACTGTATTCCTGGTTGCACATTGACTACGTCCTTCAACCACAGAAAGGGATGCCTTTCTCCAGGAGAGGACCGATGGTGATATATTGTGTCCACTCTTAAGAATCAAGGTTAAAAAATCCCCATGACCACATCAGCAAGGTGGACACAGATCTGCGTGGAACATTCATGTCATGCATAGCCAGCTCATGCTGCTGGAGCATGTGACTAGTTCCCCTCTGCCACAGTAGCCACATGCCACTGGGATTGTCTCATCACAGCATCTCACCTTCCACAACTCCCACTGGCAAACCGCAGGACTGAAGTGGCAGCAAGTGAGTCAGTTCCAGGCACGTGTGCGTGCCGAGAGGAGCTGAGGTGTCCAGTATTGCTTAGTGGCTCGGGAAACCAACAGGGAGGATGCGTTGCCCCCAGCCAGAAGATTTCATCGTGATGGCTCCTGGGCTTTATCCATCTGCAGCAGACAGCTTCTGGGGAGGCTGGTGTTTGCCGCGTGGTGCCTCCATATGCTGCCAGGCTGACCTCCGCCTCTCCAGCGCTCCACTAGGTTTAACAGCTATGCAGATGATGTTGTGGCTGCCAGGCTAGGCTAGGGCCACGAGTTGTGACCAGCACTGACTTGAGCTGGGCTTTGTGCTCACTGGTGGTGATGAATCAGAGAGCTGAAATCGGGGGTGAGGAGAGCAGATGAGAAGGTAGTGGCTGGAGGAGAAGAGCCTCCAGCAGACTTATCTAGCTGTTGCAAGTCACATCTGCCAGCCTCAGGAATCCCCCACTGTCTGTTTTCCTCTATCTGTCTCTCTCACTTTTTCCTCCACAGTGCTGAATTTAGTAGTGCTTTCTTGAGAGCTGGTAGAGCAAGGAGGAGAGGGATGGAGCCCTCTCAAATCCTGGCACAAGGCAATAATCATCTGAGTTTTTGAAGCTCCCTTCCTCTCTGAATCTCAAGTGCTTTGCAAAAGGCCCTACCGACCCAGCTAAGCTTGAATTTTACAGCTGCGTGAGGGGGGTGTGTGTATGTGCATCTCTGAGGGAGAGAAAGCAGCTGCTAACTTCAAGTTGAGATTGAAATGCAGGGCTGGCAGGGATGCTGGCAGATATGAGTATCAGATGTTGGTGCATCATCTGCTGGAGATGAGAGCATCCTGGCAGTCCGGCCTCCTGGTTGTGCCAACTTGTGCCCCCTAGAAAAGCTCTGCCCTTCTTGTCTGTCTTGTCCCCTTTCAGGGAAGGACATACACTTTAAGACTTCCTCTGGGCTTCCTCACTCAAACCTCAGTGCTGGGACAGCTGGGGAGTGTCCCTTGGGTGGAAGAGCTGCCCAGGGCTGGTGGCTCTGCTCGTAGGGACTGTTCATAGAGGAGCAAGAAGACTTGATGCCCATGATGTTCCACTGGGGTGCGAAGTTGCTGTCTTGAGTTCTCAAAGTCCAGAAAAGCCAGGATTTCAGCCTTGTAGCACCCACTGTTTGCAGCGTGCATCTTAAGGGTATGGAGGCTCATTGTTCAGCATGGTTGGAGCAGCTAAATTTAGCTGGGATAGGTGAAAATATCTGATTGTGCTGTGTCTAGGGATCATCCTGAGGAACACACTGTCCTGAGTGTGGTCCTACCTCCGTATACACAGGCACATTGGGCCGCTGAGCGTTGTGCATCTCTGCCGCTGCACTCCTGCCACGTGTCTCTGCGTCCTGTGTGAACGCATTTGGTGCACAGCACATGAAAGTATGTGTAGATGTCCATGTGCAGATTGCATGAGGGCAGCTGTATCGCTTGCGGGTTTTGAAGTGGCTCCTCTTTTGGCTGAGCAGATCACTGCGTCTCAATCATTCACTTGTGGCAAGCAGTCAAGTGTGCTGACAGTATTGTAATATCTTCTTGGAAGTGAAGAGTCGAAGAGGAGAAAAGCAGATTTTGACAGCATTGCCTTGGCTGTTTATGAACCCTTTGGACTTCTCACATTGACTTGTCTTCCTTCAACTTTGTTGCCCCCTAAACCAAAACCACTTTGAGATGAATCAAGGTGAACACTGGGTCTCCAGCAGCTAAAAATACAGTTTTTACCGCACACCAGAATTTAGGTATCTTCTCTTTCTTGCCTGGTTTCTTCAGAGTCCCCAAAGGAGGAATTTAATATCTGAAGAAGGATGTGTGCGGCAAAACCCATCTTACTTCATGGTCAGGGTAGAGATGGGGCTCTCCTTGACAGTACCTGAACATAGACCTGCAGAAGCAGGAAGGTGCCTGCTGGTGGCCAACCCCCCTTTGAATCCAAGGGAAGGTTTGCCAGGACGTTACCTGCGTGGACCTTGAACAATCACGAGTGGACCTGAACCTTTCCTGGTGTGCCGTTGCGTTTCCCTCTGCTGACTGCACATGTTTCTCACTGCAGCCCCTGGACTGTCGCTGAGCTAATCCAGTTTCCTGTGTAACACAGACTAAGCCCCGAGGGAGTCTGTTATTTTTAAAATTTGCTTATTCAGGCAGTGTCCTGTGAGTTGCTGACTCTGGTTGTGCTGTGTTGTAAACCAGGGCAAGATGTGGTGCGGGTATGGGGGTGTGTGCAGGTAGCCTCCCTGTGCCCGATGCTGCTGGGTGCATCTGCTCAAGGCAAAGGAGTGGTGGGACAGCAGGGAGTCCAGTGAGGAGGATGGGGGAGAAGAAGAGCTCAAACACTGCCACATCCCCAGACTCGGGCATTGCTGCAAGCTGGAGGAGTGGTCCTTGTGCTACCACACCTGTGTACTGCTGGCTTGGCTCTGTCCTGCACCCTCTTGTGTGGGCTGGGGGCCCTTGTGTGGGTGCTCTCCTGTCAGAAGTACATGGTGTCTTGGGGATGGCAGGCTATCAGCACCTTGTGTGGCTGAGGGTGGTGGTATGCAGGGGGGACAGGCCTGGTTGCTTCTTGCTTTTGGGGTTTGTTATTATCTGCTGTGGGATTGCCAGCAATATCCTGAAGAGGTTTTCTGTCCTGTGACTGGTTATTCGAGCTGTTGCACTCTTCTCTGAGCAAAGCCAGGCATTCGTGATTGCATTGCAAGAAGAGATTTATCATGTTTGGGCAAAGTACTGTGTACATGAGGGCTGACCCTGGTCCTCCTGTCTGCAGAGCATATTCTGGGGCTGAATTAGCTGGGTGAGAAATCTGGCATCACCCTGCCTTTTATCTTGGTCTCCATCTTATTTCTAATGACAGGCAAGAGCACAGCATGACCCTTCCTGCAAGCAGTTACATGAATGGTGGGGAACACATTTGAGGCAAAAGTGTCTCTGTTAGGAAACGGCACGATTGCTTTTCTCTCTTGGACACCAAACCCCAAGAGGTTGGTGCATGGAAAAACAGTGTTTTTCCATCACTTCCTTAGGCTGTGATCTCTGGGGATGAAGTTAGCACAACAGTCCATCAAGCAAGACGGGTGTGTGTATGTGTCTTGGGAATAAACTGGAACTGCCTGAAGTGGCCAAGGTTTTGGTTTTGCCATCAGTAAGAGTCAAAAATCCCACTCTGACTCAGAAACAAAATTCCCACAGTCTCCTCTCTATGACATTGTTTGAAAGTGGAGAAGAATACTCGTTGGACCATTTTTGTGCATCAGAAAACCAGTATTTCATGTTCTGCTTCTGCTGGAGTTGGCGTCTTGTGTAGCTGTGGGAACACCTGGTAGGGCGTTGGTGAGACACCTCTTTCTGATAGAGGCTCTTGCTGCTTCTGGAGAGCTCATGCAAGAAGTCTGACAAGTCTCTCTGGAGGCTCTTGGCTGCAAACTAGGCTTCAAATGCCCAGTCTTAGGAAATGGCTGGTATATGTCCAAGTCCCCATCCTAGGAATGGCTGTGGCCATTTCAGTGTATGGCAACATGAGTTATGTTGGCTGTCTGATAGTCTGTAGGGCAGCTTGCCAGGAGGTGGAGGAGCAAGCCAGCTTCTGAGACAAGCTGGTGGCTTTCAGGTGACAAAGATTGCTGAGTACAATTATCTTTTTCAAGTATCTCTTTAAAGACCTATTCTTAAGCAGTTTGTTGGGTTTTTTTTTAATGGGAGGGGAATGAACTAGTGATGAAAAGGGGCTGTGTGAAATGGGACTGATGGGCTTGAGGACTGAGAAAGGTTGCTTGTCCCCTGAGGTGGCTGCTTGTATCTGGGCTAGGGACTGTCCTTGGCCAACACTACCGGTCAGGCCATCATCCCAACACCCACTTGTCATAAAGAGCCTGTTCTTCCCTCCTCAGATGTGATGAGGCTTCCAACGTGGTGCTGATGTCTCTGTGGGTGGTTGTCCCGAGGGTTAGTGTGTTCCCCAGGCCCCAGTGACATCCAGACAACCGAGTGTGACTTGTGCAGAGCTCCCTGGGGAGGAGAGAGCCTTCTGAGTGCCAAGATCCCAACCCAACCCTGGCTTTGGCTCTGCTGGATTTGGCAGTCCGCGATTCCTGTCTGATCACCCTCTGGAGGTGGAGATGGTGGCTCAGGTCATTTAGCATCACCTCCTCAGCAGAGATGGAGGGTAATCATTACCTATGAGCTACCTGCATCACAGGGAAAGGATGCCCACACTGTTGGTTTCGGAGGTGCTATGTCTTCCTCGCCCTGACAGTGCAAGGACCAGAGCTTAACGGATCTCGTGTTATGAACTGTTCCCTGGAGTCATAGGCTCTGGTACTGGATGCTCACAGCCACCGAGGGGGCAGGATCTGATGTGCCATGAGAGGCTGTGGTTTTGTATATCCAGAGGTTGCCTGGAGAAAGCAGGCTGAGGGCTTTAATTAAGAATGGTACTGGAAGTGATACTGGGGTAGGGAGAGGCTGATGCTTCTTCAGGAGCAGGGCTGGTAGTGCCTCAAACATGGAAGTGGCAAATGGTGGTGCTTATTTGGAAGCTTATTTTGGCTTATTTTTGCAGCCTTATTTCTTCCCCTCTTTTTTTTTTCTTTCTTGAGTGAGAAGGTTGAAGGCAACTCTTGGGAAGGAGATGAGGAGTGAGATAGATTGTATGAGGAGCTGATGGAAAGGCATAGACAGGTGTTTTGGATGCAGAAGGATGTGTCAGTTAAATGGCCGTGGTTTTTTTGCTTCTGGAGGAAAAGGCTAGTTATATCTGAAAGAGCTGTGCTAGGAGAGTGAGTTATTGCACCTGTCTGTGCAGCAAGCAAAAACAACTCCTGAGCTGTGTTCTCGGTTGAAAGGTGTTTACAGGATGAAGGGGTTCAGCAGCAGAGGTACTGGGGGAGCCCGTAGGACCTCGGTGTTTCAGAGCCCATCTCCAGGTGGTGAGGATACCTCTAGACTGTTTCAGCAAACAACATGGTGTAACATTCAGTTTCCTATGTACTGTGCTTTATTTCTCCAAGTTGTCCCTTGCCTTAGCCCCACAGTGCCTCTCTGGTTAGGAAAAGCATCCTCCCAAGCAGAGTCCAGGGAGCTCACGCAGGCAGAGACACAGCTTCTCTCCCAGCTGTTTCTTTCCTGGAGGAGAACACCTTTATTTTGTTTGGACTGACAAGTTTTGCTTCCCCAAAATTGCTGTTTCAGAAAGAAAATACAAAAAACTAAAAAAGCTGAAAAGAGTGATCTGTCACTCCAAGTGACAGGTTTTCTTCACCAGAGTTATTTTGGCTTTGTTTCCCCATGAGACAGTTTGGATTTCATTTTGGAAATTCCCCACCCACCATTGTACTTTGTCAGGAAAAACACAGGCACAAAATAGTTCTGGGTCAGTCTGAAATGACCCTTTCCCAATTCCACCTCTCACCCTGTGTGCATTCCAGCACTGCTCTTCGCAGCTCCGTGGAGAGGTGCTGTGTGCTGTAACTCGGGTCAGGACTGCTGTGCAAGCACTGGGGGGACCTTCCTCTCCACAGTGTCTCTGGAAATTGGGATTGGGGGAGCCCTTGGGCTTTCTGCCTCGTTGTGCAGATTGGAGCAACAATGGAAGAGCCTGTCCCAGAGCTGGTGGTGGCACCTGGCAAGAAGGGGCTTGGACTGGTGCTCCAGTGCCGCAAGTGTGGCTGTGAGGCTCTGGGCTGAGTCACAGTACAGGTTTGTGCCGCTGTTAATGTTCTACAGCAAGTTAGTTTGTGCTGGAAGGTACCCACTAGTTAGATGTGCTGTTAGCCCTGAGTTGAGGTGCTATCTGTCAATACCACGTGCCTCTCTCCAGCCTCCACTCTTGCTCTGGTCCCTTGGGAAACAGTGGAGCTAGTACTGCTAGGGCTAATTATTCCTCGAGACAGAAGAAATGTGATAAAATATTAACCTTTTTCAAAAACAGAGCCTCAGTTAATTAGCTTCACTTCTGTGACACATTCACCCAGAGATAAAAGCTCTTCCCCAGATATTTGTCCATGGCATGGTGATCATTTTGCGTGTCCTGATCACAATGGGGGACAAGGAGGGAGGAGAACTGGGGATTTACTAAAAGATGGTGACTTGCCTGTCACCGCACCCTGAGGATGAGCCACTCCATTTTAAGGTGAGCTATTTGCTAGCACAGGCGCTGCCACTTTTGTTTGAGAGTCTGAAGCTTGAGACTGAGCATGTAGTAAGATCCACTCTGCTCCTTATACCTGAGTTGTATCCATGTGCCAGCATCAAATCTCTGGAGCCTGAATTTTGGGGCTCTCTGGGTGGACAGGGCTCAGTGGAGCTGAGTGAATTACTGTGTTTCAGTTCTCTGAGAAAAAGAACACCCAGGCATTAGCAATTTCAGGATAAACTCAAATCAAAAGCTCTCAGTGAACCTAACAGTAAAAATACAGGAGAACTTAAGACCAAAGGGATCTGTTTTTTCTTATCCTGAATAGGAAAAAAATTCATTTAGATCTCAGATGTTTTTGACACTTCTAGTTGTTTAATAGTGACAGGCTGTATTTAAAAGCAAGTGATTTTGAGTATCAGGTGAAAAGTACACGTTGGGCTTCTCTGGAACAAATGATGTGCTGGAGTGGAAATGATGCCATAATATGCATCAGTGGCTGCAAGAATTGTGGGTGGGAGGATGTGTACTGCTGTGGTGGTCACTGCAAGGGGAGGGCCCCTTCCCACACAAGGGAGGGAGGGATGGATGGGGGTCTCTGACACACCAGTATTGACCTCAGGATGGATAGGCCAACACTGGTCAATCCACAGAGGCATGGGGTCTTCTCTGAAGCATATGAACCTCTTTCTTCACAAGGCACAGAGAGGTTCCTGGGGTTTTTATAGGGAGCAGAAAGCCTGCTTGTCTTGGTGCCCTTAATAGGAAGCAGTGTACACCCATCTAACCCATACTTGATCCTACTGATGACTTCATCATGTACACCACTTCATCACCAAGTGCTTCAGCTTTCCCGGGGTGCTATTGATCACTCTGTGCTAGAGCCATCCTCTGCCTTTTGACCACTCTGGCATATCGACCACTTGTCTTAGAGTTATTACATGCCATTGATTACTTTGATAACTTGCTCTAAGTAATTTTGACAGGATGAAGTTGTTTGTTTAACTTCCATGCTGGTCTCAGTGTTTCTATTGACCCAATATGTTTGCGTAGACTGGAATCGAAGTTGAGTATTAGTAAATGATGGAATGAATTCTCTGAGGCTTGCTACTAAGGATAATTAAGGGCATGAGTCAGTTTCTTCCATCAAACTCTTGTTTATTTGGAGTTTTTTTCAGATTAAAAGCACATGAAAGTCCTACTTCATCAACACTAGCAAAAGGATGATCATAAGCAATGTTTCAGGGCCATTTGGCTGGATTTTTACTGTAAGTGCAGCAGAAACCTGCATGCTCCCAGTGTTTTGGAGCTGTCACAGTGTGGGGTTGAGTTTATGCTTTTCCAGTTATGCCTGAGAATGTGCTGTAGGACTTTCTCTGCCTTGATTTGCCATGTGGTACCAGAAAACTCTGGTCAGAAAGCATCCTCCCTAGTGAATCTTTATGTCTGTGGTTCTCACCCTCTGACACATAATGTGAGGTTGTCCTGTCTTCTGAAGATCTCTAATAAAGGATCAATGCCTTTCCAGGAAGGTGCAAAGTGCAGGATTTTGCTTTTGCTTTTGCCAGGTGAAAAGCTTTAATGTCAGCTCTAGTATTGCAGTAAAACTGGCACCAGAATTTTGGCTACAATTTAAAATTCTAAGGAAAATGAAGAAGGGTTGCTTTGTTTTGTTTTGTTTTCACTTCTCTTGGCTCCTTTTTTCTTTCTGCCTGATCTCTCAGGAAGGAAGGGTGGGGGAAGTCAAGAAGTATGACAGACCCTGAGTCTGAGGGCCCTAGAAGTTTGAATTATTCATGAGCTGCTTTGAAAATCAAGACACACAGTCTAGTTTAACTTGGTTTTAAATGCAGCCGTGCTATTCTCTTCTTCCTTTTTAGTAGGTTCTCTCTTTTTTCCCTCCCCTTTTCCAGAAAAAAATCCAGCAAATTTTTAATAAATTATAGATGCATCATCTCATCAGTTTTGAGGTTTGCAGGCAGCAGCACATCCTGTGCACAGAAGGTTATTTTTGCCCTCTTGTGTTTTCCCTTTCTTCAAATTTAGCCATTTGATTAATTTTTTAGATATCTATTTTGCAGGGAAAAGAAAGAAAAGAAGAGACCAAAAGAGGCAGTGAATTAGAGGAAATACTAATTGTGCACGAGCCAAATATAGCACTGTTTCAATTTCCAGAAGCCATGTAGAAAAATGTCCTTCTTGGTCAACTCAATAATTTTGACCTCCTCAGGTCAACCCACAGTTGAGTTGAACCCGGGTTCCTGTTTGCATGTCCCTACTCTGGTGAATGGGGTGCGTGGTAGTCACCTGCAAAGGCTTGGAGCTCCTTGCCTTCAGGCAGGCACTAGCTGTGACCATCACATTCATGGTAGCATATTGATTTCAGAAAGTCATGGAGGCTTTCATTGGAGACTTTGTCTTCTCCTTCCCTTGGGAAGGCTCTTCTCTTTTGTCCATTTCCTAATATTTTTACACCAGCCTCTGCCGCTTAGGGGAGAGATTGGGACTTGGACATGTTCCTCTGGGAGTCTCATCTAGAGTCAGAACTGAGTCAGCACCCTGGCTGGCAGTGTTTTCCTGAGTGACAAGTGGTGTTCCTCAGGGGTCAGTACTGAGGCTGGCACTGTTAAATATCTTTGTTGTGGTTTTGCCTCAGCCAGGATCTGAGCACCACACAGTCACTCTCTCTAAGAGGGTGAGGGGTGGGGGAATCTGGGAGAGGGAAGGGGAGGGAAAAGAAAACCAAAGGCAAACCTCATGGGTTGGGATAAGGACAGTTAATGGGACAGCAGAGATGACAATGACAGGACTTTATAGCAAAATGCACCAACTGGTGATACAGGATGCAGCTTCTCACCAAACCGCACAGCTCACACCGTACAGCTCAGAGCTGACACAAAATTGGATTGATCCAAAACCACGTGTCCTGGAGCTGTGTGCTTCTCCCCCACCAGCTCCCTTTTATGCTGAGCATGATGTCATTGGCATGGAATAGCCCCTTTGGCCAGTTTGGATCACCTGTCCTGGCTGAGTCCCATCACAGATTCCTGGGTAAAAAGTCCCTGACAGCTTGGCAACAGCTAAAACCATCGGTGTGTTATCAGCTCTGCTCCCATCCTGACTCCCAAACCCAGCACCACACTGGCTGCTAGAAAGAAAATTAACTCTACCCCAGCCACAACCAGGACATTATCCACCTTGTTCCATGCCATTTATGTCATGCTCGGATCCAACAACTCCCTTAGGCACTACCGGTTTCCTGGTTTTGACACACACAGAGACACCATTCCCTTGGTCTATGGGCCATCCCTCTGAAATGTCTGTTGAGTTTGTTTAGTCCATGACTTTGGGTTCCACCTGTCAGAACAGTCTCAGGGCAGGAGCGATGATGTGTGTTGCTGGATGGTGGTATGCTGCATCCAGGACTCTCAACTGATGTACCTGGTGTGGTCCATGCTTGTGGTTTGCAGGTTGACAGTATTGATTTTCAAAAGAGTTTCCGGGTGCCAGTTGCTGAGGCCAGTTCAAGTCCCATCGTCATGGCACTCATCCTTCGTTAATCCATGTGATTCTTACTGTAATACCGCTGGTACGACGTAGAGCAATTGTAGCAATGAGAATATACAATGGCAGGGTTATTTAGCTATTAACATCATACAATTTCTACTTTATTGGCTATTCTCACCCAAAATCAGATGTCCTTGGGGGACACATTGGATTTCCCCATCCTTCTCAATCACCACATGCAGCCAGGTCCTTCCGCAAAGACAATTCCACGGATGGGTTGGCCTTTGCCTGAAGCAGGGATAACCCAAACTGTCTTCTCCAACATACTTTTCATACACACTATGGGGACTCTTTTCTCCTCCTATAGCATGCTGATGTTTTGACTGGGAATTTTTTTTACTCTGAGCCAAACGGACTTTTTATATAGTCTTTACCCTTTCTCCACCAAGTTCTCCACTTGCTGAGTGTTCAAGCCACATGCAGCCCATGGTGGTTGAGTTACTGTGACATGACTCTTGCATGTGTCTTCACTCAAGAAAGCCATCAAGCTTGGAGAGCTAGTCAGACTCAAATAATGTCACCTGAAAACCAAAGTGCTTGTAGGTTCGTCCATCAGTGGTGGTGTTAACCCATCGTGTTTCTGATGGCAGGTCCCTGTCCTCTGAGTCGATGTGAGAGGGAAAGCACTGTGAGTGTGCTGTGGAGGCAAACCCAAATACTCTTGGCTTAGATGTGGTGACAAGACTGCTCCCCCACTTGTTTCCAAGGGAGAGAGAGGAGCCTGGGGGCAGTTTAAAAGATGGTGTTGCTCTGTCTGATGCAGCTGGCTGTTTGAAATAAATACACAGAGTGCTTTGGAAGTGGTGAGCTGTGTTGAGAGAGACTTTGAATTTCATGGAAAGCATTAAAAATTCAAAGCAGAGCTGTTGGCAAGTGATGGCTCTTGAACTAGAAAAGAGGAATGAGCCTGGCAGAGGAAGCTGGGGGAGTGGGATGGAGATAATCATCTCTTGAGTGAAGGTAACAGGGCACAGGAGAGGGTAAGCCTGAGAGATAGGTTTCAGGAGAAACGGCACAGCTCTGTGGAGAGGTTGGACCAGGAGAAGTTGAAGAACAGGGTCCATTTCTGTTCACACCCTTAGTCTTTGTCATTGTGCTGCTACCAGTGTTTCTAAGGTGGGCTTTGGTTTGGTGAGCGGTGCGATGAGCTGTGTCTGACATTTTACACTAAAAATGGCTTGAAATGCCCTGGATATGGGTGTTTGATGCTCCATCTGGAGGACCTCTAGGGATGCAGGGATGGCTGTGTGCAGGGGCCACCAGATTGTGATACCTTGTGACTCACCAGGACCACAAGGGTTAAAGTGACCCAAGAACAAAACAAGTCTTCAGGGTGAGGGACTTTGGAGGCCTGTGAGGGACACTGGAGGTCCCAAAGTTCGAGCCTTTGCAGGAGGGCTTTACGACACCCGTGGTGAGTCCAGGGCTCTGTCTGTCTGCTCCCTGTCTCCACAGGCGTGTGCACCATATTTTATTCCTGAGATGTTCATAACTTATTGGGAACGTGGAGATGAGATGTGCTGCTCCTTCCACCTTGCAGGAAGCACAGCGAGCAGCCGGCTTGCCCCTTCGTAGCCTGTGACTCCAAAGTTATTTCAAATTTGAGGGGGAAATAACCTCAAAACAGAAAACTGAAACTTCCCATCAAATCCAAGCTTGACTTCTGGCTATGAAGGAGGAAATGAATTGTTTCTCCAGCTGGATGTTCTCTCTCTGGTGTTCCTAGGGTGGGCAGGCCGGCCTAGCTTCTGCCTTCTGTTAGCCCCTCAGATGCCTGGAGCTGGTGGAGCAGCCCGTGTTGCAGGCAGTTCCACTGGACCGTGCTCCTTGCCGTGCCAGGGTTGCTCCCCAGTCCTGCTGCAAGGCTTCAGACCACCAAATGTTGAATGACTTCAGCCATCGAGTTTCAGCACACTGTGAGTGTAAGCAAGGCAGTCGTTATTTTTTTTTAACTGTTTTTTTGTTGTTGTGGTTTTTTGTTTTTTGAACAACCTAAAAAAAACCCCTCAAACCTCATTGGTTTCCTGAAAAAGTTGTGGGTGTTGGTTTTGGTTTGTTTTTTTTTATTTTTTTTTTTTCTCCCTTGTGGCAATTGCGTGACCTACGAAATACTATAAGCAGCACAAAACATTTATCCAGTGACAGCCTGAGGTAGCACAGGCAGCTCTTAGCAGGTTTATTTTCATTATTACAGCAATTTTAGGGCTGCATGTTGCAATTTTCACTTGCAGTGAGGTATTAAATTGAAATTACCCCAGATGTAATTGTCACACAAAATAATTCTGGACATGGTGGATTTAATACTTTTCCAAGCTGTGGTTTTTATTACCCAAGCAAATGCCAAAAAACCACTTGTAGTCAACAACTTAAACGAAAATCTGCTTTTTGAGGAGCCTGGATATTTAGCTGCAGTTACACTGGGAAGAGGAACGAAAGAAGGGACCAACTGGAGGAAACCTGGGGGTGCTCCTGGAAGAAAGGCTCAGGGGTAAAATCCTGGCCAAGGGCAGAGTCAGGGCCACTGTAGAGACACCAGAGGAACCCCAGCAGATGGAGAAGGTCAGCCTGGCCCTTTTTCAGGCTGTTTTTTGGGGAGGTGAGTATCACCTGTGGTGTCTGGATGGTCACAAAATTATAGACTCATAGAATGCTTTGGGTTGGAAGGGACCTCAAAGCACATCTAGTTCCAAACCCTGCCATGGGCAGGGACACCCTTCATTAGATCAGGTTGCCCAAAGCCCCATCCAACCTGACCTTGAACACTGCTAGGGAGGGAGCAGCCACAGCATCTCTGGGCAACTGCTCTTTCTAGTGAAGACTAAGACAATGGAGTCTGGAGGTGCTGCTTGGTCCTTGTCCTCTCCATAGCAGCAGCGCAGTCATCTGTCCCATCTTTGCAGTGCAATGAACCTCGTTAGACAGAAATCAGGCAATTCACAGGTCTAGACCAAGCTCTGGAGGCGCTTATATATGACACTTTGGTGTTTCCCACATGCATGCTGTCTAGTCAGGCTGATCTGGTGTGCAGGCATCTGGAGTTTTGAAAACAAATTGCTGTCATGCATGAGGAGCCGGCTCAGCCAGCATGCAGTACTCCCAGCACTCCCACCACTGGGTGACACAGCACACACCCACTGTGGATTTGTTTATTAGATCCTTAACTGTTGCAATAACACGAGTAAAGTAGTGATGACTTTGTATTCTCTACACTCTTCCAGAAATAGCTTCCCTTGTTTGCTGCACACAGCCCCTCCTGGTGCTGCGCTGGAAGTGGGTGGAAGGAGACACATCTGGAATGGGTAGGAGATAATGGTGTATAAATAGCACAGGGAGAGGCATTCTTGTAGTCTGTCCCTGCAGCTCCATAAAGCAAACGAGAGCTGTGCCTGAGCGCGGCACATCGGATGCCAGGCAGCAGCTTGTTTCTCCTGGGAGGTTGGGAAAGCTCAGCTGAAGTTGGTTACTGGAGGAGGCAAGGAGCCACAGACAAGCTGCTCAGCTGGTGCTGTTTAGTAATTCAGAAACCCTCTGTTTTTAGCATCCCTGAGATGTAACTTTGATGAATGAGGGTGTTGTCACATGGGGGAGTGTCACTGAATTTTTTTCTTGCATGTGGAGTGGCTGTGTAACATTGTCACCCTTTGAGGATGGACCTAGAATTAGAATGGGTTGAATGGTGAATATATGGGGGACGGTACTGAATGAGCAGGGTGGTAATGAGAAATTCGCTTTGATTAAGTTGAAGCAGGATTTGGGAAGGGTTTTGATAAGAGAAGGCATCAGTTTAGTGTGAGCTTGCAAATACTTTGTCACAGCCAAGATGTCATTTTTCCCCCTTTATTTTTGTAATGAATTCACCTGTTGTGCAATTTCCCCCTTTCATTTAGGTCACTGTAAATAATCAGAGATGCAATTTCAAACAGAAAAAGTGGAAAACCTAATTAAGAAGAATATCTCAAGGGTTTGACATTTCTGCTGTGCTGATGGCAAAACCCAGCAATAACTGGCTACTGGTACTTACTTTCCCCTTCCCTCCCCATCCCCACCTTCGCTTTCCCATCTGTTTTCATTTTGCCTTGTGGATGTTGTGGTCCAGAGCTTTCAGGGAGCAAAGTGAAAGGTTTGGTGGAAGAGTGGCTGCTCAGTCCTTTTTCCTCCTTCATTGTGAGGATGATGGTGGTGGCACTTGGGCAGTGATACAAGAGACAAGCGAGTAGCGCATGGATGGGAAGGGGCATGACAGAGTAGCTCCTCTGCCTGGGCACAGGGTGTCCTCCTGCCACTGGGGTTGTCATCTTAAGGCCATCACAGGGGCTGGTGAGGACCTCTTTCCAGAGCAGCACAGGCGTAAGAGGTATAGCCAGATTTCCTGAGCTAGGAGTATGTTGTCATCAGTCTATAAAAGTCACAGATTTCAACAGCTAAAGGTCCAAGTAATTACAGAGTCTAGAACATTTCCTTCTGGGAAGGTGACAGCAGGGGATGTGGTTGCAATTGTGGGTTTTCACCCTTTGCAGGCTGGCTTGGAAAATGGTTAAATCCTCATCTTCTCTATAGTCAGGTCAGGTTCGGGCAGAACGAATAAGGACAAATCAGTTTAGAAACAGGGCTTGGCGTACCTTGCAGCTGGCTGGTGGAAATTGCTGTGTTGGGAGGCAGGAGAGAGGTGGCTCAGAGCTGGAGCTCCATCAATGGATGCTCTTACTCTGGTGCCACCAGAGGGAGGTGGTGTGAGAGTGCTCAAGCCCATGCCTTAATTTAAGGAAGGAAAAAAAACCTCATTGTGATCCAGTATTTCTGGAATGACGCCAAAAGCCCCATGAAACTCACAAGGCCAGCATGAGACTTGCAGCTGGCCTGTGGCTTACCTTGTGCCTTGCCTTTGACATGAAGGACCTGTTTCTGATACCATTATGCTAACATCAGTGAGGAGCATCTTTGCCAAAGGTGCCATTGCCCTAACTGGTATAAAAAATAAAATAAAATGGATTTGTCTTCCCACAAAGAAGTGGCCTGGTGGAGACTGGTGGCACCAGGCGTGTGTAATTGCTGGGAAGCAATGGTTAGAGAAAAGTGCTGCAGGGTGGGTGCCTCCTTTCTCATCCCTTCCTATTAATGGCAGGTAAGCTATTTTGGATGCTCTAATACTCAGTGTATTACTTGGCAGTTTCTGGACTCCTTCAGAAAAGATTCACCCAGAAAAGCCTTTTTTTTTTTTTTCCTTAGTAACAGCTTGAGGACCATCTACTGATGGACTCTGCTGCCTGCGTTAATGAAGTGAGCTCCCACTTTGACTTCCAGCACCTGAACAGCCTTTTTTTCTTTCTGCCTACCCAGATGTACGACTTTGCGCTATCGCCAGGACCTCCCACCAACCAGCATCATCATCACCTTCCACAATGAGGCCAGGTCCACCCTGCTAAGGACAATTCGGAGGTAAGAGCTCCCAGTCTGCCCTTAAAAAGGGGCGAGTGGGCCAAGGATTTTGTGAGTAGAGGCAGAATTTGTTTGCTCTCGCTGCGGCAATGGGACCAGACCTACCAACTGTGGTCTCAGATGATTACTGGGGAGAAACTAGCATGAAAGCTGATCTCTGAGAAGTAGGTTTTATGGTGGGATGCGGAGGAAAGTGAGTAGCTGTGCTTGCCTTGCAGGGTCTAGCACAGGGCACTCTTGAGGGAGCGGCAGAAGATTAGACCGAGCCTGGGATAAGTGGTTTCACATCCAGCTGGGTAGCAGTGCTGAGCTGTGTTTTGTCCCAGTTGTCCAGGAACAGCTATTATTCTGCAGATGTCTGCTCCGGTACTGCTGTTTGAGCTTCTCCAGTGACCCGTCGAGTGCCAAAGAGGCTTGCTAATTGAGAAGCCCTAACGATGCACATGCAGACTGCATTTTCAAGGACAGTTTCTGTACTCCTCCGGATGCATGGTGGAGTGCTCTGGGCATGCAGCCATTCCTTCGTTTGCTGGTTTGTTCTTGGCTGTGTTTTGCTGTAGTGGAAAGACTAAAAGGCTTCATTTTCACCACAGGTTTTTGAAACCAGCGTTTAATCCAAATGTGTGCCTTGAATCTGTGAGTTCTCTTGTGGGAAGGTTTAGTGACCTTTGAGGGGGTTGTCTCCAGCTCCTTGCTGGTGGGTTCCTCTGTTGTGAGCTTGGGTGTGCTCTGCTCTGTGCCAGTAATGGGTGTTTTGTAGGTGTGTTTTATGCCCACGTAGGTGCCGTGCTGCAAGCCTCATCAGTCAGATTCTGACGTCCCCAGGGCCACCTTGCCATTGTCAGTACCAGTCAGACTGGGGTTTCTGTCTGGGGGTAGGCTTCAGCTGTGCCCTGTTCACTGTCATGTCCTAGCTGGGCTCTTTTCTGCAGATAGCATCCTTCCTCAGGTGAACGCGCCCAGTGCCACAAGTGAGTTTGACAGTCCTGAAATTGAATTCCTGCTTTGCTTTATGGTTTTCTGCCCAATCCCATCTCCTCTGCTTCACACTCAGTAATCTATCACCACTTTTTCTCTCCAGGGTGTGTGGATTTTGGGTGTGTGTAGCACTGACACTTGGTGCTGTGTAACACCTCCTCGATCCTGGATGTTCTCTTTTATCTTTACCGTAATTTGCAGAGGTTTACCATTCTCCAGAACCTGTCGTGACAGTGATGGCAAGGCAAAGTGAAGTGCAGACCTCTAGCCCCTGAGATATAGGATGCTTGTAACATGTAAGGCACAGGGATGGACTTCAATCTCATTTCTCCCCGTAACGCAGCACTTGAATGCCCTGGCAGGTACAGTCATGAGGGATGTTGTCACCTGAGAGGTGTTAGACCTGCGGCATGGCTCTTATACCTAGATCCCCCATACCTGGCTTCATTAGGGAACTGTTCATTGCAGTTTGCAATGTTCTGCAAAGTTCATTTGCAGATGGCAAAGTTAAAAATACAAATAGTTGGAATTTTTCCTTCTTCCTCTAGGATATTGTCCTCTGAACTTTCTGATTTCCAGCTATAAATAGACTTTGCTCCTTGTTTCTCTTTGGTTGACTTGA
Source organism: Heliornis fulica (assembly GCA_013399135.1). Taxonomy (NCBI): domain Eukaryota; kingdom Metazoa; phylum Chordata; class Aves; order Gruiformes; family Heliornithidae; genus Heliornis; species Heliornis fulica. Next base: position 40,003 of record VXBZ01000664.1, on the reverse strand, counting down.
ATAGTTGGCTCTACTGCCTGCCTTACTTGGTCATGTGCAATTTCCACCACAGCTTTGCCCCGTGCACTGCTCCTCCCTTGTCATCTACCCTGGCAATTCCAGTGCTCCTGTTTCATATGCAGGGAGTTTTTCCCCCAGCTCTGAGCTGGAAAAAAGCTCCTTCTGAGCCCTCTTTCCCAGAGGATGATCTCCAAATAGGGCCAGAACCCTTTAGAGCATCCCACTGAATTGCAAGCTGGGGCAAGCCTGGACTGTGAGGAACCAAGATGACAGCCTTGGGTCCCCATCCCCTGTGCTGAGATCCAGAGCTGACCCTTCTTGTTTTGGTCCCTGTGGTTGGGAGGTGGCCTCCTGGTATCAGGGTTCACCATTTTCCTCCTGGATGCACTGCTTAGAGGCTTGCTTTGACCCAACCAGTTCTAGAAGTACCAGCCCTTGGTGGCAAGCTGTGCTTAATGGCATGTCTCCTGCTCCGCTCCTCTCTGGCCATGACTGTGTGTATCACCACCTTGCTGCCTGGTTTTGGAAACAGCTGAGAGCTCATCTGCCACTTCAGCCTCTGTAGGTTAATTCACTGTGNCTTCTAGCTAACTCCATCCCATGGTGGCTGTAGCAATATGTATCATTTTCCATGGCTGTTCAAAACAAAGCCTGTCGTCCTGATGCCGCATTGTGCCTTCTGGACCAGTCTGTGGCCAAGTGTCTCCAAGCACTTTAAGCATGGTAGTAATGGGCAACTCTTCTACCCTGTTATCAGCAGTTTATCTCCACAGTGTGCTCTTGCTATAATGCAGGTGACAGGTGGGCAGACTGAGGAGCAAAGATGTGATTTGTCCCTGGCTGGTGGAAGATTTTGGGTTGGCAACATTGTTTCCCAAGTTCCAGTGAGCTAGGTTGTCCAGCTCCTTCCTGCAATGGGTTTTCCATTAACCACCTTGGCAGGAGTAGGAAGCAGGGCAAAGAGATGTGGCTTGGCTTGTCCAAAGCTGTGGGACCATCAGGCACTCTACCCCCAAAGGACCATTTTGTACAGGACCCCCTATAAGCATAGAGGGGTGGCAGAGGGAAATGCTGGTGTAAACACCCTTGAGCAGGGATTGGGGTCAGCTCTCACAGAAGGCACCACATACATGGTGAGCAGGAGAGGTTTCACTACTCCTACGCTTTTCAGGGGTGCTCGAGAGCTTTAACACTCAGCAAGTGCTGAGGCTTTAACGCTCGCTGGGTGCTGCATTGCAGGCGCAGTGTGTTGCGTTCGGCTCGTGGTGAGGAAACGAGTGACCCGTGAGGCGGAGGCACCGACACGTGGCCCCTGCAGCACCCCGTATGCGAGTCACATTGCGAGTGTTTGTGACAGTTTGTTTATGAACAAGTTGCGTCGTCAGAGCTATTGAGAAAAACCAGTGGACTGTGCTAAATAATGAATTAATTTAAAAGTTTCATGATCTTTTCTCTGACTGTTTGCCAGGTGGAAGAAAAAGGAGGTGGAAAAAAAATAGCACAAAATTAATCAAATGCCCAAATCTCTGCAAATGATTTAGTCAGTGTTAGTAAATGTGCATGGTACTGCTTGTTAATACAAACAAGTGTAGAGGATGGGTGCCATGAGAAAGGGAAATACAAAAGGAGAGAAGAGGCCAGACAGGAGAGCATGGCGAACAGCAAAGGAGTTCTTGTGATTTTTTTTTTTTTTCATTTTTTTTAATGGTGTAGGTTGTTTCAGCCACTCACTTTGAAATGCCCTTAGTCAAGTTTCTTATCCCACCACAGTTCAGTTTCATGTATTTCAAGCTCCAAGGCTCAGCACATTAAAGTTTGCAAAAGGCTCCAACAGCACAGGGGTGGGACCATGTGGGTAAAACCAAGGAGGGAAGGTAGGAGCGAGGGAAAGAATAAGTAATACAGAGGCAGTTAAGAAAAGAAACACTACAGTTTCTCTTTCTTCTCCTCCCATCCTGTACTAGCCTCGATTTAAGAAGGGAATCCAGCTCATTGCCCAGCTCCAGCTACTCATCTCCAGAAGGAGTACATAAGGATATCCCCAAGGCCAGAGCAGTTGCTGGAGGAGAGGGATCCTCACACGCCGAGATGCAGCTGCTGCTTGGGACCAGCTGCACTTTCAGGACACAATGCAGTGACATCCCATGCTGAGGTCTGTGTGGAGCAAAGCTCAGTGCAAGCTCCATCCCTGGAAACATCCCTGGGAGTGGCAGGGAGAGAAACACTGCCTGACATGGGGGGAGGGCTGGATGAGGCAGATGTGTAGGAGGTCTGAGGTGATGCTCTGCTCCCGGAACATCGGTGACCACCGTGGCATGACTTTCTCCAGTGGAATGGAGACGGCCAGTCAATGCTGGCACAGGCTGGGCAGGAGAGGAGCGTGGAAGGGTGAGGCGGTCTAGTTTACTCTGCTGAGAGGTCTTTATTTATTTATTCTTCAGACTTGGAGCTGGGGAGCTTAGAACAGGAATAAGGAAACGTAATTATTAACCTCTCGCTGACAAACCAAAACACTGTCCATTGACAAAAGTCCTGATGCGAGTGCTGTGAATACTGCATCAAATATTTAGATTGTTAATTAGAGGGAGAATATCATGCCTTTCATTTTCCTGTGTTTGTAAGTACGAGAAATGATGTCCTGGACAGCCAGCATCTCACACTTTCCTCCTTGCCACTATTTTGTCTGCATCCAGGCACATCCGAGGCAGGGAAATGACAAAGCTGTGTGCCTCTTTTCTTAGGCAGGGGTGGCACCATGTAGAGGCTGTACCATAACTGAAACGAGCCTGATTAAAGAAGCGAAAACAAGCCAGGTGTTGTGCAAAACCTGCATAATTAGCACTTTGTGCTGCCTTTTTTTTTTCCCTATTTTTTGCTTAAACCCTGACTTTTTTTTTTTCCTTAATTTGCTAATCATCTCTTGTAGTGACGAAGTACACAGCCCTCCATGCGCTTTTACCTTTTCTTGTTAACATAAGAGAACTCTTGAATTTCAAAGAGCTTGGTGGGTATTTGAAAGAATAAAATGCAAAAGCCTCAGTGTAATCAAAGCTCATTATAGTTATTCTTGATGTGATGTCTCTCTTCCTAGATAATTAGCCATTTGGGGTTGTTGAAGCAGTTCATTTTGGGGGGCATTTGCTCACTGTGCTTTTGGTCTGATTTCACTAATTGTGACCCTTGGTCCTTTTGACACTTAATTATAATCCCAGAGGTGGGTTTTTTAGTTGTGGGGTTTTTTTATTTTCCCATAACAAGTCCCAGTATGTTGCCATGGGGAGAATGATTTGGTTCATGAGTTTCCAAGGGTTGATGTCCACAGTCACCTCCCTGAAGCAACTGATATTCTTCATGGTGACCAAAACCATACCTATCTTTGGTCAGAAGATCTGAATTCCTTCCTGCAAACGTTTTCTGTATACTATACATCAGGAAGACGTTTGCATTGGTATTTATTTGCAGATGAAATTGTTGAATCCACTTTTTACCTTAGGTGTGGGGGGGTGGGGTGTAGAAAAGGATCTCAAAAAAATTATTGTGGAGAGTGAAAATTTGAGGTGAAATTCTCTGTGGTTACATCTGCATAACATATGCTAAACCCAAAGAAAACTTGAGCATTAAATTTTCAAGATAATTCAGCAATAGATCTGGTTGTTGGGAGTTGAAAATGCATGAGCACTTTCTGGACTAGATGCATGAGTTTCTGTTTTGAAGGTAAGGGGTCTCTGGGCAATTTTTTATGGGAGAAACATGTGGCATGTAGCTCAACAGAACTTAAAAGCTGTTTTGCTTTGTTAAAACATTCCCATCACTGCAGTGTATCTACTTGTGTTTGATTTTGGGAAAAGATTCTATAAATAACAGGGGACCTCAAAGCACAATAGTATTGATTGTCTTCCAATTTTTCACGCTTATAAAATGAAAAAAAAAAGCCATACACATATGTAAAGAAAGGATAGAAAGTGTTAACAAAAAAAATCAGAGGTGAACAAATGCACAAGTAACCGAAAAACTAGCTTTTAATTTTTAAAAGAGCCTTTGTAATCTGTCTGGGAAAAAATAAATCCCTGTAACTTTGAAAACATGTCCTAACTGGTGCCTCTGTTTCCCATCCTCCCTGAGAAATGCCCCAGGAGGGTTGTTTATAATCTCCTGTGTTTTAGTGGCATGGATGTGTTATCGCCTGGTTAATATAGCACAGGGAGAAAACGAGCTGGAGACATGAATTTGACTTTGTGGAAAAGCCATCGTGATTTCCGTTGGCTGCGTGGGAAGCGGGCTGCTGTCATGGCGTTGCAGCTTTTTGTGGGGATCAGGTGATCCTTTGCTTAGTGGTGGTTTTGGGGTTTGCAGGTGTCAGTTCGCAGATTGGTAAGGGTAATAACGACCTCACATCCTCACCAGTGGATGTCAGGTTTCTTGGAGCTCAGGTAGACCCCGATTTTGGACCACTGTTGCCAGAGCTTTTTTCCACATGGGATTTGGGAAAGTGGGGAGTTCTCCCAGGAAGTGATAGGAGAGGGCTGTGATGGTGCTGCCTGCAGTGCATCACCCATGGTGATGTCTGCCATTAACCTCCTTGGAAGGTTGATGGTCTGTGGAACTGGAGCAGGCCTTGGAGAGGTCCCTCCCTCCTCAGTCTGCATGATGACTTCACCCTTGCTCTGATTAATGATTATCCCAATGGATGGCTGTTACAAGCGTTCAGAGGACACTGTCCCCAGTTTTCAGGGTTGCAAGCTGTGGCATGCGGTCAGCAGCCAGCGGCTTGACCTGGGAACAGTGGGAGCCTGCAGCTGAGCGGAGATTGGGCTGCACATCTCCCCAGCCCAGCACTCTGAAAAATGTCCATGCTGGGTTTTCTTCTCTAAGAGGTTTCCCTAGGGGGAATTCCTCCAAGGCACAGAGCTTAGAGTCCAGGTCTGAGTTCATTAACCCAGTACAGCAGTTTCAGGTGAGTTACTCTTGCTGGTACTAGAAAAATCAGAATCAGGCCCCTTTGCAACCACCCTCTTGGCGAATTAAGCCCAGTGTGGCACTTCTGGCAGCTGAATCCGCAGGGGAGAGCGGTTGGAGGCAGGCGTTGAATATTCAGGCTGCTGCTGCCTCCCCCCTTCCTGCTCCTGGCAGGTTATTTATTTATTTTGCTGGCTTTTTTACAAGTCTGCTTCTTTCCTGCAGGTTTCACCAAGTTAGGTTTCCAAGCAATCAGCGCTTGTTAAATATTCCACTGAGCATGATACTGCTCTCCTGTCTCTGCTGACGGCTCAGCTGCGGTAATTTGCTGAACTCAGCTCTCGCATGTGGGGATTTTTTTAAAAATAACAAACCTATTAATAATAATAATTAAAAAACACTTGACAGGTGCGAACAGCACATCTAAATTGCTCTGTGTGCCCCAGCAGGAGGAGGAGGAGTGTTCAGACGCTTTTTCTATTGCTTGGTGTGGGCAGCAGACACTGGCAAGGCGGTGTTGGCTAACCCCGTGTAGTGTGAGCCTTAGCAGCGCTGGCTGTTAGGGCTCCCACCTCTAAGCCACTGCTGCTTAGAGGATAAAGGGTTTCTTCTTCTCCCCATCCCAGCCTTTACACACAAACCATCAGAAGTGCGGGGAGGGAAAGTGTAGCTTTTGCCAAGATCCTCGAACTGGAGGAAGCTGGATTTGTGTTTCCAGGGGAAGTAATTCTGGGAAGTGATTTTTGAGGAGCTCCACAAGGGAGGTTCTAGCCTTGCCCACTTTGGTCTGAGAGAAAACCCCTTTTTCTGTATTTCTGCTTGGAAAAAATAAAAACCCCAAACAACCAAACCCAAAGACATGGAGGGAAGATCCATTTCAAGTATCTGCCTTGGGATGTCCTGTTCTCCTTACCAAAAAATCCAGCTCAACTCATCTCTCTAGAAGGTTGTAATCTCAGCGCCTGCAGCAGCAGGTACACCAGCACAGGCAGCAGCAGGCCCTTGGCAATAGGCAAAGTACTTCAGACCCTCTTGGGTGCTGTGGGCTTGCTGTACTTTTCCAAGAAGCTTTAATCTGAGAAATGCAGTCCTTTGGCTGAATGTCCTCAGATAGCCAGGGCTGATGCCATGGGATCCATCTGGGTTGCTACCAGCTGGACTGGTAGCTCCCAAGCATCCTTGTCCTCTGGGAATCCTGCCCTTCAGAGCCTGCTTGATTGGAGTCTAGGCCAGGAATGTGGTTTTCCAGACTTTCTGGCTTTTTGCTGGAGGTTTGGGAGCCTGTCAAACCTGTCAGTGAGAAATCTGAGACCAAGGGTTTTGAGAGTGTGAGCCCATGGTGTGTGTGACCTCTTATGCCAGCAAGAGTCTTGCAGGTTTTTTTCTAACCCTGACCAGAAGGCAGATTCAAGTGTGAAACTGGGGGCTGAGAGGCGTGTATGGATTTTAAATCCCATGTGAAAAAGGAACCTTGCTCAGGATGAAAGCAAAGAAGTTTAAGTGCTAGTAAAGCCTGTGCAACCCAACTGGCTTTATCAAAGCCCATGTCAAATGCTTGGAGATTGTTGAGATGCTCTGAGGTTCCATGCTCTGAGCTTCTCCTCCTCCATATTAATATTAACATTAATATCTAAATATTAATACCTTGATGGCATAATTTTGGGAAGATTGATATACTTGGAATACTTATCTGAGATATATCTCACTGCTTGAGACTCGTGACCGTAAGCAAGACGGACAAAGAAGCTCCTGAAATGACATTTCAAATTTGGCACCAATTTCGCATTAGCCCCCAGGATAGGTGCAAATGCAGTCTATAAAGGTAGCAGAACATAATGCAGGCAGGAGAGACCTGTGTGTCACAGCCCAAGGAAGTAGCCTCAGGCTGACAGGATGTGGTTACAGCAGGAAATCAAGGGGAAAAAGTTATATGCTGCTTATTGTACTGTTAAGCTGGCCACAATTATCTTGGGCAACTTTCAGCCACATTTCACAGTGTCTGTCCACCTGGAGGGAGCTGTGAACCGCATCCTCCAGCCTATCTCATTAAATAGGTGGGCTCCGACCCTGCTTTTATCTTCTCTGCAGTCCCTGAAATGCAGTCAGTTCACAGATAAAAACGGGACCGAACTCGGCTGTGAGCTCTGTAAAGATGGGTTTGAGCTGGGTAATTTTCTCAGTGCTGGCCCTGCTGTCAGCGGACACCGTATCATTAGGCCCAACAGAGGTGGTGAGATGACGTCAGCTTTGCTGTAAGCTCCATTAGGAAACGTGGTGCCATGTGGATGTTGCTGGAAAGGCAGTTTCTCCTGGATTTATGTGGCACACTGATCACAAAGGTGGTAAAGGTGAATTCCTGTTCTCTGGGAATACCAGGCGCTTGGCTCTACAGGGACCTGATAGCTGGCCACTGTTGGTTGCTGGGGGGTGGTTGAGGGGTGGTTTCTGGTCTTACCTAGTGTGCTGTTTCTGGAAATCCAGACTGGTCTTCAGTGCTTTGGCATGGGACGGTTCCTTGGCTTTCCCATCCTGTTTGCTGGGTTGTTGAGTTGGTCAAGCACTGTCATGGATTTTCTCTCTTCGTTCTTTAGCGTGCTGAACCGCACCCCGGTGCACCTCGTCCATGAAATCATACTAGTGGATGACTTCAGTGACGACCGTAAGTCACCCTTTCTATGTTAGAAACGAGGGGCCAAACCAAAAGTGACCTGTGAGAGGCTGGGATTTACGCAGAGAGGAGGGGCATGAGTTTGTCGAAGTGAAAGGTGTACAGAGCAAGCCCCTCTGTGCCAGGCTTCCGTTGCTGCATGGAGAATTCAAATCCAAACGTGACCAAACCTCTTCTCATGAAAATAATACAAGAAAAGCACATGGCAAATCATTTTTACGCCCAGTAGACATGAATTCAGTCCATACCTGGTTGTATCCTGGAGAAGCCATGGCATCTTTAATCTGACTTTCAGCTGTAGCCAGGAGCAATTCTGGGTTGACCCCCCCCCCCCCAAATGCATGCATATGTTCTACATACATTTATGTAGGTAGCCAACAACTCTTGACTGATTTGGTTTTTTCACCCTCTTTTTCTTCCATGTAAAGAGAATTTCCTGTACAGGCTGCCTGCTTCTGCGATGCACCATAAATAGTGCTGTACACAACAAGCAGCCCACATCCTCCTCCTACCATTCTCTCCCGGTTAATAGTGTGTCTCAAGTGAAATCAATAGATCTGATCTCAAGCAGGAGTCAGTAGCTGGAGCCCCAGGGGTTCCCAGCTGAAGACCTTACCCAGTGAGATGGGTTAGTGGGTGGTCCAGTTGCTGAGAGTAGGTGCTCAAAAAAACTGTCTCAAGCATACAAAAGATGACTTGACGTGAGACCCACTTCTCGACATTGGTGCCCCCCTGGGTAATCACTGAAGCCAGGGTAAGGGTTTCCAGTGATTTCAGTGAGTTCTGGTGTGGCTCCAGCACACTGGGGGCCAGGCTGCACAAGCCTGGGGACTGGCAGAGCAGCTGCAACAGAGGAGTGGGTGTGAGGGCTGGAGCTGCCATGGCATACAGCAGAGCAGGCTTTTTGAAGGGGGAGGAAGTAAATGCCAGTTATTTGGATAAATAGGCAAAGTGTTTACCTTCCTGAAAGGAGAAAGGTCTGTAGAGATGCAGTTCCCTGTTGCAGCGTGGCCAGAGCTGGGGAGAAGAAGTGGGGCTGTGTTTCAGCTCATCCCAGGGCACCCGGGGGGAGACAATTTCCCATGTAACTTAGAGCAGCCCCTCGGCTACTCAAAATCAACACTTCTCAGCTGTCTTACATCTCCTTCCCTGTGATAGTCTGAGCCTGCTGGCATCTAGTCTGCATGCATTTACATAAAATGCATGCATTTGCATAATATGGTATACATGCATGGTCAGGGTTTTTTTTTTCCTTGCAAGTACCCCAAGCAACTGGTGCTTTTATCTCCTACCCAGTTGTGCCTCATTTCTCACCTCGGTCCACCTGCTGGCTTTCTATTTGCTGGGATGGAGCTGTTCTCACCTGGGTTCTTGCTCTTCCCAGCAAATTTCCACTGTAGGTCCATAGCCAGGCCCTGCCACTTGTGCTCCCTGGGTGTGTGCCAGAGCAGTGCAGCTCCATACCAGAGCTGTTAGGGTGATGTCTCTTGTTGCTAAAGACTGCTAGAGGGGATGAAAGTGCTTGGAGGTTTGTGTAGGGTGGGTAGCAGGGATGGGGCATGCATGTGTCTTTCCTGTGAGAGTGGTGAAGCACTGGAGGAGGTTGCCCAGAGAGGTGGTGGATGACCCATCCCTGGAGACGTTCAAGGCCCTGAGCAACCTGATCTAGTTGGGGGTGTCCCTGCTGGGGGACACCCCCAACTAGATGGGGGTTGGACTAGATGACCTCTGGGAGTCCCTTCCAACTCTAATCATTCTATGATTCTGTGATTTTATGTGTGTGGTTGTAGAGCTGAGGAAGAAGAGGCAGAGTGGTGAGAGGCACAATGGGGTTGGGTAGATCATGATGTGGGTGTGCAGAGGAAGAGGGGGCTGTGCTGGGTATACCTGCCTGCAGACCCAGCTCTTGCTGGGAGAAAACCGGGTGAGGAAGGACACCAGGACTGCAGGCAGCTCCAGAGCAAGAGCAATGGCAGCAACTGCGTGCAGGATCACAGCTTGGGTGTGGGTGTCTTTAGGGCCTCTCCATGGAGCTGCTGCTGCCCAGGGAACCCGGAGACTTCAGCTGCTCCATGGGTTCTCTTTGACCATCCCTTTATCCCCACTCAGGGCTTGCAGGCCACCTCAGGAAGCTTCCGCTTTGCAAGGCGGAGATACATCAAACAGTTGATGTGTTGCTCACAGCTACTCAAAACAGTCTGTTGCACTAACATACAAAAAGTCAGAATCTGACCCCAGCCGTGGCTCCTCTGTGCTGACTTTTGGATGTAATTCAGCAGTTCTCAGTGTAAATCTGCTGGGTTTACACTGGTTCTGCTGCTCTGCCAGTCCTGATTTGCACTTCAGGAGCTGAGGGCTACAAGCCTTGTGCCCCAGCAGTGCCATCGCCCTGAGAAGCCACCATCCAGTCCACGATGGGGTCCTCTCCCCACTCCCAGTTTCCCCTGGGACCATTTCTGCTGCCAGAGCCACCTCGAGTGCTGAGGGTGACATGTCCTCCCTTTGTGTTTCCCAAGCTGATGACTGCCGCTTGTTGGGCAAGCTCCCCAAGGTGAAGTGCTTACGGAACGGACGGCGAGAAGGTAAGAGCTTCCTGCTCACAACTCAGGTGGGGGAAACCCAAACCTTGGGAGGTGTGAGAGAACTGGGGGTTGAACCCCACTGGGTGACAAGGGAGATCAGCAGCTCCAGGGCTTGGGGGTGCCCTGATAAAAGGGTATGTGATGAAGGGCTGGGAGTTTAAATAGATTCTGATTCCTCCCCCACCCCTTGCTGAAAAAGATGGGACTATTAAGTTATCCAGTGAGGCTCAGCTGTAGCTTATTAGCCAGAAAATTAGAACAGGCAAAACAAAGCCCCAGGTCTTATTTTTAAAGATGTTTGCTCTAATGAAAGACAGGAGATCTGCTCCTGCGGGATTATTATTATTTTTTAATTAATTAATTCTATTTGAAAGCTTCAGAAGGGCTATACAGAGGATGGCAACTGTATGCCCTACTGGGGTGCTGCTGGCCACCTTTTGAGAATTTTCCAGCTCCTCATAGTCTGAATAGGTCTTTTCAAGTCCTGTTCTACAGCATTAGGAAAACAAAACACAAAGAAGTTTTTTCATACTGAAAACCAAAGGCATGAGTCCAGGTGTGTATCAGGTTGGGGATACAGGTGTGGAGAGGGTTTGTGTGTGGATTCTTTCTGCAGAAGGTTTCAGTGCTGCAGGTCTGCTGTCAGACCAGCGTTGCCATTCTGTGGGTGTCAGAGATGCATCTGCGTTGGCAGGAGGGTAGGGGAGATCTCTGTGGATCTACACCTCCTTCTCACCCTCCATTCTTGTGTTATTGGGGTACACATATGCTTGCCCCTAGCGCTGGGGGTGCTGCTGTTCTATAAAGCAACTGGGATTTGGGAGCCCAGCCTGGAGGGCTTACCTCATGTACCTCATGTAATACATTGCTGAAGTGTGTTCCTCCGGACCTGCCATGATTTGTGGAGGCCTGGGGGTGATACAACAGGTCGTGCAAGGTACAACAGGCTACAAGGTCTTCTTAGAAGTTACAGGGAGATTGAGGGATGTCCTGCATTGCAGGAAGCAAACTTGGCAAACTCTGGGTTGCTTGAGGCTTCTTTCTGCTGTCTCTCTTCTCCAGCTCAGAGGATGTTCCTTGGCCCCTTTCCTCTGAGGAGTTTTAATACAAAATCAGTGACCTTCTGCATGGATCTGATATGTGGCTGCTCCCTGAAATGACCTGTCTCTATCTGTCCCTCTCTCCCCTCATATTACCACTATTTCTCCTTCATTAAGAGGCTCTTCTCCCCTTGAGCAACCTGCGCGTCCTCCTGTTCACCAACAGACCATCTCCTTTCTTAGGTTGGGGTCCACTTGAGCATCAGCCACAGGCAGGAGGGGTGGCAGGAACACAGCTGACTCTGGTATAAATAGGCAATTTCTCCTCAACTCCCCTGGCCCGTTCCCCCATAGACTTAGAGCTATGTTAGATTCGTTACCTTCAGGGGGGTATGGAAGCATCTCAAGTCCTGTTTCACCCCAGAAGGTGACATCAGAAATAATTGTGCAAGTGAAGGACTGGTATAAATGCCCTTAAATCGTTAATCTGTTTGGAGCCATTTATCTGTTTTGGTGGCCTTGGGAAATTATCAGCATGCCTCTCAGCCCTGGGGAGGAGACAATGAACCCAAGCTATGTTTTATACAAATGGGGATACAATTTCTATTTATTATGTGCAAGTACCAGAGACCATTCCGGAACAGCCTGGGGATGTTGCCTGGTGGTCTGGTTGGCAGCTGACATGGTGTGTCCCTGAACAGGTCTGATCCGGTCCCGAATCCGAGGGGCAGATGTGGCACAAGCAGGAGTTCTGACCTTCCTTGACAGTCACTGCGAGGTGAATAAGGACTGGCTGCTCCCTCTACTGCAGAGGATCAAAGAGGTGAGTGCTCCCAGGAGACCAAGCCCACTCTTGGGGGACACCTTGTTGATGTTTTCGCAATGGGTCTGACCAACCCAACCATAACCATCTGCATACAGGCATCCAAGTAAGAAAGTGATGAGCTTTAAAGGGTTCAGAGTGGCCTTTTCTGGTCTTCCTCTGTCCATCAGGCAGGCAGGGTTACCTCTGTGACCGGGAGAGCTTGTGGGTGAGTAAAGCAGGGTGTCTCCTGGGGCAGTGGGGCTCTAACTGGCAAGCACAGGTTGAGTGGCGAAAGGGGAATAGGTGGGCAGCGCTCCAGCAGTTTTTAATTAGGCTTATGTAAAATACTCAGCGCTGATGATTTAAGGGAGTGACGGCTTCTTGAATAGGGGCCGAATTTAATTTCATGCAAATTAAGCGCTAATAAATTGATTTAATAGGATTTAAATTCTGCTGATTTCAGAGCAAACAATGACATTCGCCTTTCTCCAGTGATGAGTCTCTCGCCAGACGTGTGCACGGAGGCTCCCGGGTGCCCTGTTGCTCGAGTCAGAGGGAGCTCTATGTCAGTGACCTGCCGATGCAGCATGGTGGGGACAGTGCCCTCTGCTCCATCATGGACAGGTGTCCTTTCCCTTCTCTGTGCCTCATTCCCCCAGACTGGCTGGTAGCCTTCCCCCTAGCCCCTGATTTCTAGAATTTATTACTCAGCAATTTTAAAACTACTGAGTTATGCTGAAATAGGGACAGCCAAGGAGGAGGAAGGGGAAGCCAAGGCACTGGGTTATGGAGAAACCTGCTTGGCTAGTGTCACGGTTCCCCTTATCCTGGGGCATCCTGCTGATAAATGGTGATCGCATGAAAACAGCCTTTTCATATTATCGATTCCAGCTCTGGTGGAATTATGAGACTCCACTTGAGCCTCATAGCTGGCCTGCCCCAGGGTGGGGTTCACTGCTAAACCTCACTGCATTGATTGATCCTCTGTGCTTTTTTAAAGCAGACATCCCTCACTCCCTGCCAAAGCCCTGCTGTATTTTAGTGAGGAAAATCCAGACCAATTGCTCCTTTCCCAGGCAGAACTTCTGATGTGTTTTGGCAGAAGGGCAGCAGGAAGAGGGCAGGCATTGCTGCTTGCCCACACAGCCCCGGGACTGTGCCCTATGCCTGTGGGGCAGGTGACTGTGGATGTCACTGTGCAACATTGCCAGAGGAGTTTCACAGTGTCACGGTCTGAATATAGCATGGAATGCATGTGTCACCTCCATTAACTTCTTTTTGTTTGCTCTTCTGGGTTGGATTTTTCCCTGTCTGGAAGTAAGGCAGCTTGTAATCTCGTGTGGCTGTTCATGTGTCTCTTACCCCACCGGGTGTCTTGCAGCCCAGTTGAAAGGCAGCATGGGAGAATTGCTATGGAAGGTGTTGAAGGACCTGGAAACCAAGCGGGGTCTTGTTTGCTTGGTTTTTAACTGTTTGCAAAAGCTGAAGGGTAAGGGCAGAAGGTCCTCAGTGGCCGCCTTCTTCAGGTCCATAGTACCTACCTCTGACATCAGGGTTAAAATATGAAATGTTACTGCTGCCACCTTCAGGTTGTGCTAAAGAGGTGGCTTCCCTGTCCCACTGCTGCTGTGAGGATTAGCCACCCAGAAGAGCATTTTCCCTAGCCACCCAGAAGTCACTCCTAGGAACAGCCTGCTTTGAGCTAATGTGGCTTACAGTTCAAGCAAAGGAGCAGTGAGTGGCTCTCACCATCACCAGCCATCCAGTGAGTTCTCCTCTCTTATTTTCTGGAGCAGAGCAACTATTCCTGCAGCTTTCCATGGTGGGAAACATCAGAGCCTGTGTGTGCTACTGTGTGCCTGCATGGACACCTGTGAAGATGCCCCTTGAGTGAGCTTTCCTGGCAGCTGATGGCACCCCTCCCCAAGCCCGCACTCACTTTGGGGTGTGGGCAGCATGTGCCCTGCACACGGGGTTGGAAGCAAGCAGGACCAGAAGGTCTAAGAGCAAATGAAGGGTGTGGAGGAAGAGGGGAGGTCTGGGGGGTGTCTCAGAGCCGTGTCTCGGGGAGCAGCAGTGACAGCTCTTGTTTTGCACCAGCATGTTTGTGAGCATACGTGAGTGCGTGGGCACGGGCCTTTGTTTCTACTTACGGAACAAATCTCTCTAAAGCCATTAGCAGTGCACTTTAACTGAATAACTTTTCTGAAAAAGTAATTACCCAGCCCAAGGCAATTTTACAATATGACTCAACGAGCTCGCCCTAAAACTGGATTTGCAAATGGAACTGGGATTCACCAGTGGATTGTGAGTCCCCTCTTCCAGCTCAAGCATCCTCCCTCCACCACTTTGATGCTCTCTGGGGGCAGGCAGGCAGGTGAGGGGCAGTCTGTCCCTCTTGCCTTGGCTGCTGCTGCTGTGGGGCCAGAAGAGTAACCATGGCTCTTTTTGTTGACTGTGACAAGGTCATGATGTGGAGATTGGGAGACAAACTGCAATCAGGGTCTTTTAGCAAGGTTGAGGCATAGCCAGTGTCTTTGGGACCATTTTCAGAGCTTTTACTGTGGTTTTACTTCCATAGTTTGGTTTGTTTGAGAAGCATATTGGAGATAGGCATTCTCAGGTTTTTGAGAATTTCACATGAAAGAGGATCAAAGATTTGAGTACTATTAATACTAACATGCCCTGGCATGGGAGGGTATAAAAAAAAAAGGCGAAGCTGCCTATAATAAGATCTGATGCTCAACCCAAAATACATCACAGCAACAGCTCTGTGCTCTTGAGCGTGCCATGCTTTTCCTTTGAGGGTCAGAGAGACCTTCATGAAAGCTGAGTAAATATAAATGTCCTGGTGATGTGGCAGGGAAAGTGAGGCAGGGAGCAGGTTGCGCTGCTGAAGCTGCTGGCATGCTGCGATAATGCGCTCAGCCGAGGGTATGATGATTAGATACGTTCCTTTCCCCATAGTGTTCGACACACAAAGCAGATGCTTTGCTTAAACCTTTCCTCTACCCTCAGGCAACTAAAGGATGCTTGGATATATTGAGCTGTGGTAGCTTGGGAGGCACTGTACAGCAACTATGATGGGTTTGAGAGATTCGTGCTTGGACAAGAGTTTCTCTGTGTGGTACGTAGGTACAGCAGACCTTGCCCTTTCAGTGGGATGTACAACTCAGCAAAAGTCAAGACTCCAGACCTGACGTTGTTATGGAAATACCAAGTATATGCCGTGCTCATTTGAAAACCTGAGCTCTGGTCCAGCTCACAGCTCATGGCCTTTGGTTGCTTCTTCCTAAAGCTGCATTTGAATACTTCTTTGTTAGGACCAATTTCTAAAACAAATTCTTTTCCCAGTGAGAGAGCAAGCCTGTGTGTGCTGAGATGCTTTCCTTTGCATGGCTCTGAAAAATGGTTTCATCTGTGAGGGTAAAAGCTTGAAGTTTGAGCTATAATTGGAGTTTGGAATTTTTGAAAAGAAAGAGAAAGATAAGAGACCAATCAAAGCTGTCAGAGTGTCTTTCTCCTGTAGATGTTTTTGTTCATAACTGTTTGTATAATCTCTTCGCCCATAATAAGATATTAAATCACCACCAACTATTTAAAATAATTTGTGTCTTTTTTTTTTAACCCTTTCATACCTTTGGTGAAACTATAGCTGTACCCCCCTAATTTGTGCATTTAAAGCATGACGGTATTTAAGCTGCTTGACTGCCTGTGTCTTTCCTCTGTCACTTCACCTGCCTGTTTGCTGCCTGCCGTCTGACATCCAGTAACAAGTATTTAAGGGAGGTGAATGGTGAATACGGTGGTGAACTGGAAAGATGCAGAGCTCTGTGCCCAGCTGAGAACACACACAGCCTGTGGCGGGGGGTACTGCAGGTGAAGGCAAAGCCGGTGAGAGATTATGGGGCCGCTCAGCAGCCCAGCAGCATGCAGTCCTTTTCGCCAGGAGAGATGGTGCCTGCTTTCCCAGGCTCCCAGCAGTTCCTCTGCCACTTGGTGCAGCTGCCATTAATCCCTAGGTTGAACTGATGTGATGGCTGAGTAGGAGGAGGCACCAGTGGGCTTTTGTCCCTGACAAACCTGTAAGAAACCAAGATTTCAAGCCACCTGATGTCTCCAGGAGTTTAGAGCATCCCTTAAACAGTTTGAGCGATGCAATCTGAAGTAACGGGTCATTTCACTTCTGCTTTCCAGGATCCCACCAGAGTGGTCAGCCCTGTTATTGACATCATCAACTTGGACACTTTTGCCTACGTGGCGGCTTCCTCAGACCTCAGAGGAGGTAAGTCCAAGTCGTGTGCATGCACTATGGGCATCCATTTCATGGTGTGAACATGAAGTGGCCTGAGGAGCTGGTGGCTCTGCACCACACTGCTGACTCCGGTTATCTCGCAAAAAAAGCACATTAGCGCCATTCAGTGCTCCCCGCTGGCTGTCTTCAAGCTATTTTAGAGACAGGTGAGTGTGGCATGAGGAATGGTGTTTGCTACAGTGGATAAGGCATCCAGGCAGGAAAGAAGGGTCATGTCAAAGCCACCCTTAGCAGCACTGAAAGCTGGGCTGCTGAGAAGAGCAGATGGGGGATGTCTAGGCAACAAATAGAGGATGCGACTATAGTGCTTATTAGTATGCCTGTGCTATTTGTAGCACGCAGTATCCATCAGAGTGTGTATCTGTGTGCACAAAGGGACAAAGTGAGGTTTCAGCAGCAGCTTTAATTCTGACTTTTCCTGTCTTTGGAGTGCTTGACTTTGCAATTGTAATGCAATATGTTGTTTCTTGTCCGTATGCGGTAGTAAAATATGTTAGTCATTGGACAGCTCTCCCAAGAGCTGCATCTCCATGTCTTAAGTCATTTGAAAGTGGGGAAATGTGGCTTCTGCAGCCTGAATTGACTCCTAATCCATACACATGTCTAATTTCCCCGTGGTACTTTTCTGTTTTGGCTTTAGGTTTTGACTGGAGTCTGCATTTCAAATGGGAGCAGCTTTCCCCAGAGCAGAAAGCCAAACGACTTGATCCCACTGAACCCATTAAGTAAGTCAGGAGGGGGAAGGAGGTTCCTTAGGAACATGGGGCAGGACAGGCATCTCATCTGACCTCATGTGTGTCACCATACACCACAGCAGTGTGATATTCCTTCAGGACAGCTCTGAACTTCTAATTCCTATCGCAAGCTCCTGGGTAGCTTGGCTTTTGCAGCACACCTTCACCTCTCGCTACTGAGGCATGAAGATGCTACAGAGGTAGAAGCAGTGCATTTATGGTTGTGTTTTGGTAGCGCCAAGGAGGCTGAATATGGTTAGGGGAAAACCGCAGTGCTCTAGGCACCTGCATCTCTCAGCACAGCTATCACTTAAAATAAGGCAGTGTCCTTAGCCAACATGATAAAGCATGGTGTCTAGTCAAACCTTTCCAAACTAGGGCTACTTTTCCAGATGTTGCTGAAGGCTCCTCAGATATTACAAGAGAGATGCCATCTGTCCTCATGCTGTGGGATGGAGGGAGTCCCTCCGTCTCCTGAAAATTTCTCCTGGCAGCATGCCAAGTGCTGGTGTCTGTGTCCCCAGCCATGAAGTCCTGGGATAGGCAGCATGGAGGAGATCAAGTGTTGGGGAAGAGCTCAGGCCCTTGGAAAGCTCAGGAAGGAGCAAAACACTTCTTAGGATGCTGTTGTTTAACAGGAGCTCTCACTAGCTTCCTGAAGGCTCATGTTCACAGTTGTCCTGCCATGTAGGGTGCTGTGGAGACTCACCTGGGTTCAACAGTCACCCCAGCCCTCCTGAGCCTATGCTAAGACATCCACACTGTCTGCAATTGAATGGAGACGAGCAAGTCTCCTCGAGCTGTCTTCTGGGTCTACCCTCCCTTCCTCCATGGACCTTCTCTGTGCAGTTTTCTTAGCTAATCCAAAGAGTGAAAAATAACCCTGTTTTGAAGTAGAGATCACGCAGCTAGTGATGGCTTTTAAAAGCCCTTCTGAATTGGCTTTGCCTTCCCCTTCCTGGTAGATTGGTGCTCTTAACAGGCTGGATTCAGGCAAAAAGCCCATCTGAGTGAATAACCCCCTAAGCACTAAGTGCATTTTTGATGCTGAAGCCTACAATCAGGGCTGTGAACTTTGGGCTTGTAGGAGCTGATGGGTGCATTAGCCAGTCATTAAGTGCCAGGCAATTTATGATTGACAGCAAAATACCAAGGCAGCTGAAAGAAAGGCTTAGCTGCTTTTTGAGGTGTGTTTGGTGAGAAAGAGCTACATAGGTAATGTCCTGATGATGGAAAAAAGAGGCGAAGGGAAGGGATGCTTCTGTGCATCCAGGTGCTGCTGTTGTGTTTGAGCGTGTCATCCCCCCTCTTCCCTTACCTGTTCTGTAGGACTCCCATCATTGCCGGGGGGCTGTTTGTGATTGACAAAGCCTGGTTCAACCACCTTGGGAAGTATGATAGTGCCATGGACATCTGGGGTGGGGAGAACTTCGGTGAGTTGCACTTCTTCCTCCTATGCCTTACTGTGCTGGCTTCACTTCCTGAGTCATGCCAGATGGATACAAGGTCAGTCTGGGCTTCGCTTTGAATGCTCTGCATCTTACTTATGGTCTGAGGCAAGGGATCCAACAGCCACAAATGATGATGGGAAGGTAGCAACTGTCAGCACTTGGGACTCCTGCCTTCCACACTGCTTTGGTTTGTCTATAGGCAAATACCCTAAACCACAGAGTTTTCAACTTTGGTATTACCAACAGGTGAGAAAACACCACACACACCCTCCTATTCCTTTCCAACCTTATTTTCCCATTAATATAGCAAAGATGTGAACTGCATATAGCACTGGAACAGGTTGCCCAGGGAGGTGGTGGATGCCCCATCCCTGGAGACGTTCAAGGCCAGGTTAGATGAGGCCCTGAGCAACCTGATCTAGTTGGGGGTGTCCCTGCTTCTTGCAGGGGGGTTGGACTAGATGACCTCTGGGAGTCCCTTCCAACTCTAATCATTCTATGATTCTATGATTCTATGTGTCTTATTCCATTGTCTGACGACAGAGTGTCAAAGCCATGACCTGTGGCATTGGTGCCACCCTAAGTTTGCAGAATACCTGAAACAGTAGCTCCATCGACAGGGTGGAAGCAGGTGGCAAAGGCATATGGCTGCTTATCCATTTCTGTATCACTACGTGGTTGAGCGCTGCCAGGCTCTCCTTGACACTATTTTTTTTTCCTGCATGGAAAAAAGGGTTAGAGCTGTCCTAAATTCAGTCACCTCTTCCCATTATCCCGGGGGCAAGATGGGCATGAAGAAATCTCCTTCATGCAGACTTGAGAGGGCACATGAAAGAGGTAACAGCCCGTCCCTTGTCTCCCACGTCAAGAGGAGCTGGATCAGGCTGGGCTGTTTTCTCTTTGAAGCTGCAGCAGATCAGAGCAATGAACTGTATCAGTGAAGGAAGGGGGAGGCACTCCATGTCAGGGAGAGATCAGAACCTGGCTTTAATAGCTCATACTGCTGGGGAGTATGGCTGGCGAGGAAGGATCTTGTGTCTTAACTCATACAGCAGTGCTGTCAGTCATCCAGGAGAACAGATGCCACTGCCTTGCAGTAACCCATCCACTGCATTTTTTTTCTCTAGCATAATTTATTTATATGTATCTTGTTATGCAGTAGGATCTCTCGCCCTCATGCTTTCTCTCTGTGGGTGGGTGTCTTGCTGCTGGTCTGACCCGAAGCATCTGTTCTTTTGAGTGGGGTGGCTCTGAGGAAACCTAGGAGGGAGCGGCAGCCCTCCCACCTCCAAACAAAGCGTTTGAGAAGGAAACTAGACAAGAGGAGGGGGACTGCCGCCCTGCACCTGACCCACTGTCTGTCTGCTTGTCATCTCTGACAGCAGCCAGCATGAGCTGCTCCTGGGAGATGAACAGTGACGGGCCAGCCTCCCCTCTGGGCATCACAGAATGTTAGGAGTTGGATGGGACCTTGAAAGATCATCTAGTCCAACCCCCCTGCCCAAGCAGGATCACCTGGATTAAATCACAAATGAATCACTCAATCCTGACTGCTTGTCCAATGTCCTGCAACAGCAGGTGTTGTGCTCCTCGCACGTGGCTGTGGCCTGTCCTATGGAGCGCGATGCTGGTGCTGTGCAGCATCTGTGGGAAGCTGGTCCCGACCAAACATGTGCTGGCTGCGCTGCTGGGTCTGACACTGTCTCAGGGCATCGGCGTGACGGATTACTGCTCCAACACAAAAGTGCAGGTCTGCTTAATGGCAGGGCAGATCCTGTCTTGCCCATCGCTGGATGAGCAGAAGCGTGTCTGGCTCAAAGCTGCTTCTGCAGGTGTGGCCCTTGAGGGCAGTGTGTCCCTTTTCTCTGTTGCACACAGGCGAGGGCAGCTCTGTTGCTGGTCCCAGTCAGTTCTGGGCAGGTTCCTGAGGTCAGGAGAGGGGCTGCTCCGTCTGGGCACTTTGAGTGAACTGTGCTTGTTCTGGTCACGTAATCCTGAGGGGATGCAGGACTGATAAATGATTATAAATATTTGAAGTGTGGGAAACAAAGGGGAATGGCCAACTTCTTTTCAGTGACCTCTGGGGACAGGAAGAGGGTCAATGGCCACAAGTTGGACCACAGGAGGTTCTGCACCAATGTGAGAAAGAACTTCACGGTGAGGGTGATGGAGCACTGGAGCAGGCTGCCCAGGGGGTTTGTGGAGTCTCCTGCTCTGGAGATATTCAAGACCCATTTGGACACCAACCTGTGTGACCTGCTCTAGGGAACCTGAGCAGGTAAGGGGGTTGCACTCAATGATCTCTCGAGGCCCTTTCCAACCCCTAAAATTCTGTGATTCTGTGACTCCAGCCCTGAGGATCATTGCTGCTGCCTTGAATATTATCAGTGTGTCAGCTAGAAGGGCTTGGACACCAGGCAAGGAGACCAAAACTGAGTGTGTTTGGGTCAGGAGGAGGACATTGTAGGTGTTTTACTTGTTCAATTTACTTAGTCCTATAAAGGTAAATTGGTGAGTAGTGGCAGCAGGACTTGCAGGCCAACAGGAAGCACTGAAGGCATTTTGCCAAGCCACATGTGCCCCAATGCTTACTGCTCACATGTATCCTGGGCATCACTTGGAGGAGGTACCTGCAGGACAGACACTTGTCATGGGTCAGGTGAAATTTACTGCTGGTTCCCGCTCCCCTGATCTGGCCCCATGCCATGCCTTCATTAGTGCCTCAGTTTACCTCCTCCTGAGGTATTTAGCTCTCAGCTGCCCATCTGGAGACCTTGTGTGCTAGCTGCCACAGATGGCTCCATGGGTTGTTCCTACCTATCGAAACCTGTGCTTTAATTGCTTCTGCTGGGACTGAAGCAGAGTCTGCAGGGTGCAACATGTCTGCAGCAGAGTGCTCAGGCTCTTTACCATCTCCTGCGTCCCTAGCACTTAACAGTGCACAGAGATGACCTCAGCTCACCTCTTCATTAGGCTTTAAATTAAGTGCAGGCTAGGACTGAACAGTGCAAGTCTTTCCCTTGCAGCGCCTCAGGGAATTGCTCTTTTCCCAGCCTGAGCAGAAGGACCCGAGGAGGGGAAGGCACAATGCAGCAGCCACACTGCAGTTCACAGCTGCTCAGCTGATTGTCCCCCTTTATCAGGCACCCTTCTGATTTATGCTGTAGTGACAGCATTGTGGCCAGTGCTGTGACACACAAGCAAATGAGAGCAATTGCCATGTGCGAGGGGAACCAAACACAAGCAGCTTAGAGTGGCCGTGTCCTGCCGTAATTCTCATTTCCCTGCAGCTGTGATTGAGGTTGCTCCCAATATAGCACCAGGACACAGTACAAGGGCATGTTTTATTGGCCTGTTAATACCCAGCACTGGGGAAAGTGGTGAGACTCCAGCTGCTCTTGCAGCTTTTGCCTGTAAACACAACAGTGAAGGCAAGGGGAGGAGATTTCTGGAAGGAAAGTCCTTTTCCCTGCTATGCTTTCCCACCCCAGTCTTTGCTGGCCCCTGCTTGAATTTTGGACCTGGGCATCAAGGTGAGAGGGCTCTGTGGCTGTGCCAGCCTCCAGTTTCTATCAGCACAGAAGTAGGCAGGTGTGCTGGGAGCAGGGACAGGAGTGCTGTGAAGCCTGCTCCCACCTCTGCAGCCACCTACACCTCATGGATGAGCCATATATGCTGACAGCAGGTGATTTTGGAGGTCCACACTCCCAGTCTCTTTTGCTCCTTGAAGCTGAATTGTTTTTGAAGGGCTGGCAGCTTTGCAGGCTGGGAGTGAAGGAGGAGGAGGACTCCTGTCCATGCCACCCAAGTAGTCTTCCTGCCACAGGCAGGATGCTGTCTTGCCAACATACAGCTTGGGGGAAAGTCATCCTGGTGCTGGCATATGCGAGGGGGCTGCCAGGAGCATGAGCTGGGAAAGACTGATGTGTAGCCTTGTGTCTGACTTCTATAGTTAAGGGTGGGATGGGGGTGGAAAGGGTTTTGTAGTTTTGGAGTAAATATGTGCTATATGCAGGTCTGTACTGTCAACAGATAAAATAGGATGTAAAGAACTGCAGAAGCCGTTTCTATTAGATGTCAGTTATTTTCTATGCTGGTTCTGTCTGAGCAATGACTTTCTGACAGTATAGTTGCAGATTCATAGCTTCACGGGCATTAGGACCAGATGGACCCATTAGATCAGCCATTCTGCTCACCCGTCCTACCTCACCAGCTAGGATTTCATCCAGCTCCCTGCCAGGAGCCCTGTAACTTCTGGTGTCAGTTGTGTCACAAGCTTGTTTTTCTCCAGAAGGGCTCTGTGGACCAGCCAGAGAGCAGCTTGGGACAACTGTGAGATATTTCCTGTACTAGCAGCTTATCCAAGTTTTTTTTGGGATAACCCCTCCCATCACTGACCTTTGTGTGTGTGTCTTGTTCAACTGCAACGCTGGCATCGCAGCCTGGAGTATGTGCTGAGCAGGATAAACTCCTGTCCATTTTGGGATGGGTGATGGATGCACAGCTCTCTGTAAACTTTGCAGAATCAATGGTGGATTCATAAAGATAATGACAGTTGTAGTCGTTAATGAACAGAATTCATAGCCTCTTCTGGTGAACCTGACAGCCCTTTCAAGGGAAATGACTCTGAAATAGGTAATGCAGAAGTAATTAGAGGAGCACAAAACTGGCAGGAGGATTCTGTGATGCAAGCGGGGCTGCATGAAAAGGGACCGCCCTGCCATCTTGCTCTTGCCATCGTGATAGCACCTCTTGTGCCGTTGGCAGGTTTCAAGCACGCTGGCTTTAAACAGATGCAAGAAACTTTGAAGTGTGTTTTTAAGGGAGTTCTGCCTAGAAAACCCCCTCTCATAATTGATTTGCCCCAGTTTAACGTGGCAAAGGATGAAATAAAAGGTAACATCATTATCCAGCCTGCTCTAGGACAGAAAGACACAATGCTGAAGCTGCTTCTTTTGTAGAAATCTCCTTCCGTGTGTGGATGTGTGGAGGGAGCCTGGAAATCATCCCCTGCAGCCGTGTTGGACATGTCTTCAGGAAGAAACATCCATACATCTTTCCTGAGGGAAATGCCAATACATATATTAAGTAGGTGTTTTGTGATTGCTTTGCCTGTTGTGGAATGGAATAAGGTGCTGCCTTGTGGGGGAAGGGGAGCAGAGAAGATGGGGAGGAAAGTCTGTTTGTAAAACTTTGAATTCTCCCTGGGCAGGAATCTCCTGAGCCAAAGAAAATGTCAGTATGACAGTCCCTCGGGATTTCTACAGTGTTGAGAATATGACAGAAGTAGGGCACTTAAATGGTACCCTTGGTCGGCCCAAAAATGGAGGGATGGCCTCAGCATCTCCCTGAGCACTAGCTACTGGAACAGCAAATGGTTTAGACCCTAAGGCTGTCAGAACACATTTATAATGACCTGAAATGAGGCTGACAGCAATGTCTGTCAGTGCCCAGGGCTGAGTAGGGCTCAGCTGAACCAGAAAATTTGGTTCCTGGTGCGTCTCCAAGAGGGCAGCCAGGCAGCATGCTGGAGTGGGTCGCTTTGCCTCTGGGCTGGTGCTGTCTCTTGAGCAGAGGCAGCAACGAGCTGCACTTTGCTGGTGGGGACACTGAAGGAGCTGCCAGGACGTCCCAGCTGAAAGGGGACCTGTCCTCACACTTGGCATCCAAAGTGGCTGGCTGAAATGGGCTGAGATCCTGGCAAGGGCAGACAAGGAAGGAGGTAGTCCAGAAGTTGGAATAAGCATCGGAAAGGGGGTGGGAGCAGCTAGAGAAGTCAGGAAGGATTTTTCTCTTGGTTTTTTTTTTTTTCCTCTGAACATTGTACTGTAAGTAAATGACAGAGAAACACACTGGAGGCACTTATATTTAATGCAGGGTTGTTTCTCAGCTAAATTGCATATGTGTGTGTGTGCACACCAGGCATTCCTTTTAGTGTGGCTCTCCCAGTGTTATAAAGAGCCAACAAGTATTTGTGAATCAGGTCAGTACCGCTGACCCTGTCTCTCTGCAGCCTTCCCACACTTTGCATGAAACAACGAACTGGGGGATTGCAAATTACATCTCTTGGTTATATTACATATATGACTTCTAGCCATACAGCGTGTAAGGCAGGAAGAGGAACCTTGTCACCCGGCTTCAGAAAGATGGTGGTGAGGGGCACAGTGTATCAAGGAGGAGGGCAAAAATTTGAGAGTCAGGAGAAGGGCTTGATTTTAGTAGTGGAATAAGACTTCTACAGAAGAGACTGGGATGGAGCAAAGTCTTCACTGCCAGAGTTGCTTAAACCTAAGTAAAAAGGCAGGGTCTGCATTGCATCAGTTGCAGGAAGAGTAAGGGGAGCTTGAATGGGTATGGCCCTTCTGGCTGTGTCCCAGGAACAGGCACACAAGGACTTTGGGGAGATCTGAATCAATGCCTAGGTGTCAGCCTTGTCATTTGTCCTCAAGTTCTTTAGAAACCCAAACAAGATCAGGAAGCCAGTCAAAAAACTCCCACCCTTTGTGGAAGGTTATGTGTACAGGCGTAGACACTGTCACTTGGGCATCTCTTGAGCCAGAACATTGAGGCTGGTTCAGGGGCTTTAGAGAGAGGAAGAAGCTCCATGAATCAGCAAGGGTCTGAAAAGTGGTCCAGAGGAACACATCTGTAGGCATTTGGAGCTGGGATTTTATTAAACTTCTGGTATCTATCAGCCTTAAACTTAATCTTGTAGTATATGGACTGGGAGAGGAAGCAGCTTCTGGTAACCCGATATTATGTGGTACCTCCGTTTAAACAGAGATGTTAGCAAAAAATATCTCCACCTTTCTGCCAGATACTGATTTTTTTTTTTTCCCACACAGCCTCTACTTCAGTGCAATATACAGCTCAGGCTCTGGTGTTGTGCTGCCTTCACAACATCTACTAGGCGATCTACTTTTATTCCCTGTGACACCTGCAGCCCAGCAGTATAGTAGCAATAGCTTGGAGACAATGGCCTCCTGCCTTGGAGCATGAGCTTAAAGGACTCCTCTGACCCAGGCAGGGACAGGCAGATAGGCATGGAGCAGCAAAGCCATTTGCAAGGAGAGTTAGAGCCATCTGAAGTCAACAGAAGATTTCCTGAGGTTCATAACCTTCTGCAGACAAGTGGTTGATGTGGAAGACTGACATTTATGCTACAACATTGTAATCAGGGTGGTTTTGCTTAAGTTTTAAGTGCTGAGATTTGGCCCAGTGAAATTCAGGGGTGCAGATCAGGACAGTCCATACTGGACTGAATCAAAGAATATATTTTACTTCAATCTTTGGCAAATTCTGCACCACTTTTCAGAGCTCCACCCAGCTACTAAATAAAACCCCAGGCATACCTACGTGGGAGATGGTGCTTAGGAGAAGCTGCACTTTTGATTCTGATGGATGCAAAGCATCCCGCTGTGGTTGAAACAGTGAATTCATCACCCAGACTTTGGCCTTTCCTGATTTGTCCCTGGAGTAATGCACTTCAGAAGATGTCACCTCAGAGGCTTTCTTGGTTTCACCTGCCTTTCATTTTCTTCTTCAGAAACACCAAGCGCACCGCGGAGGTGTGGATGGATGAATTCAAGCAGTACTACTATGCGGCTCGTCCTGCAGCCCAGGGGAGGCCTTATGGAAAGTAAGTGCCTTTTTCTGCTGCCTGTGCCCTGCCTGCACCCTGCTTGCTGCAGTTGGTGTTCACAGTGATACCACCCTGCTGCAGAAACCCACACACTTTGTTTCTGTAGTAACGCCCAATTAAATACTAATGGTAGGCAGATGCTGTAAGCACAGCAATGAAACATATAAACAGCTAGTTTATATGCTCTGCTAGTTTATCCCAGTAAGTGAAACAAATTGAGGTGGGGGGGAAACCCCCTCTGCTATGTCCTGGCTTTGGCATTATATTCGAGCACTTCTGGTCCCAGAGAGGAGTCTGTTGGGGAGATTCCAGCTGGCAGCTGAGGGGTAGCAAAATCATCATATTTTGGGCTTGCTAAGGCATTATTGCAAAGGACAAAGTGCTTTGTGTGCAGGGAGTACACCATTCATTCTGTGAATAGTCAGAAATGCCTCCCTGTCAGGAGACCTGTTACATATTTGTGTTAATTTCTCATTTTTTATATGTGCTTCCTTCCCTTAGAAAGTTTCCTTTGGGCCACAGAGGGTTCCAAGTCCAAAACTAAATTCTTTGTGGCTACTCTTCAATCTTCATTTGTCCTGCTGACTAACCTATTTTCACTAAATATGTAAGTGTGTAGAGAAGATAGCCTATGTGAAAGGAAGGTACTGGAGGATTCCTACTGCTCTATAAATGCTGCTGGTAACAGCTCCATGGGTAGAGGCTGGCCCAGGGTGAAGCTGGACTTTGGAAGTTGTCACTACACGGCATGATCTCTCAGTAGAAATTTTTCTCTAGTTAATGAACAAAAGTATTTCACCATGAGATTAACTGCTGCTGTCTTAAAGGTGTGTTTAGGTGCTCTTGGAAATAAAGGCCTTCTGTAGTCCTGTAAACTAAGACTAACTTATTATAGCATATATTAATTTTCTAGTACAGTAATATATCAAATTAATACTTACTACATATCATAGATAGTATATGGAGTTTTACTAATAATTTTCAATGACTGTACTTTTCCATTAACATTTTCATGCACCAAACTCCAGGCTCCTTGTTAAAACGACACTATGTCATCATGCTCTTTTACCAGCTGAGATCTCCAGAGAGACAGAGATCAAAACGACCACCAAAACTCCTGTAGGAGATAGCAGAAAATAGAGCTGCTGATTTTCTTGTGTTTGCTGTCTGTATATATCTGTTTCTCTCAACCTCCCTTTTCGGTGCCTTGGGTCTCACCTTCACAATTTGCATCGTATCTCTATGGTATTTTTTTCCCACAGCATCCAGAGCAGAGCAGAGCTGCGGAAGAAGTTGAAATGCCACAGCTTCAAGTGGTACCTGGAAAACGTTTATCCCGAACTTCGGTACGGATGTGCAATCTCCACCTGTCTCTAGCAGGCCAGTGGTTAGCTTGTCCCTCCTGCTTCCACAGACCTTTCCTCCACACCTCCAGTCCCCACACCTCCTCCTGCCCCAGAGACACAGGCACTCCCTCCCTTGGGCTTCATGGAAGGCATAGTAAATGTTGTGCTGCTTTAAATATGGCTTGCTCACAGTGTGAGACGGTCCATTTGTGATCCCACTTTCTCTAAGCCACTTCATACAATCTGCGTCTCTTTGCTGCAGGGCTGGCAAGGGGCAAAGCACCAGTTATTTCTCTAAGTCTTTGGGGCTCCCTTCTGGTATCCCCCTGCCAATGATGTGGGAAATAAGGATGAGGCGGTATAAGGAAATAGCCAGTTTTCCTTAGAAAAGTATCCTAAGGTGGAAAACCCACCTCAGCCTGTGGTGGGCTGTTTCAGTATTGCTGATGCTTGCTTACAAAACAAGCACCTCATTTCCAGTCCTTTCAGACTATTCTGTGATACCCAAGCCTCCTCTGCTGTGAGTTGTGACCTGTATTCAGGTGGCTGTGCCTTACCCCTTGCCTAAAACTTTGCTTAATATGCACTTCCACAGTTGCTTTTCAACAGATACCTTTTAGTCACCAAAATTACTCCAAAAACATTGCATCCATTCCCTTAGTCACTACCAAGAGTCATCCTCAGAAAAGGTGTAAAAGTTCTGGAGATATCTCGAGGGACCTGCTGGTGCAGTGGCTGTGACAGAATCCCACAGTGTGAAAATTATTTATAGCTCTAGTCTGGCTCTGGCCAGGACAGAGTTACCTTCCCCAGGCAGCCAGCACAGGGGAGCTGATCTGGCCCAGGCTGATTTCTCCACCAGTGACACCACAGCCCGTAAGAGGGGCTGTTTGAGCAGGGGTGGGTCTGCACAGCTCCAGGACAGTCTGAGTGTGGTCGGTCATCGCGTCGGTGCAGTGCTCAGTGTTACCACCTCGTTGGGTCGGTGCAGTGCTCCGTGTTATCACTGTGTGTGTGTTCTGTCCGGGGCTCTGTTGCTGTTCCCTTTTCATGGTGCCGTGTCAGTAACTGTCCTTATCCCAACGACTGTCCTTATCCCAGCATGAGGGGTTCTGTCTGTCTCCCCTCCCAGGGAGGGGTGAGTGAGTGGTGTGTGGTGCTCAGCTCTCAGCTGCTGCCTGGGGCTGAACCACAACTAGCTGTTTTCTTGCTTTTTTGTTTGTTTTTTTTCCATGTGTGGCATTGTGCAGTAGTGTTGACAGGGACTGCCAGGGCTCTGTGGTGGTTTGTTATGAAGTTTTCCATTTCTGTAAGCTGCAGGCTGACCTTCAGCCTGCTCACAGTCTATTCCTTGCCCCTCTGTTTGCCTTGTGCGGTGCTATTTATTTTTTCCTCTTATGAAGGCCATCCATCCATCCATCTCTTGAGTGCTGCTTCTGCAGTGTCCCTGTCCGTGCACAGCTCTCGGTGATTCAGTATTGTAATAGATCTTTCCACTCTCATTTGCTGAAGGTGGAATGGTGCAACTGCCCCTTTCTCGCCCCACTAAGCCTCCCTTTGAGTAGTCCATGTGCCTGGAGAAGCAGGGACGTTGTTTTCACTCTCTTCCTGCAGGATTCCCAAGGAATCGCTCTATCAGACTGGGATGATCAGGCAAAGGCAGAGCTGCCTGGAGTCACACAAGTCTGAAGCCCAAGAGCTCCCTGTCCTGAGCTTAAATTCTTGTATCAGCAACAAAGGTACAGCAGCAACAGCACAGGTAAGATGTGTTGTCTCTCCCCGTGATGCTGGTTGGAGAGAAGGCTCTGGGGCAGCTTCAGAGTGATTTTCTAGGCTTGCTAAAGCTCCACTGAATAATTACCCATTCTGCCAACCTCTCTCCTAAGATAGTGAGTAGTTAAACCCTAGTAAGTCCTCCTGTCCTTAGTGGAGGCAACAGCAGGGACTGGTGCAGGAGCCACAGAGAAGGGTGGATTGCTTCTCTCTCTGCTAGCTTGCACTGAGCACTCATGGGCTCTCCTGCCAAGTGACAGGTGAGAGAACAAGGGGAAATGGCCTCAAGCTGCACCAGGACAGGTTCAGATTAGATGTTAGGAAGAAATTCTTCACTGAAAGAGTTTTTGGGATGTGGAACAGGCTGCCCAGGGAGGTGGTTGAGTCACCATCCCTGGATGTATTTAAAAGAGTAGGTGAGGTGCTCAGGGATATGGTTTAGGAGAGGACAGGTATGGTTGGACTCGATGATCATAATAGTGGTTTCCAACCGAGTGATTCTGGAATACTCAGGAGCGCCAATCACCGTCCATCTGCAGAGATCAGAGAAAGACAGACCTATAATTTCTTCTCATCTTCCAGCCTTATTTCTTTCAAGATGCACTGAATTGCAGCAGTGTTTGTAACTTCATAGTCTCCATTCTCTCAATATTAGATTGCCCATTAAACTAGTGAGAATTTAATGAGGATGATCTTGGTTTCTTCGATCGCATTTTTTTTCAGTCTCACTGAGATGAGAAAAAGCTTCATGTAATAGTGTTCTCAAAAGCATATTCTAGGAAACATTAGAGCCCAGAGCAGGCGCATATACTTTGCAGGGTTGTCGCTGGAGCAAGACCCTGAAGACGCAACTTCAAAAGCTGCCTTTGCTTCAGGCTGCCTTTGTGGTTTTGGGCCTGTCAGTAAGTTCTCTCACTGTTCCCAACTATAAAACAGAAAGGGTAACGATCACTTACTTCTTCAGGGTGCTGTGAAATAATTTAATAGGCAGTGGCGTGCTTGCTTCCACTTGACCCTTGTGGTTATGCATTCAAACCAGGTAGCTATACATATAACAAGCCCAGTGTGGAGATGCTGAGGAAAAATGCCCTTAATTTGTGTGTGCAAATGAAGCATCTCATTATGTGCATCTTTTTTGCATGCAGTTGCATGCCTGCCTTAGTCAGGAAAATAATATTTGTTTCACAGTCCGGTAAAACGACTACTTGAATTGTAGTCAGATAATATACTGTATATAACTGCAAGTACAAAAGAGTTACAGTTCTTGTGGTTTAACTGGTCTCCAGGTTTTAAAATTATTTTTCATTCTTCCACCGCTGCATGGACCTTTTAGACAAAGAGCAAGAAAAGTGAGCAGATGAGAGTGGGTCATCATGCTTTGCAGGGTCAGCTCTGCTGAAGGAAAAAAGAAATGCTGTGACAGCTGTTACTTTCAATGAATTGGATGTTTTTTAGAAAAATCTGGGAAAGCCACAATGGAAAATGCTGCTGTGAAGTAGTATTTCAAAATGAAATGACGCTGGTCTTCCAGAAATGTCAATGTGATGTGATGTTTTAAAATGAGAAATGTCATGCCAACAAGTTGGATCGTTACATTCCCATCAAATGCATTTTGTTTTGAAATTTCTGTGCAGTAATTTTTTGGAATTTCTCATGCCACAATCATTTCATCTTCTCATTCTGATTCTGCAGTGGTGTGCAACAGGTCAGCAGTTCCCACTGGATGGCAACTCTGCTTCTTGTGAGCACGCAGGACTAACTCTGCAGGGGAACAGAAAAATGCACTACAAACAGATTGCTGAATAGCTGCGCTCAATACACGGGCAGGAATAGAGAAAAACCTTTTCCTTTTATCTTTCTCTCTTTCTAAGATAGCTCTCTGTTACTTGTACCCATGGAGAATATTTCAGATGAAAGCAGGATATTTCAGTTTTCATTGTGAATAGAAATTTTATTTTAATTACACGTTTGTTACAAGAACACCTGAACTTGTGGACGACACAGGGATTGTAGTCATAGAGCAGGGGAAGGATGTTGAGAGCCCTCTGGCCCCATCTGCAGTTTGGATCAATTGAGAAGAGTGAGTGCAGTGAAATGAGACAGGCTCTGTATGCCTAGCAGATCTCATGGATCCTCCCTGGGCATGTCCCTCCCAAATTACTAAGAGGGGCACTGAGGCACAAGAAGACCCCTGCTCTTTATCTTCTCATCCCTGGAATCCACTTGGCCCTTCTCTCTCCAAAAGGTCTGGTAGCAGATAGAGCTCTCTCTTTTGGGTTAGTTCTCAGAAGTGCTTGCTATTGACTGGCAGAGACCTTTATGTAGTGCTGTGCTGACCATGTGGGAGTGACAGAGCACTGGTACAGGCTGCCCAGGGAGGTTGTGGATTCTCCTTCTCTGGAGATACTCAAAGCCCACCTGGACACCATCCTGTGCAATCTGCTTTAAGTGATCCTGCTTTAGCAGGGGGGGTTGGACTAGGTGATCTCCAGTGGTGATCTTCCAATCCCTGCCATTCTGTGATTCTGTAATTTAGGTTGTCACAAGAGAAATGCATCTAAGGGCAAATAGTTGATCATAATTTTGTCCTGGTCTGTCTGATGAAGACGCGAGTAGTTGGGGTTTTTTTTTTTCAAACTAAATATTGGTTGATATTAGTCTCTGGAACAGACATGTGACTCTGTAGAACATTCAGCATCTACCCACTCTAACCTGATAGTATCCCCCCTGAATCATCTCAACCATAAATATTCTCTTTTGACATTCCTCTTCTCCTCCATGGGCATGTCCTGCCCAGCGGTAGGCCAGCTGGAGCTGCGGCCGCCACAGGCACTTTGAGCATTTTGCTTTCCCGCTCCTGAGTTATGCATAAGAGCTAGTTGCATCCCAGGGCCTTTTTATGAGTGAAGTACTTTGGTATCCTTAGGTGACCTATGCAGTCTTGTGCCTTGGGAAATTCTTCCCTGTGATTTAAAAAAAAAGATAATAATTGAGGGCTAAGGTTGTTCCCAGCTTCTTCAGAAACATTTTTCTCTAGCTGCTTCCCTGACTTTAGGTTACAGTTGACCTCTTGCTCAGCAGCAGAGCACGTACTGCTCTGTCATGTAATGCTGGGCTCCCATGGGGCTGCTCCTTGCCAGGCTGAGGGGCATCTTTCTCCTTCTGCCAGCCAGGCTGCACCAAGCCAAAGGTCACATTTTAAAATAATTCCCTCAGTTCACAGTGATGCTGAGTAACAGTGGCAGATGCCTGCTCAAATGATGCTAAAGCTTTGAAAAATAGTCACAAGCCTCAGATGGGCTTGTGGTTTTGTGTGGCAAGATACTGGTGTAGAGTGGGGGGGCCTGCAGGGGCGGCTTCTGCAAGAAGCAGCTAGAAGGTTTCCCAAGGCCTGACAGAGTAAATGCCAGCTGGGCTCAAGGCTGGACTTTGCTGCTGACCAACACCGAGCCCATCAGTGATGGTCGTAGCGCCTCTGGGAATCACTTTTAAGAGAAAAAAAACCTCACAATTGGCTGCTTTTTTGCCCCCAGAGAAGGGAGTGAGAAGATGTAAGAAACTCTGTAGACACCAAGGTCAGTGAAGAAGGAGAGGGATGAGAAGATGCTCCAGGTGCTGGAGAGAGAGATTATCCTGCAAGGGGTCAGCTCTCATCCCTGTTGGCATCTAGTCAGGCCAGTCTGCAGCTCTAAAGCTGTGATAGCTCCTTAAAAGTCCCCCTTCTTTGGAGGGACCTGGGCTGCCCCACTCACTGCAGTCACCAGGGTGCAAAGCTCTGCCATTGTTTTTGCTGTACTAGTCATATGAGTGCTCTGTGTGCCAGGGCTGAGAAGACAGTTTCTCATGGGGGAGAAAAAAAAAAAAAACAAACAGGAATTTTCATGCCATCTGATGCAAAAAAAAGGGAAGAGATAGAAATTTGCATGGCCATTTGCCTGTATTCTAGTTCAAGGCTTTTTATGGATTCTGTGGTGTTGAAGTGACTTCCCCCTCCCCTGAATTTCTTCATTTTCTGCATCATTTTCTCTGGCTTTCATCTAGGGCTGAAAAGAGACAAGACATGATTAGAACTGGATAAAACATTTTCAACAGGACTGGCTTGCATAAAAAGCCATTCTGCTAAAATAGAAGAGCTGTGTGAAAATCTGTCAGTTCAGATAAAGACAGCAGCAGGACAGCCTGGGGGCAAGAGGGAGGATCCAGTGTCAGTTACAGAACAGAAGCATGTATCTAGCTCTGAAGGCCTCACTTCTTACAGTGAAGAACAGCTTAGTGGAGATGGTGACCACCGCCCTGTCTATCTCATGGCACTTGGCTGACTGAGAGAGTAATTATTGAAGCACTTGGGCTGCAAGAGACCTTTAAGGTCATCGAGTTCAACCACAGCCTAACCCTGCCTAGGCCACCTCTAGATCATGTCCTTCAGCACCTCACCTATTCAACTTTTAAATCCCTCCAGGGATGGTGACTCCACCACTGCCCTGGGCAGCCTGTTCCAATGCCTGACAACCCTTTCAATAAAAAAAATTTCCTGATCTCTAACCTAAATCTCCTGCTCGAGAGGATGTGGATGTAGGGGAGGCTTGAACAGAGCCTGGCCTGGAAAAAAAAACAAACCACAGGGAGCCTCTAGGACAAGCAGTTCACTGTGAGGTGCCTTGGTGAAGCAAGGAGGTTCAGAGGTCAAAGGCAAAGCAAAAAAGGAAGTCCGATGGGATGGGTTGGTTGGGGGAACTCAGCATATTACATGAGTTACAGGATTAGCTTGCTGTGGCTGCAGACCCTCATGGGTGCAGCTTAGGCCTTGTCCTGAGCTAAAAGGATCAACAATTAGTTAAAAGTGTAAAGTGCTCTACAGCTTATAGCGATGAGGGCAGCAAGAGCAGGTGCCCCAAAGGGTTTGGTTTGGTTCTTTGCAGATGCAGAACTAATTTGGCACCTGATTTCCTGGGCGGGTGGTTTACACAGCAGCTGACTGTGTGTGATTGGGACGTCTGGGATGTGTTCACTGTAGGATCAGGTAAACTCTTCTCCATTTGACAGGGGAGAAGCAGTTGCCAGAAGGCCCTTCGGGTGCAGACTGTGACTTTGAAAATGAATGCTTGTTATATGCTGAAATCCTGGGCAGCTCTTGCTGAGAAGCCTGGAGGCAGGCTGTTCAGAAAGCCAGGTTTGATTCCTATTAGCTGGTGGGGAGCAGTAGCCTAAAAAGCACAGGGTGTGAGGATCACAGTCTGAAGTCCTTGTGGATCTGGGTCTGCTGTGCAAAAAACCATGTTTTCTCTTGCAGGTGGCTAAGAACCTGAGTGAAGTGGGATTTATATTCCTAGGAATTAACGGCCTGTAGCCATCTGTTTTGTAGTCAGGGAGAGGAGTTTGAGCTGCTGCTGCTGACAAATAACAAAGAGGTGGAGGCATTTCCCTGCTCTAACTCATGCTAGTGCAACCCAGGGCCTCCACCGTTTGAAGTCCGGGCAGCCATTCTTCACTCCTCCTCTGGCACTCAGAAAAGGATTGCAGTCTCCCAGGCGCACCTTTTCACCTTCATTTTTCTAGACTGAGACTAAATTGCCATTGCTGCCTTCACCCCAGCACTTCACTCTTCCCAGAGCTCTGACTTCTCCATGTCTGAGCTCTCAATTGTTTTTTCTCTCTGCACCTTTGCTTTCACAAGAGCTTTCCAAGTTCTTATAGTCTGTACCCTCTCAAGGCATCTTCCTTTGCTTTTGGGGCCTTTTGCAGAAACCCTCTCACTCCCTGGCCTTGCTCACTGCCTGCCTATTGG
This sequence comes from Heliornis fulica, assembly GCA_013399135.1. Taxonomy (NCBI): domain Eukaryota; kingdom Metazoa; phylum Chordata; class Aves; order Gruiformes; family Heliornithidae; genus Heliornis; species Heliornis fulica. The sequence continues at coordinate 4,906 of VXBZ01000664.1, read as the reverse complement.
CTCCTGCTAGCAAAGCCAGCCTGCTTTTTGTCTCCTAGTCCTGCTCACCTGCGCTGCCATGGCTCATAGGAGCACAATGTGAATGGTAGAAAAACTTTCAACTGGAATAAAGGTTGGAGTAAACTTCTGTGAAGTACTTCTGGGCTGAGCAGTGTGTCTGTAGGTGCATGATGCTTTGTCCAGAACATTTGGAATTCCTGGTCAAACTGTCAGCTACTTATCTTTTTCTCTCAAGAAAAATGATCATGGGTGGAAAAGAGGATAATCCCAGAGAGGTCCTGTTGTATGGTAAGCTTTACACTGGGCAGTCTCTGCTCCCCTAAAGATTATTTCTTGAGCTGAGGAGCTGATAAAAATCAGGTGAATATGAAAAGCAGGACAAGGAAAAAAAAAAGGTGCAAAACATCCCAGGGGAGCAGGAATAGCAGTGGTCAGAGTGAACCAGCACATCAGACATTTAGGATTTGATCCCATTCCTGTATTACCAAGGTGAAGTGTTACTTCATCCCTGATTTTTGTCATATTTGAGAACAGAATCCTGGGAACTGCAAACATTTTCAACATATCACTTCCTCTCACTGCTATCTGCAAAGTGTTTCTGCTGCTCTTCCTTATAAAAAAAGAGGATTGCACGTTGTGTCTAGTATTTCTGCTTCTCTCTTGCTGTTTTTCAATCTCTCAACCAGAGCCCAGTTCTGGCTATGAAATATTTTGCCTTGTGAATCATTTTCTTCCAGCAACTTTGTTGGCATTTGCTTTGATACCTGCAGACCCCTAATGACAGTCCTGTTTTGGGGAGGCTTGAAGAATCCTAGAGATCAGTTCTGGTGCCTCTTGAAGTCAGTGAGGTTTGTGCTTGTTTCAGGGTGAGCAGGATCCAAGACAAAGTGTTTGCTTTCTGGGTAGAAGAATACTAGGGATAAACCCTGATCTCCCACCTCCTTTCTTTTTCTTTGCCTTTTCAGGAATGGACATACACATACAACCACCAAATCCGCCAGCAGCAGCTGTGCTTGTCTGTGTACACCCTCTTCCCTGGTTCCCAGGTGTTGTTGTCACCTTGCAAAGAAGGTGACAACAAGCAGGTGAGCCCTTTCATCAATCCCCCTTTTTCTTTGAAATTCCCTTTCTCTCAGCACGGTATTACAGCACATCAAATCACCTGTTTGCTCTGAATTCATCAGTGAAGCACAGTCCATCTGGGAGTAGAGATGCTGGCCTGTTCAGCCCTTTGCCTCTTGAATGAGTGTGTTGATAAGGATGTCTATTAGTGCAGATGGTGATCTGGTTACTTATCTGCAGAAGTCAAACCAAAACTGGCAATTTAGTTCACATAGGCTGCCAGTCAGCCAGCAGATGCTAACATTTCTCTGCAGTTAATCGTTGCACTGGCATTTGAACCAGTGACCTGGGGGAAATGCTGTTATTAACATATTATCTCTCTGAAGCCAGGGAGAGAATGAGCTTAAATGAGGGTGCTTCTGATGGGAGAAATGCACGAGCGTGTGTTGTGCTCTGTGTGGGCTGGGGGACCCTCTACTTTCCAGTATCAGGCCAGTATCCAGTTTCCAGTATCACAGAAGCTTAGTGATAACTGTCTTCCTGATGCTGGAACAGTATAGTAAAAGCATAACAAGGAGGAAGTGTGTTCACTCCTGTTTCTCCTCTGATCTGTGTCTCTCCTCAGCAATGGGGTAAAGTTGGGTCACACATTGAACACATAGCTTCACGCTTTTGTTTGGACACTGAGACGATTGGGGACACAAATGAGAGCACCAAAGAGTTTGTCATCAACCCTTGTGAGAGCACAGCCATGAGTCAGCGCTGGGACATGGTGATGTCTTGAACTGCTGGAGGATTCACACAGCGGGAGTGGCCATTGAGATGTTTCTACATGCAGCCAGGATGCACCAGATGGAGCTCAAATGCAGAACCACTGGGGATCCTTGTGTGTTATGGAACAGGAGAAGAATCATTCCAATAAACACAAGGACATGTTGCTACAGGTTGAATAATGGATGTTGTCTGCAAGGCATGAACCTGGTATTGGTCCGTTGGTGGTAATATACTCAATGAGAAGAGGCAGCATAAAACCCAAGGTGAAATGTTTTAGAGGGATATCACGTTTCCTATGAAGATTGATTAATCTCTCTGGAAACACAAGTAGAAGAGCCTTGGAGACCAAAAGGAGACTTGGACTCAGAAAAACAAGCATCTCAGTAGCTCTTGGGAGCATGAGGCCAGTGTTCTGGGGGGAATGTGCCAAGGGATGCTAAGAAACATCACCTGGGATCAACTGGAAAAAATGAATTATCTTTGCACTTTTCATTGTTGTGGATGAGTTTGCCTTCTGCAGACAGCATGGGTGGTGCCATGTTGCGTGTTCGAATTTGTATCTGATCCACATACATGTTGTGTATACAGAGGCAGGGCAGTCACTTATGGCTGTGCCCAGGCTCAAACTAGCAAAAAACAGGGAGTCTTGCTCAGTGCTAACTGGACGTGGGGGTTGTTGAATCTCCAAAGCTCAAGCAAACAGAAGCTTCGGTGGGAGAGATTAAAGGACATAAGCTGCTGTGAAGGTGGCAGTAAAGGCAGTAACATTTCTCCTCTCCAAAGCCTTGGTCACTTAAAACTCCCATATTATCTCACTGTATGTGTCTCACTGCTTCAGATCTGGAATAAGTCAAATTTTCACTTTTCTTTCATAAAAGTAGTATATTTGGTAATTGAAGGTAATTGTGTCATATTTGTGTTTCCCAATTTTCTGACTATCGAAGGAACTCTCATGAAGTGCTGCTACTTCAGGAATGGAGGAGGTATTTTAAAGCTAGAGACTACTTTTAGAAAGCAAAAGGGATATTACCTTGTAGCCCAAGATGTGAAGTACTGAAGAAAAGGTTTGGGATTCCTCCAGTCACACCTGTGAGCAAGGAACCCAAGGTCATAAAGAACCTTTCTGCCAAAGCAGAAATTATTTCTGCAGGTTTTGGAGATATGCCATTGCTTTGTGGTAGTGAGGTGACTGCCAAAGGATATTGGGACAGAAAGCCTCAAAAGATGTCTTGGGAGTTGGAGTAGACTAGGAGGTCCTTCCCAGACTGTCCTTCAGAGCAAATTCAGAGAACAGGCAGTGGACAGTGAATCATCTAGAGCTGCACACGGAGCTCCTGTGTAGTAACAACTCTTGAAGAGACCTTTTGTAGGCCTGTCAGTGTGACAGAGTTTGTGCCTCTCAAAATGCTAGGGTTTAACAAAAATCCTGTCATTTGTTCTTTGTGCTGCAAACTATAGGTAAAATTCCATAAGCTTTGAGCCATCAAGTGCTCTCACTATCCTTTCTTGAATAAATTGCTGGCTTTCAGGATTTTACTGCCTCAGTTTCTCATCCCTCGGTGCTGGGAGAAAGCTGTATGTGTAAATCTCCCTGGCTTTAGAGGCAGAACCAATATAACTCTTTATTTACAGAAGGTCACAGGGTATAAATGCTTTGCATGTGCGGCAGTGATTACTAACCTAATCAAGCTCTCTTGATGCAGACCTCAAGGTCTTCTGATATGAAAGGACTGGAGTAAGCTGTCATTTCACAGTGTGATGGCATTGTTTCCATGCCACCACTTTGAGCAGGAAACAAAGGGAATTATTGAAATGAATCCCATTTCACAAAGAAAGGTAGTGACCTTGGTCTCCGGTGTAATTGAAAATAAAAAATGAAAAATATCACACCTACTTTTCACACTGGTGATGACAGGCAAGTGGTAGTAATTCCCTGTGAACAAGGGAACACAGCTCCCAAGAGCTTGCAGTTTAACACGTTAACTTCTATACCATGCCTGCAACCTGGGACTGTCCAGCTACTGGCACTTCAATTCTGAAAACTTAGGGACAAACAACTTGGCATTGGTTTTGAAGTCTGGTGCTCAGCAGGTACACTCTGATCAGGACCTTGGACCTATCTAGCTTTGTTATTTTCCACCTAAGCCAAAAATATCTGTTCTGCTGACACCCAAAGCTCTCTAAACAGGTAACGCTTTTCCTCGCCTTAGCAGTAACAGCTACCTCACTACTGTGTGTCCTAGAGCACAAGGACCCTTGGGACCTGCAGGTTTGTATTCTAGGAAGAAGTTATTTGACCAACTTTTTGGCTGTCTTGCATTTTGTGAAAACCAAAAGCTATACTAAACCCCTCCTATTCCAAAACATGTGGTAAGGTGATCACTGTCAGCCTGTTTGATAGTGATGGAAGGCAGGCAGTGGGGAAGGCACCATCCCGTATAGTGTCCCCTACGAGAGAGTAGCAGCATTCAGTTCAGTCTCTTGCAAGGCCAAAAGCCACCAAGTGCCTAACAGACCTGGGGAGCTGCAGCCACTCGGCAAGGTGGTGATTGTGTCTCATGTGTCTGCTGGCTGTAACCCTCGCAGCTTGTTTCATGGTCCAAGAAATGAGATTAGCCCTGTGGATCAGCACTGTTTTTGGGGAAGCCTAAGGGTATCATCTCGACTCCTGGGAATCTTCATATAAAGAGGCAATGGACTGGAAGTCTCCAGACTTAGCCCAAATGTGGTGTTTAGCAAATCTTATGGTTGGTGTCTTTGTAAAGAGACGTTGCATTGTGTCAGGGGAAAGTGACTGCTGCTGAAGTGCAACTTATACTTTTAGGTTTATTACACTTATTAAAATACAGTGGAGACAGATGAACCTTTTATTGCTTTGTATTAGTTACTTGCCTAGACATGTACTATCATGCTGAGAATAGATATACATGACATTGATAGGTATATCTAGATGGGCTTAGTCTCCTGGCTCGGTTCTGCCACAAAATGGCAGGGCTTGTATTGTGCTCCTCCAGAGTCCCTTCACAAGCACCAATCGATACACCCCTCAGCGTGTGCTGGCGTCTCAGCT